>JAHLSL010000053.1:2464818-2554261 GCA_025920805.1 Petroica traversi | reverse complement strand
TTGGGAAGTTATATCCAGACCCAGTTCTGGGTACCATGGAGATACTAAGCCTTTTCTCAGCTTTCAAGTCCTTATATGCTCGTGGATGAAACTTCCCAATCTTGCAAGTGTTATCAGACGATATTCTGACACTAAAAATTAATTTATATACCCAGAAGATATAAAGTTGGTTGCACAATTAATGAGTTTTGGGCTGAATTTATGGTTTTAAGGGTGTAATTGTGTCTTGTAATTTCTGCTTTTTAATGTGCTGTTTATATGTGCTTTATGTTACAATTCTGTGACATACGGTATTTTTAAAAGCCTCTATAGACAATACTGTAAAAAGCCATTAAAAGTTGATAGAAAGAAAGCCTTTTAAAGAGGAATCTGATAGAGAAAGGATCAATTATATTTAAAAACTCAAACTCACAGGAAGATTTTAGTACAATGCTGTTATACAATTTCGATGTTGAACTTAACAGTCTTATCTGATTTTCTGTATTAATTTCCTCTGCCTTTCAGATAGACAGATAGATATCTCACATAAATTTTTATAGATTCATAGGAACTGGTGTTCAGTAGAGACTCTCGAGGCTCTTTTTTGTGTTTAACATTAATGAGTGGCAAGGAAGGGCCAGGAGTTCATGCTTGGAGGGAAGCCAAGGGCCTGTGGTGGGATTGCAGGTTTATAAATTCAGGGAACACCAGGGACTCGTGGGGAGAGAGGAGGAATGGGGAGACTGCAGGCAGCCCTTGGAATTGGCACAGGGTTTGCGTGGGCTGGACTCGCACTGAAAGATAAATACCAAGTGTTCTTCTAAGCATGGCTCCTGAAAAAAAACCATAAATACAACAGTGCCTGGCATGCTTCTTTGCAGTGCTGCCTTGCAGCTCTCATGCACAGAGAACTGGCTGATCCAGGTGCCGGGGTCGGGTCTTTGCAGGGAAATACTCTTGGTTCTTTGCAGAACACATGCAAAACTTGTGAGTATCATCAGTCTGTAGTGTCAAATCCACAGACTCTGTCTGGGGTAAGGTGTGGGCCTGCGCTGGCATCTCATACCAGCCAAGTGACATTTAGGGGAAAATGGATGAGAAGTAAAATGCCATGAGAAATTGCCTCTTCCCCTTCCATGGGAATGTAGGCAGGGAATTCTAGCTCTGTCTGTGCATGGCTTGCTGAAGTGAGGTGAGGCAAGGCAATTCCCAGGAGAGCAGGGAGCAAGGCTTGCTGGAAAGCAGGTTGCAACAAGCAACACTGAACACTGGCTGAAATTTCAGTATCTGGCTTGATTTAGTTGGACTAAGCTGTCTCCAGCACAGCTTTGTTGCTTAGATCTCCACCTTTCTTGATGTGGACAGGTAGCTTGACCTGCCAAGATGTGCTTTTGTTTTTAATACAATTTAAACCTCTTTGAAATTCCCCAGGGAATGTTTATTCAGCATTTCAGTGCTTGTGACTGTCATCACAGCAGCATGGTATTTTCAGAAAGATGTTCCAGAAATGAATACAAGGACATCCTGCACTTCCATGGCGTCTCAGAGAGTGAGAGAATTATAAGCTGGGATGGGTGCAGGGCAAGAGTGGCCCAAAGGTCTCAAATGCAGAATGTGTGCCAGCAGGATGTTCACTGCACATTTGTGACCTCACCAAGGCCCAGCCTCTGGCTCTCAGTGCTTTCGGGCACACCCTGGGGGTGGTTGGGTGCCTGGTTAAAGTGGCTGGAGAAGCTGTTTTGCAGGCTCAGAAAAGCAGAGACAAATGTACAAATAAATACCACAATGAAATAGTTTGACCTTCAGTTTAATTGTGCCCAATTCAACTCTCAGTTTTTTAAAACACCAGGAGTTAAATTCTGAGGACACGGTGCACTTTGCAGTGGTGCAGTTGAGTCTGGACTGGCATAAATCACTCATCTGCCGAGGCCTGTAGACAATTCCACTCAGAGATAATTTTCATTTGCAGGCATGCATTACAAAAGTAAAAATGTATTTTTTCTTTTCGGACAAACAATTTAGCAAATGTTATAAAAATGAGTTAACTCCATTTGAATGAATTAGGTAGTAAAGAATAATCTCATGCTTTTTCTCCAGCTCCTGAGGAGGTAATCATAAGCTTCTTTGAAGTGTGTAATAGCCTAGAAAGGTCCATGAGCACTGAAGGATGCATAGTAAAAATGACTGATTACCTGACAAATATTTTCCCAGTCAATCTTTTCAACATTTGGAAGTACAGTTAGGAAATGAGAGCATCCATTTCAGAGTATTGTAAACCAGTGATTAGAGGGGGGAAGTGGGACTGTCGGTGTAAAGCAGGGGGGCCAGCAATGGTGAAATCCAGGCTTTCATGTGTTCTGGAGCAGGACAGACCTCTTACCACTTTGATTCCTACCCACCTGGTTTTATGGTTCCCAGGAATGCCAGTCATGACTTGCAATCCATTAATTGCTCTTCACTGGGAGTAAGTGATCTCATAGGAGTCACTCCGTGCATTTCTTCACTTCTTGATGGGCTTGAGCACTGTGAACTGCTTGGTAATAAGCTCAAGTTGGAAGCAAGGTCCATTTTATTGCCACTGAAGGAATGTAAAAGGAACCAGGAGCATTCTTCATGACTGAGGAAGGGGAAAAATAGGTTGAGATTAGTTCATTATATTTTCTTTGTGTTTTTATCCTCCGACTTAACTTACATGAAATACAATTTTCAATAATAAAGACCTACATACACTGCATTTAAGTAACATTTTCATGAACTTATGTAATAATATATCCTTGTTCAAATACACTGTATGGCATAAAGGATGTTTGTGTGCTCTAATCTATATTTATATCTATATTTATATTTGATAGCAGTCATTGTATCATGCTAAGTGTTGGCATCATGGAGGGAGATCTTTCAGATTTGAGAAGTACCACAGAAAAAAAGGTTGGAGCCAAAAGTCTGATGTTAGACAGAATCTGAAACAAATCTGCATATAGATCCAAAGGACTGAGATAATGGTTCAGAAAACTAGATATGGGAAGCTCTGTTTAGAAACATGTCACTGGCATTGGCAGTTTCCCAGAGCTACATTAGCATTGTTTTTGGTAAGAAATAGATGTAGATTGGTCTCTAAGTCCACTCTGATGGTGGAGAGGAACTGAATCTGTGTGGGTCATCCATTTCATGCTGTGAGAAAAAGTGAGAAATCATGGCACTGTCCATTCTGTTCTATGGAGTCCTTACCCCAAACTACAAATAGCACCTGCTCTCTCCTCACTCCCCCATTATTACATTTCCTGCATGAGCTCTCTGCCAGCTCCAGTCAGCTCAGTTTTCAGGATCTGGATCCCAGAAAATGGCCTTGGCTCTGCTGCCACAGGAAAAATGACTTTTCCTGTGGCAGCAGAGCTGCTTCTAAATCCCTCCTGTCTGCAGTGCCCTATGTGCTCTCCACTCCAGCAAGGCACGGCTGGAGGAGAGGGTGACACCGTTTTATTCACAAACAGCTGGCCACTGCTGAGGAGGGGACTGGGATGGGGACTTCTTAAATCAGACCTGCTGGAAAGGAAAGGTTTGTGAAATCTCAGAGCATCCTGTGGTGAGATTTCCCTTTCTGCAGCAGTGCCAGCTTCAGCAGCCTTCTGCTGGCTGCTCCATTCTCCCTAACCCTTCTTCACATGACAGCAGCAAAGGTACCACTAGAAGTATTTGTGTAACCATGGAGACCAAGTGGAGGCAGCAGATTAGGGTAAAAAATAACTCAGGGAAAAGAAAGTTATATTTTTAACCTGGATTTTTATCCAGTCTGTTCACTGGATGGTCCCCAGGACAGTGTGCTCCAGCCTACCTGTCAGGGCCGTGCATAGGCAGAAATGAACACTGGGCAGGTGTGGACTTCTATTTGCTTTTATCTGCTGGAGACTTTGCCCTCCAAGAAACTTAAAGTGTTTTCACCTTACCTGATCATCACTTGCTGTTTGTTTGCTGTTTTTTTGTTCAAAATTCAGCTGTTAAGGTAATTTTCTATAAGCTTTTGTGCTCTTTGGACAGTGCCATGCCTATTCTTGCAGATACTCTGTATTCCTGTATTGCCTTTTCCCTTTGCAGCACCCACTTCAAGCTAATTCACAATTCTCTCACTGTAACTATTTATGTTTGTGTTTTACCTACTAAGAAAGTGTTCCACAAAGAAAACAAATTTTAAAGCTGATGTAAATATAGTAAGTCAGTGACAGGCAGAAAGTCTAAAAAAAATTAGACTTCCTGTGTAAGCACTGCAAGATGGGTTTATCATCCAACATGCATTTCCTTTTGTCCCTGTTACGTGGTGGGTAGGACTTCTTTGTGGTGATGTGGTGACACATCTTGGGGACAGGGCTTGGGAGGCACAGGCACCTCTGGAAGGTGTTGTGGGGCCTCCCTGCCTCAGATGCTAAGCACTGTTGCCTGAATTCATGACATAATCTGCAGCTGAAAATATAATTAAAATATTTCATTCTTGTCACTAACATTTCTCTATCTTGTTTGGAAATTTTGTAAATATTTTTCTAAAAAAATCCCAGTTTCCAGTTGGGAATTTTTTAAAATCCCAAGCTATAGTCACAAACCAGCAGGGCTGCCTTTGCTTCTGCAAAACAGCACTACCAAAATGTTCTCCCAGTACCATCTGGAGCTGCTGTGAGCTGCTCCAGGGCTGAGTGTCTGTGTTTGTGTTTGTACACACCTCCTAACCATGGCCTCTGCAGTGCACCCATGGGTAAACCTATCCTACTGAAAAGAAAGGGGGTGTAGCACACACTCCATGGATGGAAAGCCTTTCCTGGATCCACTTCATGGTACCAGGAAATCAGTAAAACTTCTTCTGCTTTCCTAACAATTTCCTGAGGCAGCTGATGTACCTCACAAGTCTATTAGGAGTCTGTAGTTGATACTACAGAGGTCTGAAGCCTCTGGAAAGCTGGGCCCCTGTGACTGTTGAGCTCCCTTCCATGGATAATCTGTGTATCCCTTTAGGAATGATCAGGGTGAGAACTTTCTGGTTACTATTGACTGGCTTGGAGCAGATGCTCAGCATCATCCTGCCAGGTGTTAAGTGCTGTGGCAGAGCTCCGGAGAAGCATTTCAACACAGCCATACCTTCAGCTGTGGTTCCAGTAGAATGAAAAGCCTGGAAAAAACAATTGGTACTTTCCAAATGGGTAAGGATACTTAAAGGGAAAGTAACTCCTCTTGTATTTGCAAAAGCAATGTTTACTCTGGACTCTGTTTGTTTGGGGTTTTTTTTCTTTTTAATTTTTGGTATTTCCTGGATGGCAGCTTAGTCATCTGTTACAAGGAAAATGAAACATCTTTCTTACTGCTTGTACTTGCAGTAACAGTCTGAAACCAGCTCTCTGTATAATTCTAGCAACCCAACTGTGGCTCAGTATCCAGAAGCAGCAACAAACCAAAGTGGTATTTGGTAGGTGAATCCACCTAGAAAATGTGTCATACCCTCATCATTGTTTTATCACCACTGTGCATGGCAGTTTTTCAGGGGAATAATTTATGTCATCCAATATTATGTGTATTTTACTGCTCAGTTAATGATGACCTAATATTTCAAACAAAATACAACTTCTGTAATGAGATACCTCATTTCTGCCAGGATGTTATTAGGATCCCTGCTACAGTGATCTAATGAGATTGACCTTCATTTCATAACAAATCTCTCTCCCCCTGAAACTATTCTTAATAGCCTTCATGTAGGGAAATAAATGATTCGGGTAATTATAAATTTTAGGAAAATGACAAGTTACTTTAAAGTGCTACAATATTTTTACAATGTTACACACCGATCCAGCGCAACGTTGGGAAAGTCTCTTGTGGTTTTGTTCTCTCTGCCGCTCCGCAAAGAACAGAATTAATGGGTGCAGTTCGTGCTGGGTGGAAGATAAACCCGGTGGGATAAGGATCCGGCGCTGGTCTGAGCATCCCGCAGGCTCACCCGGAGGCTCCTACCCCCGGAGTGCCATTTGCTGCCATCTCCTGGGCGGTTCCCAACATTTCAAGGAGACGATGAAATCTGTTCTTTGATAAATTGCTGTTGTCTTGGTCTTCAAAGTTGTAGTGCATGTGACTTCTATATATAATTTAATGAGATGAATCCTCTTTTAAGAGGTGTTGAAAAAGAAAGAAGGGCAACCATATTCTCAGTATTTCTGTTCATTGTCTTAAAACTGTTACTTGAAGCAGATGGGTATAGAATTTCAGAGGGCAGATGAGTAGGTTTTGGATACACTTGGCATTGTGTTTTTAGAATGTAAGAATGCTCTTATATTCTAGTTACTATCCTGTAGCTATTGTAATCTGAAGTCTTCTATCTACCCTTTAATCTCACCACATCCTCAGAAGATTTATTTTCTTACATGGTGCCACTTCTATTATGTCATATTCACTGTGATGCAGAAGATTCTGTATATTTATTTCCCACTGCAGGCAAAATAAGTGATGTAAAAATTATATGAATAAATGTTTTCTCATTGCAGCTTATATTTTACTCCCATATTTTCAGCAGACCTGGATGGAAGTCTCATGCCTGTAAATTCTTTTTCAAAAATCCCAGCACCAAAGCTATTCTGATTAAACAGCTTAACAAAAAAAACCCGCTATTTGAGATGAAAAGGCTAAGATGCAAATGAAACTTTAAAGGAAAGGCTTCACAAAAATAACATCGTTATTGCCTCAAAGACCATAGAAGTTCGCACATTAAGATAAAAAACTTTCAAGCCTGTATGTAGAGCACCATCTGGTGACTTGTGCACAGCAGGATCCCGAGGCAGGGATTTACATACCTTGCCACATCGCAGGCAGCGGGGCAGCGATATCCCCCGGCAGAGCTGATCCTCGTGTTCTTCCTGCCAGATACAGCTTCCTCTCTCTCCTCTCATCCCTGTGCCCAGGCTTTGGCTGGGCTCTCATCCCTGTGCCCAGGCTTTGGCTGTTTCCCTGTTATTTGTGCAGAGGAGCAGGAGGGTTTGTGGGCTGCTACTGTGGCCTCCTCCTCACACCTTTCCTGAGGCAGCCTTTCCTTTTGCCCAGGAAGGGCTCCCGGGCAGGGCTCAGTGGTTACAGTCCCAGGAAGGGCTCCCGGGCAGGGCTCAGTGGTTACAGTCCCAGGAAGGGCTCCTGGGCAGGGCTCAGTGGTTACAGTCGCAGGAAGGGCTCCCGGGGCTCCCTGGTTACAGTCCCAGACTCAGAGCAGGCAGCAGGCACAGGGGTGACAGTCTGGCACCAGGCTCTCCTTGCTGCCCCCCTTCTTGAGACATCTACTCAGGCTGTGCCTTTCACTGCTGCTGCCACTGTTGCAGTCTGTCCTGGTAATGCCGCAGTCACTGCTACACAACAAACCCAGGGGAAACGTTTCTGCCTGGCCATTTGGCTGTGGGTGGTCGAAGGTGGTGGTTGTTGGTGTTTATTTCCACAAAACCGGTGAACTGGATCAGCCAGTTGTAAGCAGCATTCTTGGGTGTCTTAACTACTTGTGGGTACATGGATTTTGAGCAGTCTTGTTACAGAGGCAGTTAGACTTCAAGAGGTTTTAGTTTTCCTGTAAGCATAGAGCAAGTAAAAAGATTTGAAGCTTAATTCTCCACTGCATTATACCATAGTACTATAGATTTCAGTATAGTTCTATTTCATCTTAAACTCAAAGTAATTGACTTGAATATCATGTTTTCAACCCATAATCCTCTATATCCCGCTTATCTCAGGCAATCACCTCAGCACCTGTGGATTTCTGAATCACCTTACCACTGAAAAAATATATCTCCTTTTTTTTTTCAGTAGAATAGCTCATGGACTTAGCAAAAAGATCACGTGTCTGAGTCTAGATACAGCTTATGAAGGGTTTCCTCCAGCAGTAATCACACAAATACTTCAGGAATGAAATGCGCTACTAAGGCTCCTTTTCTTGTAATTTGGCACAGTGGACTGGTTACAAAATCAGTGTTGTATGTGAGAAAGCAGTTTAGCTGATGCCCTGTGCTGAAGCAGACGGGTGTCTGGTTGGGCAGGAAGGGAAGGCTGAGGGTCAGAGATCACACTTTGACAGTGATACTGCATTGTAGCATTGCTTCAAATCCCCTTCCCACAGTGTCCAAAGACCTTTGCTTTCTGATGAACTTGCATGATGAAACCTGCAAGGAGGCTGTGAGGATGTTTTGGAAGGGTAGAGGACTTGCTAAATGTTAAAATATAGCTTTATAGTGAGATTTAATTTGATAAGAGTGAACCCCATTGTAAATACAGAAGCCAGTAAACCACTGAGGATATACATATTTCATCATTTGAAAGCTATATTTTAATCTTGATTTTTTGTTGGTTTAATCCCTTGGGAAACTCTCTGTAGTGAAAGACATGGCATACATTAGTTTAGGCCTTTAAATTATATTTATATATAAGAAATAGGGAGAACATGCCGTTATTATTATAACACTACTGTTATGGATTCAATTTGGTTAAAAAAACCCAACAACCCAACAATAAAACAGAGTGAAAAGAGAAGCAAAGGATTAAATTTGGAAATGTCTAACTGTAACAACAATCCTTCTGAAACACACTGATAGGGCCAGTCCTGATGATGCTGAATTTGTGTGGGTTTATGAGGCAAATGGTTGCAGGGTGTCCAGGCACTGATCATCACACCATAATGGAGCTGGGCCAGGGATCTGCTGCCTTTTCATGAAGAGCTTCTAACTTCTGAATTTTTATAGTTGTCACCGTTTAGATGTTCTGAGGCTCATGGTCATGCTGTTTTACCATTTGATAAACAGCACACACGTAAGAACGTGTTACAACTGCTCCTTTCCTATCTTTCCTTTGTGTGCCACAAACAGGGCTCAGCTGTCCTGAAACAGCCTGGCTCTGTGGCCTGCAGTGGAGCTTTCTTAATTTACACTCTGACCTGCACAGACCAAAAGATGAACTTTTGCAAAGTGCACATCTCCCTCCCAAATGGAGCCTCCTGGTGCAGGGATCTGCCACATGCAGGGGGATTCTCTGACTTTGGAATCAGACTGACTTTGGGCAGTTGTATGCTGAACTTGGGCACTTGTTCTGACTGTAATTGCAATTGATCTTTAAAATCAGCAGGGAAAAGTCATTCTGTCTTGGATGTAAAACACAGCTGCATTTCCCACAAGGAAGAGATGTGGAGCATCCCAGAGTCCAGCCATGGATGGCTCAGGGAAGCACTGGCTGGTTTGTGTTTGAGAGGTCATGTGCAGTTATGGCCTTTATTCTCTAAGTGACCTATTTGAAGAGAGAGAAGAACTGGATAAGGGCAGCTCTGTATAAGTTCTGTATAAGGGCAGCTGTTTTGAATTTTGGATGTTTTGGAGAGAAGAGGAAATGCACTGAAGGATAGAATTAGGTCACAACTTCATACTGCCAAGATTTTTCTCTTGATTTGCTTACTGCTTTTGTAAAGCATTCTCTCACACTGGAAGGAATAATCTGTCCTCTGCACTCACTGGATCAAACTATAAAGGGAATTCATTGAAATAATAAAAAATTTAATTTTCTATATTTCTATGTGGAAGCGTGGCAATAAAGACAAACCAATCTCCTCAGCTCTGTAATTATCATTTATGATCAGGAGATAAACAATCAATCAAGTCAGTTAAAGCATTTCTCAGAAGCAGTACAGAGTCTCTCTAAAGTGACTGAAATGCAGGGCAACACAAGTGCTGCTGTGATGAAGTCAGACTCAGAGTAGGAATAGCAATGGGATTGTTGATGATTAGTAGGATAAGAAGCAGGATTAGAAAGCCCCTTTTAAAACTGAGGAGCTCAGTTCAGTTCAGACAACGTCCTGAGCCCACTGATTGCTCCCTGTAGAGAGCAAGCTTGAAATCTTCATTCCTTGTGCTATTTAGAATTAATAAACGTATCCAAATTAGAAGCTAGTGAAGTGCTTTCACATCATATCACTCATTAGGACACTTTGGGGAGGGTGGAAAAGATAAAATGATTCAAAAGCAATCTTTAGAACTAGAGAAATGTTTTAAATTTGCCTGCATCCAAAAGGTGGCCCAGAGCTTTGCTTTCAGGGACTGTGTGCACCCATGTCTGCATACCCGGGTGTGGGAGGCAGTGGGGAACAGAGCCTTGAAATCTGGCCCACATTGTGTGAAGTAAGAAATTAGCAGGGACTTTGTGCCTCATGTTCTGATTAAATCTTCTGCTGTCACATTATCCTCTTTCAGAATTGCTGTGGATTTTGAGCTCTTACCCAGCTATATCTGTGGTAAGGCCCACTTCTCAGATGCAGTTAAACCAAGCTGTTCATACTTTACCATGGAATAACATAATTTCACAGCCATACCACTGCCTTCTTTTGGCAGTTTGGAGATGTAGGAAATATTGCAATCAAATGTTTCTAATTTAATTCAACCCCTCATTAATTTGATCTTTCTTTTAACTCAATCTCAGCCTCAGGACATAAATAATTTGTATCAAAAATAACATAATGACCATTCTTTCTTTTAATCAACGGTGACTGCTTTAGGCAGGTATTAGCAGATAATCTGATTACTAAATACAGTGAGTTGGCATTTAGTTAACGACTAACAGGAAAAATTTGGAAAATAATCAAAGGATAAAAAATAAAAACAGGAAGAGGGATAAAAGAAGAGAGCCGTACAAAGGCATGCAACATTAAAGAAAGTATTATGGAAAACTTATTTTTGCTAGTGATTATTATTGGTACAAGCCTCAGAGATGCCCAGCAGGGTGTCAGCCATGGGTGACAGGCTCAGCCTAGCAGGGAGAGTACTCCAGAGTCAAGCCTGTGGTAAATCTGACATCTTTTCCCCTTAGACTTATTTAAACTTACTAATGGGATTTGGAGGTTAGATGCTTAGAGGTATTAGGCAGGCACAGCTCTACTGAGCTCTGGCTACACCATTGGCAACCCTCTCTTTCTCACTGTAGGGAGATACCATTTGCCTGCCCAGCAGCCTTTTTGTGGGAAAGATATCAGGGAAGCCCTTGTTGTCAGGGCTGGCAAGAAAACCTTTGATGCACAGCTAAATCCAGGTCATCCACAGGGCAGTGTGGAGCAGCTCTGCAGGTGCTTCACACCAGCTGGTGGGGAAGTCACCCCTCAGGCTCCCTGGCCAGTTCTCTAATTGTCACCAGCTGACTTTTGTCACAAGGTCCCCAGTCCTCTGGAGATGGAGAGCTGTCAGCTGCAGGACTGCCTGGTCTGACAGTGCTTGAGAGATGCTGACAGGGACTTGCTTTGAGGGGACAGTGCTTGCATCTCTCATTTTCTTACAAATGCCATCTTAGAGCTGCATCTGAAGCAGGTAGTTTGCTGTCCACTATCTTTCCTTGTCAAATTGGCAGTACTGCTGTAATGACAGCACTTCTAGGAAGCCAGTGGTTCCAAAGGAGACTTGGACAGTTATTTTCCACCTGCCTCCCCCTCTCTCTGCTGCTGATGCCTGAGAGGGGCCCATGGTGTGCTGCTCAGCACTTGGCATTTTTCCAGGGCAGCAGAATTGGAAGGGTACCCAGCACAACACGAGGGGTCCCAAGCTGTTACAGAGACACTTTTTGGCTACAGCAGAAGAAAGAGCCTTGACAGCCTGCTGTTTGCACATTATCCAAGGGAGATTTACATGGTGAACTGACATTTTCCAAGGTGCTCTAACTCTCTGCCCAAGTTCCCCAGTTCATTGGAGCGCTGTTCAGTGTATTTTACACTGATGTGGTGATGAAAGGTGCCATCTCAGAAGGGACCATGCTCCTCTGGGGGTGACATGAACTGCATGTGCTCATCACACAAGGGCCTTTGGAGCTTCCAGTAGAGACTGCTCGAAGACATCAGCAGAGCAGATCTGGGAGTTAAGGAATGCAGTGCCTGTCACTCCCATTTGTGAGGGGTGCCAAGGCAGGCAGGTGACAACTGGACTCCAGTTCATTCTGTAAGAAAGGCTGCTCAGCAATGCCTGGGACCTAGGCTGGTTCAAGTGGAAAGATGCTCCAAAGCAGAGTTGTCTCCTGCAAACCAGAGGTACTGACACCTCGCTGGGAAACAGAAGAGGATGGTGAAGTGCAGAGGACACTAACCCTAAACTTGAACCTTGTCTCAGTCTAGATGTATATTGGAGCTGAAATGGGTGTCAGAGCAGCTTCACCTGGTACTCCAGTAGTATAGCTTTGAATCCCTTTCTTTTGAGACTGTAACCTTTTTACTTTTTTGTTTGAGCAACCGTTATTAAAATTGACAAAACAAATGGATAATTCTATAAAAATCATTTTGCTACAGATTTAATTGATGGGGGCTGTCAAGTCATGATGGATATTTGTGAGTCAGTGGTGAATAGAATGCAAACAGAAATATTGTAGGAGATGGTTTAGTTGAATGGGCCCTGGATTCCTGCAAACTATTCCCCCCCACATGGCTTGTGTGTCTTTTTTACACATTCCTTTGCCATGCTGTCCATCAGTTCCTGAATCTGTAGCATAGCAATTAATCTCTTCTTATAAAGTGCTTTAGGATCAGCACAAAACTCACATTGTATTTTTATTGTGCTTCTGGTGAGCGAAGAAAAAGAAAACCCTATAAATTGTGACTAGAGAACAAAACCAATGTAACAAGTACAAATTCTTTAGGGAAGATAGACAACTGTGCCTAAGAGCTAGTCTTAGCTCAGTGTTTCCGACTGCTGATTTGCAGGAAGAAGTGATTAATCACCAAGTGAAATCTGTTCAAGATTAGCATAAATTGCAGAAAGTTGTAAAAGGCTCCAGATGGATTTGAATTATTTGAAGAAAAACCCAGACAAAAACACCACAGGGAAGGTTGAGTTGGATGAACACAGATTAATCCCTAGTAAAAAAATAAACTAAATGTTCTTATGTGAACATCCAGAATTTTCAAAAGTCAAGACTCTAGGTATGGACATGTCTGCCCAGGACAAACAAATAGGGTGCTGGTGGGCTGTAGATGAAACATATTCTGCCATTTCTACAGAATGCTGACACCCTTACTCTTCACCCCTCAGTCTGAGCCAAATCACCTTAAATACCTACACGAGAAAAGGTCTCACTCACAGCAAGGAAGAGAGCAGGACTGTGCTGCAGTTCCATGGAAGGAGATGTTGAGGCTCCAGGTGGTGATCCAGGGAGAAATACTTCCTGCCATAGGAAAATTATTTGAACAGTTCCCTGCTGCAACAGGGCCCGGGTTGCTGAAGCTCTGGGTCTGGATGGTATTTAAACATTTGTAATTAATGCCATTAAAACATTTGTCATGTTGTATCCCACAGCATCATCTGACTTCAGGCTGTGCCTTCTTGTTTGAAGCTGAAGCACACCCTGGTGTCCTGTGATTGCAGCTTTAGAAATACCTCCTGTACAAACTCAAATACATAAAATGAAGTATTAATATGGCAGAGCATAAAATGTTTTTTTCCCAGTAATATAAATGGAAGAATGTTGCAAAGGAGACTTTCTTTCCTGGCCAAGAGAAGCTGCATGGCTGGCTCACAGCTTAAGGGAAGTTCCTTTTCTTTTCATGGTTGCAGTGCTGGTTGTACATGGGCAGACTACTGGCCCATTTCCAACAGTAACTTGATTCACATTTAGTGTCCATGTAGGAACCAGGAGAATTTTATTGCCTTGATTTAATTCTTCATTTTCTTTAGAAGAACATTTATATCCTTCTGCACTTTGGAGAGGTGCAAAGTTAATAGCTTGCTTCTTATAGATACACTGCAGGGAATTTGTGTTTTTTTAAGGTTATTCTGCTATTCACTGCAATTCATCTGGACCATTAAGACTCCAGTGAAATCAGGCAAAACCTGGCATCTGACATGAGATGTGTATCTGCCCCCAGCCCCACTGTACACAGGTTCTGTCCCTGGGGCTGACCTGTCTCCCACTGAGCTGAGCAGGGGAGTGAGGGCTCTTCCCAGCACCTGTGAAACACCAGGCAACAGCTGCAGAAAGGAGCTTTCCATGGATTTGTTGAACTGGGGCTCCTGGCTGCTACCCAAAAGAGCAGACATAGGTAAATATGTGAGCAATGACCCTCCCTATTCCAAATCCTTCTCTTTCTGGAGGACAAGAAATAGAGATTTGTGACTTTACCTTAAATTGTTGTCTGTTACTTGCAGTGCTTCCTTTGTGCACATCCTGAGTCTGCCAGCTGCAATGTAACAAAAACAACACCCCAAAGACAGCAAAACAAAGGGTGAGAACAGGAGATGTAATAGAAAATGCAGCTTCGGTAGCTATTACTTTGAGTTCTCTGATTTTATACAAGCAAATCTGCTTCAGAGCCTCCAAGCTGCTCTCCCAGTGACTCCCCTGGTGTCTGTTTGCCAGACAATGACTTTTTGCTCATTTGGAAGCACTGAGCTGATGGCAAGAAGTCTGCCCCAATCTTCCACGGGGGTGGGCTAAGCACCAGGCTCTAGTGCTGCCTCCTGAGACAGCAGCAGCAGCACCAAGTGCAGTAGATTGGAAGGCCTAACACTGTATTTTAATGTTGTGTATCTGTCTCCACTGTGAGCTCAAAGTCTCAGCTCAGAATTGAAACTACAGCCTCTCTCTGCAGAGTAGGTTGTGGCAAATATTTCACTTGAGCAGTTTGCCTTGGGAGCTGCTTCCATCCGAGCCTGGGTAAAAGCGCCTCTGGGTAAGGGGGTGGTGTGATTCCTGTGGGGCACCACAGAAGCTCATTAACTGGGGCAAAAGCAGCAGCCTGCAGAGCTCAAGTGACTCATGGAGGCTTTCTACAAAAGAAAGGTTTATTCGTAGAACCCAGCTCTACTGCTGGGTGAGTTTCAGAGCTGGTGAAAAATCTGATACAGACATTTTTGTATAACCGAAACCAGGCATCTGTTCCACTTGTGTTCATGTCTGGCACAAGCTGAAATGAGAACGCCAGACTGCGACTGCTTAAGGACACCCACAGGAGACCTTGCACTACCAGAACTAAATTAATTTCAAACAGATTTTAGTTAAACTAGTACAATTATCAAGTCTTGACAAGGGTTCAGTTTATTTTTGCCTATCTTTTCCCTGCAGAGGGATGATTGCCACTGACAAATGGCATAATCGAACTCTGTTTAGCTTAAGCCCATGGCACGTCGTTGAAGTGAACAGGGATTACTCTGGCAAAGCCAAAGTATCTGTCAGGCTGTTAAACGTGTTGTGTGTTTACTGACACCTTTGGAGTCAGCTGGCTTTGTATTTTTCAAAGGGATGAGGACAATAGCTTAAACTGTTTTTGAAAGGCTTTCAAACAGTGTCTAAGGAATAAATGTGGAGGGCCGGTAGCAGTTACACTTCAGCTAATTCTGATCATTGAAACTGGGGACATACCTGTGCAAAGCCACTGTGACTGTGGGGAGAACAGAGCCTGCAGGCTGTTTTTTTGGGTTGTTTTATTTTCCCTTTCAAGAGTATTTGTGAGCAGTGTGATTGTCATGCAGAAGCACGGCAGTGCTCCGACGTATGTGGTGTCATCTGTTCTATGCTAATAAATTAGCATCTGCAGCAAGCATTGCTGCCTGTCAGATGTGGGGACAGAATTGAGCTGTTTGATCTCAGTGCCACTGAAGTGTGTCTGCATGGCTGCAGAGGATGCACATTATCCCATCTGTTTTCCACACACCCTCAGCAGGTTGGAAGCTTCAAGGTAACGGATCAGACTCAATGAATTGCAGTGCAGACTGCCTTGGAGGCATCCTCTTGCTTTGTCACTGCATGTAAAAAGTTTGACTTTATTAATTTTATTCCTTCACAGCAGGTCATTCAAGCCCTGTCCACACCTGGGAAATTGTAGCTTTGGCTCAGCTCCTTAGGTGCCAAGGGGTGTCCCCAGTGTGGCCGTTGCCATTAACGTGCCAGGTCACTTCTCCCCAAGCAGGCCTTGCAAGACACTGGTTCAATCAACAGCAGCCGCTGGTGGCCAGGTTATTTTTGGGCTGCTGCTGCCACTTGTCCAGATGGAGCTGAAATAGTGCCAGGCATGGTGAGGCTTCAGGGGAAATGCCAGAGGAGGGAGGTGGGGCAGAGTCCGGAGCACAGGCAGTTCCTGCAGCCCAGGTGTGCACCTGCAAACCCAGCTGCTCTTGGAATAAAATCCTGTACTGCCCTTGCCGCAAGCATCTGCCTCGAAATACATTTTTGTCTAATTACCTAGAAAAGGAGACAAATTAGGCAACTGGAAGTTTGGTTTTGAGTGTAATAAAACTAAGTTTATTTACACAGTAACATGAATGCCACAGAGTACACAGCAAAGTACCACAGCAAACCAGAGTGTAACTGCCCCTGATCACAAAGGAAGGCTTGAAGTTTATATACTTATTTATATAAAAATGTGTAAATATCAATATGAAGCACCAGATAAAGCAATGCAACCAGGAATTCCAAATACAAATTACCCACAAGAATGGAATTGGAAAAAAAAAATCCCTTATTCAAGGCATTTAAAGAAATCCCATTTGTAAAAGTCCACTGATTTTGGAATCCCTAATTTAAAAATAAATTTCCCCCTTTTATTAAAAACAAGAACATATTCTTAAATGCTCAGCATAATTAAGTTTTAAAAGAAAAAAACCCAAGGATTTCAACTGCAAAACCTTCTAATACCAACAATCCAAAGGACAAGGAAACAGAAGTTTTGAGTAGTTTTTTAAGAGGTGTTATTTATGAAATGACTATATTAAAATTTACACACTCTTAAATATATATTATATATACAATATATAATATATATATATTTTCAAGCAAAAAGGGGCAAAGAATACTTTTGGGATACAAAATTCATATACATACATATATTTATATATTAAAACATGCCTACATGCACTCATATATATATATGTATGTATATATTTACTTATGAACAAATATTTCTTCCATATAAAAGAAAGCTCCAATCTCTCCTAAATCCCTGAAATGTTCCCATTGGATTTATGGAAAAAAAGAATCTTTATATAGTCTGAAGTACAAACCAAATTCTCAAATTCTGTAGAGTGGTAAAATGCTTATGTACAGGTAAGTTGAGTATTTCATTTCTCACTGAAAGCATTCTGTGGTTTCCAGGTAAATGCTGAGTGGAGCACCAATGCAAGGAGACTTACAGGAAATTATTTAAATTACATTCTATACCTACTCAAAATCACCATCCTTCTAATACTGCATCCAGGTGAACAAGAAAATCCATACAAATGTCTGCTAGAAATTTTCTGCAACACAGCAGGGAAAAAGACTTGCTCCTTCTTTTGGAGTTGAGGGTGCCCTTAAGAAATTTCTCCCCAGTGTTTTCCCCAGTATTTTTTGTGTATTCTTCTCTTGAAGTCTTTGATTGTTTACAGAATATTTCCACAGGTGTATTTTTATAGAGGTATTTAAAATTCTATTCTGTACTTCTTTGATGTTATCTTACTGCATAACTAAATCACAATCACATCTCTCTGTGCTGGCTGAAGGGCTCTGATTGTGCTCTGAGTTTTACAGGAGTTTTAGGAGAACCAAAACCACCTCTGCAAAATCAGAGTAAAACTGATGGTCTAGTCACACAGTTAAGTACTGTTTGTACTGAGAAACAACCAATTTGGAGAAAGGGGGAAAAGAAAGTGCATTAAAAGGTCTGACTCAGTTTTTATTGTATCCCTCAGAAAACTTAAAATTGATTTAAATAGAAACAGGATCATTTAATTTATATTTACATATGGATTTGTCATTACAAACAAAAAAAAATTAATTTAGATGGGGAATCTCAGCACAAGAATTAAGAAACAGATACATTTTATTTCAGCAGCAAATACATGTTAAAATTAAGGACCTACAGTGTGAAGCTGCTGAATAAATTCTGCAAGTAGCTGAACTCTAACACATATTTTATTTAAATAATATATTTTTCTCTATAACGTGTAGGAATTCTCTTGTGTTAACATGTCAAGATGATCCATTCATACCTTGTGGGTGGGATGTGTGGAGCATAAAAGATTTAAGGTGGAACATTTCTGTAAATGCTACCTGCACTTTTCCCTGTGGGGCAGCAACGTGGTATCCTGGCTGGAGTTACTGATTTCATCCTGTCTGAATACTGAAGTGACCCCAGGCTTCTATATTTGGACATTCCAGGGGCTCCAGAAGAAAATTCTGGATTCCCTCATTCCTAAAAATTTGTAGGTGACTTTTTACTAGTAAAGTCTCTTTACATTCACCTGGTTGTGCATATTGACTGGATCAGATCTGAGGTTTGACAGATAATTAGGAATAAGTATTTCCCATTTAAGAAATACAAAACGAACCCACTTTCCATACCATCTCAGGAGCAGTTCTTGTAGCACTCCTGTTTGAGCAGAGGTTTGCATTTCTCACCACAGCCCAAGGGGGCTGTGCAGCACCTCCCTGCTCCTCCCAGCCCAACACAGAGTATCTGCAGCAGATTGTCAGAGCAAGAGGCTTCTCCTGATGCCTGGTCAGGCTGGAACAACTGACTTGTTGCCCACTGTTATTCTCCCTGCGCAGATCCCCAATTTGAAAGCCCACAATTTTCTTACTTCAGGTTTATGCTGTTCTACAAGCAACTTAAAGGAACCCACTCACACAAATCTTATGGAATAAATCGACCCAGTATCATACAAAGTACAACATTTAATTTTGTAAAGTCTTTTGCATCTTTACATGGGCAGTATTACTTCTAGGGCTGTTATGAAAAGAATAAGATTTCCACCAACTGACCAGCTACATTTCAGGTTTTCGACAAGGCACTAAACATTGTGAATCCAATCACTGTGCTCTCTCTGTAATATTAGAGAGGGTTTTAATGGCTCTAAAAGGATCAGAAACCACTCATTGTAATTCTTCAAAGAAGCATTTGATTTTTCCAGAAATTAGTTTTCACTGGAAAAATCTTTAGAGTTCATGTTAAAAATATTTGAATGACAGCTTTTATTAATAGAAAAATATATATTTACAGTCAATACTGTTATCTTAGATTTGCAGCTCTTCCTATTTCTTGAGCTCAACTGAAAGTGCGACATTGCTAAAAAAAATTCAAGATCTGTGCATATATTCAAGTAAGTTCTAACATGCACAGCCAGGGGTTTTGTTCCTGCCATACACAGGATCCTGTTACAAACAGAGCGGGTTTTTTTCCTTTTGCTTAGCAATTATGCTGTAGCATTCTTAGGATTTGTTTACAATCACTTTAATGCATACATTCTTGTGTATTTACGTGGCACAGTCTGGTGCCAGGATGGAGAACCACCACAAACACAGTTGTAATGATCAGTTATGGGCAGATCTGCAAAGTCAGCCTCAAGCTCCTCAAGGAAGAGCTCAGGTCAGATCAGGTTCGACTACACTGACCATTCTTTTTTAAAGAAAAAAAAACCACACAACATTACAAATTGCTGAAGTTTACCCAGTGCTGCACAAGGAAGAGGTTGGTAGTGAACATCTATCCATGCTTGATTATACTGCAGAGCTAAAATGAGTATTGGTTCATCACAAAAGATACAAACTGAAATGAGCTAGCTAGAGATACAAAGGCATTGGACCAGCTGCATTAATACGTATGGTTGTACAACATTCAGAATCCAACTCTGCATGTGCGTGTTGTCATCAAAGTGACACTGGGAACTCTAAACACAGGGACACCCAGAGGCCTCACGGGATCACCCCTCTGCAATGCCAAGTGGTCCAAGAGTTACTCCTATGCCTATCTGAGTTAGCTGAGAAGTCAGGTGCACACACACACTACGGAACAAACACAAAACCAGACCACAGAGAACAAGAAGCCCACTGGCAGCTCAGCACACTGTCACTAACAGCTATAGGTAGTACACGCCATGCTCGGTGCATGTCAACTATGGGAGCATTGCCCTCCTGTGTCCAGATAAAGCAGGGCTGCACTGAACAGGAGATTCTTTGTAAAGGTTCTTCTACGAGCTGCTCAGCAGTAGTGTAGAAACTTTCTTTCCTGATGTAGTAGAAGAACTTCAACTACATACATTGCACTTGGGCTTTTAATGCACTGTCCTGTTTTTCTGCATCAATGCCGCCATCCTAACCTTTTTGCCAAAAAGAGAAAGAAAAACATATATATCACATTAAAATATATTATCCTTATCCTTGCCTGATCCTTCACTGATACAGGTGAATCAAACAAAAGAATAACCATCAGAAGTTTCAAAAAAATCTTTAGAAAGGTCACAAAGACAGTCTATACTATGGCACAATCGATGTAGGCTTCCACACGCTATCCAGCTGAGCTCTGAGAGATGCCAGAGAAGAAGAAAAACAATACACACACGTCACCCCCTCGATCACGGCGCGGATCCAGAGCTACTTGCGCTGACTTTAAGCCTGCAGGACTGTTTGTTCAGTTTCCATGCATCTGGTCCAAGAATGCATATGCTGTATAAAGTGGCTATTTGTTTCAAGGCTGAAGTGAATTGATTCCTCACAGTTTTAACAATTAAAATGGAACATCAATCCATAAAAAGACCACATGGATATCTGTGCATTTATGTGCCAGGAAAGTAAAAGAAGGGGCTGCAGATCTAGCGTCGGGTAAAGGCTGTGTGTAAAGTGAACACTGTAATGTACAGCTTTAAAAAATAATACAAGAATTGCACATAGATCCATAGGAGAGAAGCACAGGCTCATAACTAAGGCTGTCTGCTTTCCATCACCCGGGTCAGAATATTCGGGATTGCTTTATCCCCTGCATCCAGATCCATTCTTCAGAGCAACCCAGGAAACAACTCCTGGCCTAGCAATACTGAGCAAAGATATTGTCTGTACAGAGGTTCCATGGGAAATGGCTGTTAGGGCAAAGAAAGAAATCAGCAGAGGCCTCTAAAGCCTCTAAGTGAAAAAGCTCCTTCAAGGTGAGGTTTTAAAAATTCTGACTCTTCAGTCCTCCCTAATTCCTGCTCTAGTCCAAAACTCTGTCTGTGATGCTCTTGGATCTCTTCTGACAACATTCCATTTTTAGGGTGTTGTCTATAGCAACATTAGAAAACACTGGTTACAACAGACAAGAGATGGGCAGCCAAGCACTGCTGCGGGAAATGTGGATCATGATGCTGTTGATTGTGGCTGCCAAACTTTACAGCTCCCTCAATAATTAAACCACAGTGTTTTTGCCCCTTGTTTTTACCCTTCAGAGAACTGTGTCTGCAGTAAAAGTGTCTCCATGTTGCCTGTTAGCTACACACAGACAAGCTCTAAACATTTCCATCTCCTGCCAACAAACCTGCAGAGCCAATTTCAGTCTCACTTCGCAGCATTGCATAAGTGACAAGAGCAGACCAAAACAAAACAGAAGAGGTGGCTTTTATTTTCATCCCTGATTCATAGCAGTGATTGTCAGAGAAGGTTATGTACGTCCCATCCATTTCAAGTCAGGCTTTAGTGCTTTCTGCGATGGAAGGGGAATTTCAATGGCCCACCAAGTGTTGTGTTGTTCTTGTATAAATGTGGTTATGGCTACAGTACATCAACAGTCCAGACTGGTGAAAGTTGCCTAGGAAATAGGATAGACAAAGTGTGCACATTCTGCTTTTTAAAGCACAGGTCTCAAGCTAAGGGTAATGATCTGATTAAGGCAGCACAGATGAAATCACAGGTCCATGGTTAGAAAGGATATGGATGGGCAGTGAGGCAGAGGACTTGGGAAGAGGACTGAACACAGGTGCTTACTGCTCACTGACACTTGCCATGGTCAGCAGGAAAACCACATCTGGGAAGAAAAATACACATGGTGTAAAGTGTAAGAGAAAGATCAGAATCTGTTTGGTTGAGACCAGAGAAAAAAGGAGCACAGCCTGCTTGTGAGGGACTGACTAAGCTGAGGAAATGTGTGGTATGTGGAGTGAAAGCAAATCAGCGTTTTGTGGCATGGTGGGTCATTCATCTCACATTCACCACTAATCCATCTCTGCTTATGGTCACTGCTATTCACTAACCCATGCTATGCAGGAAATGACAGAAACTACCCAGAAGAGGAGGGCAATTTGTTTGCTGCAGTGGTAGTAATAGTGGTATCAAAGTTTGCTCTCCTTTTCAGCCAGATATGAATCAAGTTACATACTGTCTGATCCAAATGCAGTCATGTGTATGTGATCAATCCCTAGCAGGCCTAGCAAAAAAAAGTAAAGTTTCTGTCATACTTGGTACAGGCTGCAATTTCTCCAATTAGAACCTATTTGCTCAGAGTTGTTGCCTTTGATATCTAGGCTGTTTTGTAACAATTGTACAAAGTGTGAGCCCTAGTGCAGGCTGGAGTGAGGGCTGGGGCAGAGGCAGGGGTGCTTCATGAAAAGCAACAGGCTCTACAACTAGTGCTGCTTCATGAGCCTCACAATGCGATGCAGTGAGTCTGTAGTGGCAAAAGCCAGGTACTGACAACAAAGCCAGTCTTCCAGAATAATTCCACAGTCCCTCTCCAAGGACTTCTCTGCAAACTTGATCATCAGCAGCGTCCTTTTTATATCAAGCCAGTTCTGAAGTATAGCATCTCTCCGTGAGGGGTTGGAAGATGTGCTGAGAGCATGGAACAAGTCCTCACGTGGACCCCAAAGCAAACACTGAAGGATTCCTTTGGCTTCTGATATCAAGATCCTCTCAGAAGGGTTGGGATTCAGCAGGCAGCTGGCGAGTTGTTGAAGCCCTTGAGAGTAGAGAGAACGGCAAGGAATCTTGGGGAGATCAGCACAAGTGTACTCCTTCTCCTTAAGCTCTGGATTCTCATCAAAGGGGTTGGGTAAGTGCAGCATTTCATAGATGAGGATGCCAGTCTGGAACTCGTCACACTTCTTGTACTGCGTTGCAGTGATGATCTCTGGAGCCAGGCGGGACTGATCCCGTAGGACCTCGGGATCCACCATGTGACTCTTCTGCTTGGCCTGGGAGAAGTTGCTCACAATTAGTCTGGCCGGGCAGGCAGTGATGGGGCTGGGCTCCGTGGCCTCGGGGCTCAGGGGGCTGCCTCCTGGCCTGGAGTGCACCAGCAGCAGGTTCTCCAAGCGCAGGTCACAGTGTGTGATGTGGTAGGGCTTGAGGTGCTCGAGGCCCAGGCACAGCTGCAGCAGGAGCAGGCACACCTGCCTCTCGTACAGGTCGGGGCTCTTGGTGTGGCGCGGCGCGGACTCGCGCACGAAGTCGGCCACAGTCAGGTGCGGGACCTCGCGAGTGATCACCACCACGCGGCTGCGGGGCTTGCTCAGGCTGCCCTGCCTGCTGGGGCTGTCCTTGTGCGACCCCTCTGCGGCGCCAGCGTCTCTGTTCTTCTGCTCAGGGTCTTTCTCCTGTTCTTCCTGCTCTTCCTCCTCCACGTCCGGGGCGTCGTCGTCCTCCCAGGGGAGGAGGCGAACGGGCACTTCAGCGAGGAAGTGGCCGCAGTCCTGCTGGATGTTGAAGTTGATAGCCAGGCTCTGCCGGATGGACAGGCTGTGATAATACTGCTGGGATTCCTTGGCCTTGCTCTTACAGATCTGGGGGAAAAATAAACAGAACAGTTATAATTCTTTAATTTCTAAATTCTATATTCTTTTTTAATATGTACTTTGTTGATAGTCTAAGCCTAAACATGAGCAATGAACATTTTTTTTAACGAACTGACTTTGGCAGACTTTCTTAAGGTACCCAAATAGTTTCCATTGGCTAGTAAGCAACTGCAGAGCAATACATGCAGGCATCTCTCCCTCTGCATAGATGATCCAAGGGAAAATAAAATTCTGGTTTTTAATCAGAACAGCAGCTGATACATGGTAAATACATAGCAAAGCTTTTTAGAGTTACTTGTTTATCCATATCATTTTATTGCAAGTTCTCTCAGGTTTGTGTGAAGCTTGAACAAGATAAAAAGAATCAATAGCAATAGGGATACAGAGAAATATGCATAAAGCATTTGACCAAACACTTGCACATGGCTGAGTTAGCATGGCATAACAAGCCAGCCCCTGTCAGTAGGTGACTGATGTTTGCTCCTTGCCCACTAAACCTGGAACCTGAGCTCCATGAGCTGCAGCAGTGTGTCTGCAGTGAGAGGGGTATGTGTGCATTGCACCGGCTGCTGCCAGGGGGACTGGGCTCAGCTGATGAATGGACAACATTAGAATGTGGTACCTTAATTGCTTTCAATCAATTATCAAGATCCAAAGCATATGGTTTGTTTTTTTGCCATATATAGCTGCATTTATGTCCAGAGGTATCTTATTGATATGTACATTATCAACACAGTAATTCTTCTTATGAATTGTTTGCACTGCCATAACAACTGGCAGCTCCAACCCCTGACAAAAGTCAGGCCCCCTATTAGGGCCTCTGTTTCTAAGGCATTTACTGATTAAAATTACAAAGACTCATCTTTGTTGACCTTTGTGTATTTACCTTAGTTCTACTAAATTCAGAGAGATCATTCAAAGCATGTGAGGTTAAATGTGTTTTAATCTTTTACATGGTTAGAGTCTAAATATTCACTTGCTATAATGCACCAACAGGTCTTAAGTGCAAAGCTCAGGAGGAAATGAGAGGAAGACATCTCTCTCCAGATGAAGCTACAGCTTCCCTTAGCTCATGTCTGAAACAAGGAAAGCCAGATAACTCAGGTTAGTACAAGTCAGCACTTGTTATAACAATCACCACCACCAAGAAACCCAGATCTCTCCTGGCCCCTAATGGAAGCATTAGGTGACTTTTCTTCCTTTCTCATTTTTCTCCTTCTCAGAACTCTGCAGGTAAGTTGTAAACCCACCTTTCCATAATGCACACATAAATTTTTCATATTTTACATGCTTATGTGGTTAAGAAATATAAATGGGAGATTTAATCTTTTATGGTAGTTGATCAGAAAAGTGCGTTGTCAGATAATCACAGGAACTCAGACAAAAGTTGTGCCAACATTTTGATTGTCCTCTTGTCTTTGAGATTGTGCATATTTCCACACTTCACAAGCACTTCTATTTCCCTTCTCATTAGGTACACTAAAACTGCCCGTTGGTTACTGCCACAAACACACAAAACAGATTTGAAAAGGGCATTTTCTAGTCAATTTTATTTATGAGAGGAAATGTTGATCTTATCCTGTTTGTACAGTGGCTCTTCCTCATTTAAATTTTCAAATGTATTATACCCTGTTAGAGGTGAAGTGAGTTCTCAATGGCAAGTGTGCCCCTTGTTCCCTTCTCTCAAGGGTTACAGAGGCAAAACCACAGCAATAAGCTTTGAATTACATGGCAAAAGAAAATGCCAGCTGATTGTCTTTGAGACTGAAGTCCCCAGATTTATTAAATACCTAATACTGCACAGAAGACAGAAGCAGAAAAGCTAGATAGACAGACCCATATATATGTGTTGAATGTACACACATGGAGTGTATCAAATCTGACTGGGAGAAGAGCTATTAGGGAAAACAAAATTGTTCCATCTTCTATGCCCTTCAAGCCCATGGCCTTTTCCTTGCACAGCCAGCCATGGGAATACTCAATTCCAACTGCAGAAAAGGTTCAGCATGTTGTAATTCAGCCTTTAGGTTTCAGAAATACTCTAATGACCTAATAAAACCCCCTCCAAACGTAATTCTGAAAGAGTTTAATTTTAAAGTCAAGTTTACTTGCTGATGAAAAATGTTGAGAACCACACTTGGCCTTAGCTACTGCACTCTATTTCTTCATCCACTGAGGATTTCTAGTGCCACCAGTCAGCTAAAACTGATATTCTGCTAGGAATATATACTCCACAAAGGATGTGCTCTGAAAACAATATACACTTCTCAGTTTGCTAAATATAAGGCCTTTAAAAAAAGTTTATGAAAAGGATTTCTCCTTGACAACAGAAAAAGAAAAGCAAAGGAATCAAGACTTTCCCCTAATTTCTAATTTTAACCCTAGGCAGCCTCTTTTTTCTACTTGTTTCAGAGGATGTTCTCAAATTTACTACTATTTCAGTTAAAACTGGAGATAGGATCTGTACCTCTCAAAATCAGCCTTGGTTCCCTCATTTTAGAACGTATAGCCAATCCCAGAACTGGGAGAGTACAGCAGCACACTTCCACCCATGCTCTGTGGATGGGGCAATGCTTCCTTCTGCTTCAGAAATGCCTGGCCATGCACATCTGCATCCAAAGGCATCCAGCTGTTGGTGCAGAGGATGTTTTTCCTGAGCCAGAGGCACTGGCCTGCAAGGTCAATCTCATCTGTTTAATCATCTCTGAGAAATGCCTCTCCAGCCTATTAAACCCACCCCAAAACAGTTTTGCTTCACTGTCTTCTTTGTCTTTCTTCCCACTATTCAATCCCAGGTCAATTTTACTTCACATTAAAGTGACAGCTCCTCTCCTTCCTTATTGGCTAAAAATTGATTTCTGATTCCCATCCTTGAAAATTATACTTTTACAACTGGGGAAAATATAACTTCTCCCATCTTCTGTGTTTCATTTTTGAAAATACTCAGGCCTTACTTCTCCTATCTTCATTCCTAATCCTCTGATTTGTGTTGCTCTCTTCTGGATTCTCCCCATGTATTAGATCTTTCTGAAGAGTGGTACCCTATAATGAATTCAGTATTCCAGCTGAGACCTCTCCAGCATTCAGCAGAACAGAGCTCTATGTACAATGATCCTCAGAACACTTCACAGAAGGAATAAGTTACATTACTAACTCTATGTGTTCCTGAAAACACTCAGAGCAGTGTCCACTCCCAAGTGAGAAGCCACAGCAGGGCCAAACTTTCCCCAAAATCAGTTCTTAAACATGAGGTCTTGTTTCAGACTTCTGTCTGTACCAATAAAACAATTTAAATTATCAACAAATCAGACATTAAAAATTAAATAGTATTATGATTGTAACTGATACTAAAATGACTGCATTCATTAAAAGAGATTTTTCCCTCCTTATTGTGCTGTTAAGGAATCTAACCCCTATGGGGGGAAAAAAATCTCTAACCCCACAAATGGCCAACAGTGATGGATTTTGGACACTTCCAGTTCTCTTGTTTAATACAGAGAAGTAGATGGGTACATGAACCTGCATTCAATATCTATATAGACAAGAGAGCTGAGATCTGATTAGAGATTTATTTCCTGCTTCTTGCTTTTTGTTTACCAACACCATAAAGTGAGAAGTGGAAGAGGCAGCTGGGTTATTTCAGGCTGATTAAATTGCTGATTACACAAACACTAAAATCTGTACACTGGGCACTCTGCAATTGTCAGGAGGAAGGGAAAGCTGGGCTGTCTGGAGGCAGCACCCAAACTCAGAGTGTGATAACAAATCAGACACCTGTCTGAATTCATCAAGCAATTTCTAGAAGACAGACCTGCAGTAATCTGATGTCCCTGTAAGTGTCTGACTACTCTTCAGGTAAGTCCTGGGCAGTGCTCTGATTCTTTTACATTGCAGCTTCTACTCAGAACTCTATTTTATATTATCATTTTGCAATAGAGTAGTGAATAGTGACGTTTACCCATCATGGGTAATTATTCTCACCCAAGCATTTTGTACTGGAATAACTCCACCATCACCTGACACTAACACCTGAATGACCAAGATTTAAAACTTTCAAAATGGTTTGAGTTACAGTCTAAGTTATGTGACTAAAGTCAGTATTTACATTTGAAAAAAATTAGGGAACAAATGGTGAAATTTACTGGCCTCCCTAGCAAGAATTTTCAACTGCTGGTGATGAATTGCTAAAGGAATGCACATGGAAATGCTTTTCTGCATGTGATGGTTAAGTCTGTGTCAAAGCTGGGAGAAAATACACAGCCTAGTTTCCTTTGCATTTTTAAAGCTTTTGTCTGTTCCAGTCACCTACCCAAAAAGATGGAAATCCTGTTGCCTTTTACATATAGAGTATACTGAATATCTGTTTTTTTGGCACAGGAAAAAGAGGTGAAAATACTTTGGCTAAAACACTAGCACAGAAAGTAGGATCAATCAGTCATTTACCATTTGCTTTAATGAAATACATCCAGCTGAGCTATGAAGATCTGGTATGTGATAACAGCTGAAGGGAAGGTGTTGATAAGGGCTTGGCCAGCCTTATTTCATGAGCTGATAAAGAGCTGGTTGTTCAAAATATGAAGCAATGTTGGTGAGAAACCCTTCCATATGATGCAAGAAAGCAATGAGGAAAAAAGAGAGTTCAAGTAGGGAATGCAAAGTATCCACCTTCCTTTTCGCTGGAATGCACTGTCATCATGAATCTTTTCTTTAATGCACCCACATGAACTAAACGTCTGTCACATTTATAGGGGCAGGACAGGTTTCTTTATATCTTGCCATTTCCATTTTCCTCAGCACTCCCATCCCAAGAAGCAAGATCTGAACGTTTCAGAGCTTTTACAAAATGTTGTGCGTTAGCTCTTCTTTTTTCTTTATGAGTCCCATAGCCTACTGTGCCATCAGCTGACTCTCACTTTCCCAGCAGGGAATCTCATTTCCACTCTGTCCTATGCATTTTCCAGGGCATCAGTGAACTTAAAGCACGATGAATATTGTGGGAAATGAATTTACAAGCACTGAAAATGAGAAACACAGAAGATCACAAAGACTGTACCATCTGTGCCACTTTGTTGTATTGCACAGAGGGACAACTGCAAATGAAATTCTGTGTAGAATGAAAGCTTGCTAATCCCAAATTGATAGTTTGTTCTTGGCACAACCTTGTTTTCCAAGGAGGCCAGTTTGATCTCTGATTGACCTCATTTTCTTGATCTGGCCTTGGAATAGAGCTTTGACTTTTTAACGATGTGCCAAAACACAGAATTCTATTCTGCTGTGACTGAATTGGGAGTGGGCTGGAAGCTGAATGTACATTGCTTTGTTTTGATCTGAAGCAGGAAGTTATGGGACAACCTTTAATAATGCTTCTGCTAATCTTAGCTCCACTAAGAAACTGAATTACCAAATAAAACCACCTTAGCACACTGTGACAAACTAAACATGACTAGGAAGTATTTGTCAGCTGCAATACGAAACTGCCAGCCAAGTTCAGCCCAGTGCTGTTTACTTCTGCGTTGCTCTGTTTATACCTGGGGCACGAGCCTTACCAGGAATCCTAAGGTTTTACTGCCAGGGGAACTTCTGCTGCCCTGCAGCAATCAAAGCAATCAATTGAACTGCTCCTTTTGAGCTGTTTGCACCTTGGCAATTCCTGTTCCCCACCTGCCCAGCCATGCACACGTGCCTGTGGCCAGAGCCAGCTGGGGTTTATGGCTCTTGTTCTGTGTGGACTCTGAATCATGGCTACTGTGAGTCAGCCAGGGGATGACTGAACAGTGTCTGCTTTGAGAGTTTCATACTGAAAGTGGAAGTAGTTTATGTCACTGACACAGTAGTTCTATTGTCTATTATTCCTTCTGAGCAATCTCATTTATTTATTTGTTTCTTAATAAAAGACGTCCCTGCCATATCAGTGCCTTATTCAATCTGTGTCAGGACACGACAAACAGAACTCATCCAATCTGCTGTGTACAGAGAGCTGGTGCTCTGTGCTGCTTCTACTTTGGTGTAACCTTTTTACCACATATTTGGAATTACTGATAAGACTGTGGTTTCAGGGGAATGTTTATCCATATTGCCCCAGATCTACCACCTGCTTAGAAGGTGGTACTGCACTTAGGTGAAAGAAAAACACCTCAGGGGCTGCAGTTTGATGGAAACATTTCTTGAAAGGGAACTTCTATTTTTCCATTTGAAAAAGTACTTTTCTGATCATGACTTATGTACTGGTTTTATTTCTAATGTTTCAGTCAAAATAATTTCCACATGGCTTCCTGCAGCTATTTTTTGCACTGGGTGTTTACTAGCAGATTAGGTGAGAGTTGAAGCAAAAAACAGAAAAAAGTGCTGTGAAACAACACACCCCTATGAATGTTTCCTCTTATATCCACCCCAACAGAACAAGTTGTGCTCGTTTTCCACCAAATTTATCAGAGCATCTTTAACTAGTGAAACCACCAGAATGTAAAAGTGCACTGGTAAATTCACCTCTACAAATCATTCATTTGTTGTAAATTTAATTCAGCAGTAGTAAAATGGTCAAAGCTGAATTTTTAACAGTGCTTTTGTAATTCTATTTTCAGAGACAGACTATTAAAATACTAATTTTATGTGTCAAGACTATTACCACTGATTGGGGGTGAATCTCTCATTTTCTACAAAGAGAATAATAATTTAAAAAATCTCATTATGACATTGTTTTTCAGCGCTAATATTAAAATCACAAACCTAAGAACTGTCTGAATTATTGGCCGGTGTTTCTTGGGTAGCTCTACAAAACTGAAAAGAGCTACACTAATTTACATGGTCCAAAGATGTAGCTCCATAGACACTTTCAAAGTGTATTTCTAAAACTTGATTGAAAATAACAGGAAGACTGTATTTTGGATTCAATAGGCACACCAGTAATTTTCATCTCAATGCTTTTTCCTCCCTGTTTTGGAGACAAGGGATTTAAAGTGGCAGGAAGACATAGGTTATTTGTTGAAGGTAGATTACTGTGTAATTTGGCTCACACAAAAAACACCCATGGCAGTAAAAACTAGCATATTTGTTAAAGCTAAATTCCCCAAATCTCTGTGTAATGTAACAGCAATCTGTGGTTATGAGCTTTTGGACAAACCTGATCCTAGACCAATGGCTTATAAGCCAAAGATCAACTTGGGGCCAGCACCTTCCTCTATCACATGAAGTGCCAGGGGGGTATTTTCAAGAGTAACTTTTCCTCTCTCTGTAACAGCACAACAGCTCCTGGTGACCTCCAGCTCAAGGATATTTTGTGGATACCTCACTCACATCTATTACACTGCAATAAACCTTGTTAGTCAGGAAACTATTTTTAAGACACCTGAATTATGAAAAAGAAAATTTAGCACATATTTGACCATGTTGCACTGCTGTTCTTCTCTGTGGCTTTCTACAAGGGAAATGTGCTTCAGAGGACAGGAGATAGCAAAATAATGACACAGGGAATACCTTAAAGGCACATCCGTGATGTGCAAAGAGGTGTCACATTAGTGATAACTCAAACCTGCCTAAATAGAAAAACACTACTTTGGGCCCTAGAAGGAGTAATTTTGCATCTTTGTATTAAAGCAAAACCCTCTGAGCCAGCAAGGAGCAATGCCAGATGCTGATTCTGAACCAGAGCTGATTGCCAGATACTTTTATGGTCTGGTTCTTCCTTGGCCACTCTGTACCACTGGACATGGCAGCGCCAAGACATCCACATTTCATTTCACATCTTTTCCAATAAGAAGTCCTTAATAATTAATGAAATAGAAATTGTTAGACCCAGTATCTGCAATAAAAAGATGCCTTTTCCGGTCTCAGATAAACATAATGGCTGCACCAATGTTACCTTTCAGTTTTTATATCGTATTTGTAAACAGTCATGCAGGAGTGGTGACAACATTTTGTTCCTGTAAAGCACCACCCTTGTGAGAATGTCAGCTATAAGGAATAACAATTCAGGCCTCACACATCTGTGTCAGGCAATAAATGTTTTATCTCAGTTTCAACAAGGAGGAGTCAGAAGTTCAGTGATTTACTCAAGGTCACACAGGAAGCCTGACAGTGCTGTGAGTCTCAGCTGTCCTTCTCACTATCTTCCTACCAGATAAGCATTGAGAAATGCAGAGATACAGCACTCAGAAAGAACTATGTATATAAAAGTCCATGAAATAACAGTATCTGCTGAGATAGCTGCCAGCTAGGCACTCGTGTATTAGCAGTAAATCTAGTAAATCTTATTTCTTTAATGTGTTAGCTGAAGAATTTATAAGGCAAACACTGATGGCGAGATAGAGCTTTTGAAAGGCTGGTAATGAGCAGTGGTGAAAATCTAAGGCCTTGTATGGGAACAGAAAGGTCTATTACCCTAGAATTTACATTTAAAATTACATAGCTCTGAAAATGGAGAACTTTTCCATGTTTTAGGAAAGCTTTTGTAACTAGGAGTGATGATTTAATTTCCTCTGCATGCGGTGAATCAAAGGATCTCGTTATTGAGGGTTTCCAGCAAACTGCCAACACGTGTTAAAATAATACAGCTTTTCCTTCAAAATGTCATTGAGCAATGGTCATAGTAAACACTAAGATATGTTTGTTTGCTTTCAGTCATTTCGGAGCCGCAATAAAAACATAAGCAATTAAAAGCAGATACCAACAGCACACATGGGTGTGGACAGAAGGAAGAGCCTGTATCTTGGGAATTTTCTCACACGGCTGCCAGCAGCAGGCCCTGTCTGTATTGGCTGTGGTGCAGACTATGGCTGTGTCACATTTGCCAATGATTCTCATTTCTCTTACCTTGACTGCGTAGTTGTTGAGGGGATCCTTAGCGTAGGACGCGGGGTAGTACACGGCATCGCCCGCCTCGCAGCACGGCTTGTCGCTGGTGAGCCTGAAATCCGACCAGCTGTCCACCCCGAAGCGCAGCTGGTCCTTCTGCCCCGCCATGAACAGGTCCTCACACTTGAGGGCCAGCTTCTTCAGCGAGTCAGCGTGCAGGCTCCGGATCTTGCCCACCACCTCCTCCCTGTTCTCGATGCCTCGATAAAGTGCTTGTCTCTGCGGCTTCTGGACACCGCGGCCCTGCCTGGCCTGCGACAGGCGCCTCCCCGTCAGCGACTCCATGCTGTTGGAACACCGCTCCTTAATACTGATAGTGGTTAGGCTGGAAACACTGTTGGTTGCTGAGGTGGTTGCCCTCAGTTTCTCTGCTGGCCTGTCCAAGGAATCTCCTGATTCATTGTCCAGGACCTTGAGCTCCAGGCTGACCGAGGAGCAGGCGCTGCTTGCTTCCCAGTTGGTGTCAATGTCGTAGGTGGGATTGGCCATGATGCACAGGTTGTTCTCCAGAGCCTGCTTCTGGAGGTCTCGGGGAGTTGGCTCTGTGTTAGCTCTCAGAATTGTTTTCTTTGGCAGTGGAGGTGGCGTTGGCTGCAAGTTGTTCACTGTCTCCTGGTCTGCCAGTCCTCCAAAAGCAATGGCATCATCCAGAGCTCCCTTGGGTTGCCTCGGCTGTTTTGGTGGGATCATGGCTGCTCTGGACTGTCCTGTGGAATGAGAGTAAGAGAAGATTGAAGTACTTCATATGTGCTGCTCCTGTTTGCACTCTGCAAAGAAGTGTAAGGCAAAAAAACCCCAAAACCCTGACTAGGACCAACTCCCCCCCAACATCCGAAAAAACCTCTAGATACGTACATGAAAAGATGAACTAATTGGAAAGTAAATAATCAAATCAGCATCACATATATTTAATTGCATCCAGCCAGTCTTGATTTGACCTTAGCATACATACTGAAATCAGTTTCAGTGCTAGCAATGCTGCCATTTTACATCCAGCAGATCAATGACAAGAACTGCAAGCAAAAACCAAACCTCAATTTGACATTTTGGCCAAGACCATTTTCAGCAGTTACACCCAGCAACCCATAATTTCTTCTGCAGCCAACGGACTGTAATATTACTTCTTACTTTCTATTCAAATGTGCTAAAACTATGGGTGGCTAATAGTCCATAAAACAATTGGGAAATGCGTTAGACAGCCTGAAAATCCTGTTTCAGAAACTGCCAGACACAACACAGTTCACATACTCTGGTGGTCACATCAGGGAGTCAGGATTGCCTGAGCAGATTCCCATGGTGAAATCAAGGAAGTTAAGCCAACTTCCACTCAAGCTGATAAGTGTGTTGCCACCAGGAATAGGATTGTATTTTGACAGAAATAGTTTCTACCCTGCAATTAAAACTCACATGCCCTCCCCCTCAGTGTAACTTCCCTGATGCATTTCCCTTCCTTATTTGCCATGGGTACCTTTGTTGCATTCAGAGATAACCAGTCCTGGCTTCAAGAGAGATTCCAAATGGCAGGTTATGTACACACAGCACAGAATTTCTAGTTTCAGATGTCTGTGTGAACTCAGGGAAGATAAACTTCCTGTCATGTGTTTTGGATGGCTTTATTGAGGGCAATTACGTTTCATAAGTGCCAGACTCCTTGGAAATGCAGAATAAATAAATGACAACAATATAATGGAGAATAAAAACTAATAAACACACCATACAAATGACCAACTCGCTGCTTTGGGACAGTTAAACTGTTGTTACTCATATCAAAATGAGATATTTCCACTCTTCATAATCAACTGTTATTTTCAGAGAAATTATTTTATGAGTTTTCTACTTCTCCCGGGAGGTTCACTGACTATCATGGTAAGGTAGGGAGCCAATTCTGACAGTTGAAAACAGCAGATCTGACATGGATGCTCTGAATAATTGCAGCTGAACATCTTTTCTAGTAAGGGAACAGATACTATAAGGCCATTTATAACATGTTGAATCATAAAATAATTTAGGCTGAGTCCAGCTGTTAACCTAACACTGCCAAGCCCACCAAATCCTTGTAAAGAGAAGACTAAACTGGAATGCTGAACCAGACGAGGGGGATCTAAGATTCAAATCTGATTTACATCACTTCAATCCATAATTAATTACATTATAGGTTATGAAAAGAAAAAAAAATTAGCTTCCTTTGTATCTTAAGCTATGTTGTTACAGTTTTTATGAATACTACAGAACCTGAAATCCACATGGCCAGGATGTACCAAACCCTGCAATGCTGGGTTAGAATGTTGAATTACACCTCCTGATTTCAGGAGATCAGAGAGGATCATATTTTTATAGGTGTCCACAAACAGAACAGTCTTGCTTTCTGAACAATTATCCTCTTTTCAATCATTCCAAGGAGACATCACAAATGAAAGTTCTATCCCTGTCTTTTGTTTAAGCTCCAGAAACCCTCAGAAGAGCCTTATGGATTTAATGATAAGCCTGGCTTTTCCAATGTTTAAAAAAACAAATTTTGAGCAGGAAATTCTCTTGGTTTTGTACACACCTGATATTCAGGGAAGACTGCAAATCATTGTAAAAGTTGCTGAAAAAAATGTAACTCCTGGGGGGGATCGGGGGACCCTACTGCTCCTTTGTATTGCAATATTGCATGTTTGCTGTGCTGCAGCATCGAGTTCTGGTGCCAGCTGGGCACTACAGGAACTCTGTCCCAGAGGCTCCTTTTCAGAGGTGAGATGTGGTGTGATTCCAAGTCAAAACCAGAACTGTCTGCATGCCAGACACACATCCAGATGTCTTTTGCTTCATCCTCAGACAAGTTCATTTCTACTTCGTCTGTATCCAGTTGTCTCACTCATGCAAATATGTGTCCTCTTCCACAACTGCTCACTCTTACAAAATCTATGACCTATGTACTTCTCCCCAGCAACACTGTGCTAAAGATCTCTTGCCTCTTTTCTCCTCCTCACCCTCTTTCCTACTCTGCTGAGACAGCCTGACTGCTGGGGCTTGACAGAGGCACTATTCAGGAGGCAGTCTGCTAACCCAGGGATGCAGGTGCTACAGGGAAACAAGGAAACAGATTAGAGCAAGATGCACATCCCAAGCAGAAGAGCAGCAGAAGCTCTCTCCAAGAAAGGTAAGGTTTGTATCAGTGTCACTGCTCAATTCTCTTAATTTCTGCCTGCTTTAATGGCTCTGTCCTCCAAAGTTATTCACACAGAGGAGAGTGGAGACTGCAACCAGTGTTGCTTTTGCAAAGCTACTGGCACTGTGACATCCAAGCGGAATTGGAAAAGGTTTTCATAACCACAAGTTGTTTTTTCAGATGTCTGGAGGGGGTGGGCAGGTTCCAGAGAACTGAATGTACAAGTCTTTCTGTAGTTACTGTTTCAAGTACTCTCAGCTGAGAAAAATGAGTTTGTATAACATGCTCTGTTACAGTGCAGTTTCTTCCCACAAGAATAAGTTTTCCATATTGAAATCTAACAATCTGTATTATCCAGTTGGAAAGTTTCATGTCTGCACTGTTTCTATGCAGAGTTCTAACACTGTACATTTCTTTCATAGCCATTGGGCTGGACTTTCCTGCTCAGCTTTCCCCAAGCATGGCAGGAAACTACATGGACCAATTTTTATAAATTCATTGCCTAGCAAGGAAAAGGTTTAAATGTTGTCCCTGTGAAAGGCAAAAGAATGTCTTTTTGCATAGAAATACTGGCAGAGCATTAATTTCTTTTTCTTGCCTATCCTCTCCTTTTCCCCTTGCATCCTTAAACCCATCATTTCCTCACCTACACAGACTCTCCAACATTGCAAGTTCAGCCTGAGCACACTCTTAGGAGACAAAATGAAAAGGAAGAACAGGGACAATATTAGGCTACCACTTGGAGAGATCTTTGAAGTGGATTCCAGACTGCTCAATGACAGAAAAAAATTTAACTCTTTACAGACAAGAGATTTCTAGAGAGCTTTAAATAATTCTACAGTTCAATAATATCCTCCATTATAGAATCTCACTATACTATTTAAATATTAATGCTTAAGTCTTTAGACACCATGCAGAGTTCTGAAACTCTAAAAGACCTCTGAGAAAGGCATTTAAATTTAATTTTTCTGGGTAACTGATTTATCATCAGACTTTACATTGCAGCCTATTTATGTTAGCTGCTGAAACTATCAAATCTGACATCACTCCTTAATAAACACTTCCCCTGACTGATAAAAATAACCAAACCATGGAAAAAACCCACAAATGCATCAAGTACCTTCCAACCACTGCAAAAGCTACCAGTATGCTTCACAGCCTTAATTCCAATAAATGCTGTCCATGTACACTACTGTGCTATAAAATTGTCCTGTACACAGATTTGCATTAAATCCTGCATTGTTCCCACATTTATTGTTAATTTAATAGATAAAACCTTACCAGAATGATGAAATATGTCAGAGCAAGGAAAGCTAACATTTGTTAAGTAACACTGGTGCTGCACCTCCAGTGGCTCAGCAATGATTTGAGACTGGGCACAGGTCTCTTGGAAGATGCAGGTAAGAGAAGCTTCCCCTTGTTTGCTTGGTGACTTGTCAGGTCTTGCTGCCCACCCTGCTTTACACCATGTTAAAGGCATTGCCTCTGCTAATTATGAATTATACAAAATGCAGCAGACTGATGCTATAATCACTGTGTGTCACTGAACTGTCAGTTTTAGTCAACAGTGATCTCATTACCTTATTTACAGCCTGGCTGGCCCTGGTCTAACTGACTGAGGCAATGCCCTATGGCAGATGCTGTGATTGGGATTTTTTTCCCAATATCAGCAGTAACAAAGCCTAGAAACTCAGCCTCCTTTTTTTCACATTTCTTTAGGTGTAAAGAGAAAAACAGCTGATAATGAAATAAGCTATTCTTTTTTCAATGGCAGAAATATTATCCTGAGTATATTGAGAATACCTTAATCTACTTACAGCTATGCAAATTCAATCAAGTCAAGTTCCCCAACAAATTCAGACAAAGATAGAACAATTTAAAGATTTGTGAAGGAAGGCTTTTTCTTCCTTATCATCAGCTACAGGGCTTACCTGAATTAACTTCTGTAACAATAAAGGAACCCTTTACAAAAGAAACATCCAGGCCCTCCCTTACACATATGAACATTTGTTTCCTCATCTTGTTTCAAGTGGCAGCCTCTGGATTTTGTTAAATAGTTGATACCAAAGGTATCCCTCCTCGCAGTTCTGCTCACCACATGAGCCCCACACCATGATCAGGCCATGATAAACTGAATACATTCAGATTCTGAATTAGTCCCTATGAAGTGCTTGCCACAATACCAGGCATTTGCAAAGCCTTTCTTTAGAGTATGTACAATTTTTAAAACACTCTTAAACTGTGGCCAGTTTAAACCAGAGCCTGACTGTGACCATGGCAGTCAAGAACCTCTCTCCTCCTATCTGAGTTTCCTCCTATTTCTACAGCCAGGAACATGCCTTATCCTACCAGCATGGTGGGATCTCATAAAAGCCCCAACTCTTTTATGTTGTACCTGATTCCTGGAGGAGAATCCTCTGTTTTGTAAGGCTTGTCTCTTGGAAGGCCAAACCAAATATATCTGGGGGCAGTGCCTGATATAAATTATTGCCTGACTGCAGGTGAAAATTTACCAAGGCCTGCAATTATTTCTGTTCATGGCATTTCATGTGACATGTCAGAACTGAAGATTAGACATTCATCAAAGTAGAGACATATTATCTGCTTTTTAATAAAAAACACATCAAATTAGTTTAAAAAGTGAACATCTTGCATTATGCTGCAAAATTGAGATGTTCACGTGATGTCTTTTACAAACTGTAGCATGTAGCTGTAATTGCAGCTGAGGCAAGAGTCAAATGTGATGTACCTTCTCATATTATCCTTTCTTCCAGTTTCACATACCAGAATTTGTTAATTCTACAACAGATAACATTTTGCTGCCTAGGTGATGCAAGATGTGAAAACAAATAGGAATTATTCTCTTCCCTACCTAGAAATCTCTATGTTGCCATCTGAATTAGAAAGTGAGGTTGCTTGAATAAAGCAGAAGGCCTTTGAAGGGCAGCCAGGGAGCTCAGTGCCATTTAGGGAAGCATTGTTCCTACCAACAGCTCTCCCAGCCAGAGCCAGGCATGCCCCAGAGCTCACTTAACTCTTTCACACCAAAAGGTTGTGAAACCTCTGGAGACAGCAAAGCTCAAAGGGAACCGAGCATGAGGAGAAAATTTTGAATGAATTGCTAAAGGGTCGACTTTTTAATGGTTTTAAGAAGGAACATTCAAAGTCAGGAACAGCACTAACACAGTCTAGGACTGATGGAAGGGATCTCTTGGGGTGGTGAGGCTGGTCAGTTGGAGCAGGATGTCCAGATCATCTCCAGCTGGGCTGTATCTCCACAGACAGAGATTCCATAACTTCTCTGGGTGTTTAATGGTATTTGCTGCCCAGGATAAACATGGTACAAGTAGTTCTGATGTAGCTAAACCTTAATTGCTTGGATTCTGCCTGCAGTGTTGCTATCTTCTAAATACAGTAAAAATACATACAGGCATATATCTCACTGAATTGAAAATAATTCACTAGATCTATGAGTAATTCTAAAGATACAGATTTTAGTTTTCCTCCTTAGAGGAAGAGTTTCTCGGTAGATGTTAGCATCATGCTTGGATGGGATATTTTTCCTCCTTATGCTTTCTAAACAAGACCTAATTAATGTTTTAATAGCAGAATGCACTAATAAGCTTGCCACTAATTGGCATTTAAACAAAGAAATGCAACACTATCACTCACTGAATGTCTACAGAATGTATGCACCTGAGGGTTTAAAATGCAGGCCTTGATCTCTGGAACCTGTGTGGATGTGCCAAACCCCCTGCACTCCTGAGCCATCTCAACACAATGGGTTTGCTCTTGGCCAAGTGCTTAATAAGTTGGTGTGTTTACAGGATTGGGATGTTACCAAAAACATGTATTTGGATATCCTGGCATGTAAATAAATGAGAGATTTTGTTGTTCTAGAAAACCTGGCTGTAGGTATCCCTGAAGTCTCAGTCTGGCAAATCACAGTGCTTCAGAAAATCAGGCTGATAATAATGATACTGTGCATCAGGAAAAGCTGCTTTGTCTTGCTCCCTTCTCTTCCAGAGAAGCCCTGCATCCATGTGTCTCTTTAATGATACTCTTTAATGAGTCAGGAATTCAGTAATTGTGGAATAGTACCTTCAGGACATAATCATATCTCACTAGGAAGGAGCAAAGGAAACTCTCACACTAGGGTAAGAACAATTTCAGCCAACAGAAGATTGGTACAAATATTTTAGCAGCTATGGATGCTCTAAAATAAAAAGCCCCATCTTCTGTTGAAGTTTACAAAAATATTGAATTCTGCTTATTCCTTCTAAAGAAATTACATAGCTTGCTCTGTATTTTCAACCTCTTTGACAAAAATTACTCCAAAGAGATAAAACAATGTTTCTTTTAAAAATCATTTGAGATGTTTATCACTAAGGACAATGAAAAGACTGTTTTCAATTGCAGGAAAACAAACCTTTGAGTTTGTTGAATTTTGCTTTTTTGATTATGCCCTCCGAATGAGACAATATATCTTTATTTTCTTCAAATCAATATTAAAGAATCAGGCATTAAAAGTACTCTTATGAAGATGTATTGAGTTGTTCAGAAGAAAAGGCTCTTCACACCCTGGAAAGGTATCCAAAATCTGATCCAATCCCTTTGTTTTGCTGTGAGAGTGCACTCACCTAAGTTGCTGTAGGTAGCACTGCAGGTGTTCAAATCAGGAGAATTTGGAGCTTCTTCCTTTTCTTCCTCCCCTGGTGGCCCTCGGGTGGACGAGACCGGGATGACAGAGGCGCTGCCCCCATTGTCCTGCTTCACAAACACGGCCCTGGGGACACGAGGGGACAGCTCCTCCAGGGTGGGGTCATCAGGCACTTGACTGAAACAAACACAACAACATCACCTGGAGACCCAAGCTGGGCACACAATGCCAGGTCAGGCTCTAAGGATCTTCAGGAAGGGGAATGAACTGGCAAAGAAAGAAGTTCTTTCACCCTCCTTTTCTAAGAGCAATTATCTACAGGTCTTGTTTTCCTTAATGAGAAGAAACAACTTGTGACTGAAATAGTAACATGTAAGTTACTATCCTCGTGATTATAATAATATAAATAATATAATAGTTCATGCCTTTGATATCAAAGGTACAATAAAATGTTTTATAGCTTGACTATCATCAACATCCTTACTCATAAATATGCAGGCATGATTCTGGGTAAAGTGTGTGGCACACAGGGCAGCAGCAGAGATTAAGGTGCTTTTTACCAGTGAAAACAACTGTGCTTCAAATAAATATCACAAGGTATTGCAAGGGGAATTAAGTTAAATGCATAAAACTTTAATGTTACATTTTCATCTACTGGTAGGATTTTGGGAACTGACACTGGGAAATAGACTTCATTTAGACCAATAATCTCTTTCCCATATAAAATCCTCCACCATTAAAATCCATCTGCAAAAGGCACTGAAGACATTCCTCTGTGCCTGCTCTTAGCTACAAAGTTTTAATCAAACTGTGATGACTTATAGCACAGAACTCTGAAAATCGTGCATTCAGTTGGTTGCCATGGATATATTTATTACAGTATAATTTAAAAATTATGCATTATATGCATGAAAAAATGTTCACATTTAATAAAACACCACAATCATACTGAAAATATAGCAGCAATTATCAGTAATATGCCACAAAAAACATATCAGAGCAAAAATATTTCCATGCCTTTATGTTCTCTCACTTGCAGAAACAAATACTCATTACAGGCCAGATCTCAAGAGCATTATGTGCTGTTTGCTAGTTCTCATTACTACAGCCTGATCAAATACAACAGCGAGAATTTTAACTACTTGTGACTGCCATTAGGGACAGCAGTTACAAACTTCCAGCAAAAAATGATCAGCACATGATATATCTGTAGAGATACTTCTATTTTGTGATTGGGATTTAAGACTTCCACAAAGAGTTAACATGAATTATAGGTATATGCCTGTGGCAAAGCCAAAATCCTGAAAATCCTGGGACACAATGTGGTAGCAATCCCCCAGTACAAAGATTCAAACATGCCAATGCTCTGCATGACAAGCCCCAGGACAGTGCAGTGTGCACATGCTGTTTCTGCTCACACTCATGGATTGGAACTGCAGGCTGACACAAACCAAACTCATTAGAACTTGTTAGTAAAAGAGAAAACATGGCGTAAGTTCAAAAAGATGTAATCTTTAATCAGCGGAACATTTTTTGTTCAATTTTAGTACCATGCATAGGAATGGTGTGAAGAACATTCCATGTGCCATAAATATATCCACATTATAGAGTTAACCTCTGCAATTTCAGAGTAAAGCAGACATAAAATTAAAGCAGTAACAAGGCTCTCAGGATACTTTAACTAAAGACTTGTAGTTGCTGTAAATAATATACATACCTGCATTCCTCAACAGGAATGTTTTCTTTAAGAAGAAATGGGTTCTAAATAGCTTCACAGTTCTGCCATTGCCACAAACCAGGAATAATCAGGTCTCAAAGAAACTTTTTAGTATCACTTGGTGAGGTAAGAACATACTCATTCTCCAAACCAGACACATGCAAGCACATACACTAAACCTAAGCTCAGAAGCATTTTGCCAAAGTAAACCGACAGCTAGAAAGGAAGAAAGAAAAAAATACCAACTCACCCACTGTACTCACTCACACAATTCCCCATTAAAGGAAATTCTTTCAGGGCCTTCTTGAGTCTTTTAATCATGTCTTGAAACTCTGGCGAGCCATTGATTCCACAGTGTTCTGGTGTGCTACAAGTTGTGCAAGCTGTGAGCGAGAGGGCTGAACTCTGCACAGAGCGTTACACCTACTGCACCTTAGTGTTTACCTTCGGGGGCTGGGCCCTGCCAGGCCCGGGGAGCCGGGCACATCCAGCCCTGCCTCCTTAACTCCTGCACTGCCTCCCTGCCTGCTGCATCACTGCTCTGGAATGAGCCTATGGCCTTACTCATGGCTACTGCCCCGGGAAAAGCACGTTCCACTCTCCAGAGGAGTTTTGGGAAGTAACACTAACCTATTGTTAAGAGTAAGAGAGTATCTCAAATCTGTATTCTGTGCCTCAAAAGAATACATTTTAAACCACAGCAATTAGAGGTCGGGTCATGAAATCCGTGGGGAAATGCTTCCCGGTATCTTAACGCTGAGGACAGAGAGATCAAGCTAATGTACACTGTGAAATGTCAACCCCTTCAGTGGTGCTGGCAGGACACAGCAGGAACAAAAGGGGAACCATCCTCACTCAGGGAGCTGCAAGAAACAAATCCCCAATTGCTTCATCAACTAAACAGTTAAAATTACTGGTTTTCGAGGAAAGAGGAGCAGCTGATAAACAGGCAGCCCTCTCAGATTAGAACCTTTAAAGCCTGGTTTTGTACAACTTTCTATCTGCTTCTTGGTAGCAAGTCATACTTAAAGCTATCTCTCCTTATTTGGGATATTTATAGATATTTTGCCAGGATGGATTCTTTGATGCCTTGCATAAGAGCACATATTTAGCATCTGCCATAGTGAGCGCAGCTTCCTCTGTCCAAGTCTTTTTCTCTTCCCCTTTTTATTTCAAAACCAAACTTCACAGAAATTAATTATCTTAGAGAACTCTGCTCCTCGGGCACAAGTGGCTGAAGCTAAACAACCATTCAGTCAGTGGAGGGAGCAGCCCTCTGCATGCAGAGAACGTGCTTGTTTTCCTAACAGGCTGAGATTATGCGAAGCAAAAAACTTGCCATAAAAATGACTGTCCTTCAGACAACACCCCACTGAATTCAAATACTTGTCATTCACGTGTGCACAGGCTCAAAACTGTTTAAAAAGTGTTATTTTTCTGCAGGGACAATGCCTCTAACTCTTTCCTCCAGGCTCTCCTCCTCCATGGTTTTGGGAGGAGAGCCAGAAGATGATGCGGTGTAACTCGCCTCGGTCTTTTGGGAACAGCAGGATCCAGAAAGCTGCCTGTGTAGTGTGTTAATTTTGGTGAGGACACTGGAATCACAGCTCTTGTGTGACCTGTGTTCTCCTCTATTCTGAGCACGCCTGCTCAATTAGAGTGATTAATAAACAGCAATGAATATGAGGGAGATAAAGTGGAAGTTTTATAAGAAGTGATTGTGAGAGCGTATCCCTGAATTAGGGTCAGATCCAGAGGTCAAGGTGAGGGAACACAATTCTGTACAAGACAGCACATAAATCCCAGGGGCAGAATTAGTGACAGAACAGAGAGAAGCTGATGTGGCCTTGGAGCCAGCACAGACTCTGATCTCCTCCCCGAGTGGACACCAACACAGCAGCGATCAATGGCAGCTGTGCAGCTGGAGATGACTTGGTTTTACACACACAAAAAACCAACTGTGTCATTTGGAGCTATATTGGTTTCACAGAGAGCGCCCTGAGACGCCCTCGGGCCCTGCCCTTTTAAGCTAATAAAGCCAATATAAAGCCTAAACTGACTGAGTAATGCTTGAGGAGAAATGCAGAGGGTAAGGCTGGAGGGAGGTCAGAGGCCACCTTACCCAGCAACTTCTCAGAACACAGAGCACTTTATTCCTGCAAAACACTGAGCAGGGACAAGCAGTGCCCAGGTTCCAGTCAGAGGGCACTATGGACTCAGAAAACATCCCAGTGGCTCCTGCAGTTCAGTCCCTCCTCACCACCACACACAGCCACTGAAGAGGCAAGTGAAACAAACTTCTCAAATGACAACCTGAAATAACTAAGCCATAAAGTCCATTCCTAATTCTGATTATTGAGAAGCTGGCTTAGTCCTGAAGCTTGAGAATTTATTTATTTTTTTTTAGATCTTGTATAATGCGATGTTTGCACGGATAAAGGGAGTACACTTGATAATCCTGTAAAGACATCCTGCTAAGCTCTTTAGTGTCACTGAAACTTAATGGCAATGAGTTTCACAGATTAACTGTGCATTATAAAGAAGATATTTTTCTTTATCCATTTTAGGTTCTCAGTCTTTCCCTTTTACAGACTGTATTAGAGGAGTTAAGAACAATAATACATGATTTACCATTTCTTAATCTAAATTTATAAAATAATAAATAGTAAAGTCCCTTTTACTTGGATCTTTAACAGTCTTTACAAGTTTACAAGTTCTCTCATAAAACATTTCTAAACTTACTGCTTAATGCACATGCAGAATTTCCAATTCTGTTAGAAGTGGAAAATGTTCTAAAGAAAAATCTCACAAGTTTTTAATTGGTGATGAAATGGTAGAATACAGCTAGTTAATACTTTTAAAAGCACTGCTGAGTAAGGTAGATAAAGCTTGCTGATACCTAGGTAAGAAAAACCCTAGCATAGATTTGACAAGAAGGAAGAGTTGATCCACCTTAACTTTGCAGGCAGAATTCCTCCCATTTCACTAGACTTGCTCAAGCAAGGAATTTCTTTTCATCTATAACATCCTTGAATTCTCATCAGTTTACTAGGGCTGTACCTAAAAGGTTTTGGGTTCATGTGAGTTATACCAGAAGCCCTCCAAACTGGGAAGGACTTTGTCTGAAACAGAGCCCTACTGTGATCTGACAGATTTTGTTATCTTCCCAAGCAGTTTCTGAAGCAGCTGTGGAATCTGCAGGACTGGGTCAGTGACAGTGTGAAAGTGGAATGTGGCAGTGGTGGTTATTCCTGCCTGTCTCTGGATGAAATCCTGATCTTAATGTATGACTACATTTTTGAAGAACAGTGATTCCCATTGTGGTCTGTCACAACACTCATATTCCTCTACAGAGAGCTCATCCATCATTTAGGAGCTCAAATCCTCTTGCAAGAATTAACACAGTCTTAGGAATCAGACTGGTGATCACAAATTTAGCTATGAAGAAATGCTTCCTTATCTGAACCAGAACAAAGTAAAGATACAGACCTCACTATCTGAAGGAAGTATTTCAGGAAAAAAAGAGTTTTATCTTCACTTCATCCAAGACTGGCCCAAGGATCCCATAAAGGAAAGTTATGGCTGACTTGCAGCTGTGAAAGGAAACTCTGGAGTTTAACCTGTAACTGAAATGGAGATGGCTGTGCCCAGATCAGATTAGTTCAGCTCTGCTGTGCTTTATGAAGACAGCCAAGGAAGCAGCAGGGCTCTGTGCTGCACTTGCTTTTAGGAAATGTCTCAATCTAACAAGTTGCTGCTGGGTATGAGCAGTGATGTCTCAATGAAGGAGAGGAGAAGCCTTTATCTTGTGAAACTCCAATAGGAGCACTCTGATCCATAAGATAACAAAGCCTTTGAAGAATCTTTTTATTCAACTTGTGATGAGTGGATTGCACGCTGTGCTTCACCACCTTCATCAATTACAGTGACTCAGGCCAGAAATATCATGTCATCTTTTGGTCAATTTTAGGTTTTGCCTGAGAACAACTGCTGCTTCATGAACTACAGGAGTTCTCCTTCTAATTAATGATAGAACTGACATCACTGCTGATTTCTAGCAAAAAATAATCTATCTACAAATTTTTCGAAATTTAATATATCATTATTTGCTAGCTCCTTTTGAAGCAGCATATGTGCATCCTGCCATCAAACAGAAACAATCACAGCGAGAAACCAAAACCAAGTTTCTTTGTATAACAGAGAGATAATTTTCAGCTTCCTGAAAAACTGACTATTTTGCAAGTGCTGTTCAAAGGGAAAACTGACCTTTCTAGTGATAACTTGAAATACCTTCAGCCATTTGTTGTTGTGTTATCAATCTTCAGCACCTTTGTAATCCATTGCAAAGTAAGGAAATACTGGATCTTCATTTAATTTGCTTTTGAGACCCCCCAGTAATCTGGCATTTTTAAAGCTTATCTTATTTTCCAGGTCATCAGTTTGTTTTTTCAGAGAGCTTGCTGTTCTTGGCATTCTGAGTTAGGTAAGTGTCCTGTTCACTGATTGCTATCTTCAGGTCTTCCATTCTGCTCTAAGCCTCTGCAGGCTTAACTGAACATTCTAAACATCTTTTTCATGCACATATTTTAGCCTGAATTACAGCTAACCTTGTACTAACACCTGCAGGGTTAACATAAAACAAGCATAGCTTCTCATGAGTTATGCCTCCTGCTTGTACAAAAATGGAATTCTAACCCACCAGGATATTGGAAACAAAAGTCGAATCTCTTAAACAACAATAAAAACCTTCAATTTTGTGGCCCTATAAGGTTTCACTTGGTCTCTTTAACAACATTCAAAAGTATTTAAAAACCCCAAATAATTCAAGATACCAAGAATATAAGAACTGAAGCATAAAGCTACCCACTGCCCAGTGCTCCCAAAACTCAGTACTTCAGTGTATTTTTTTTTGAAATTTGTAGAAACCAGGGAACAATATTTTCAGAAATAAGAAATTCCGATTCCAACATTTGGAAAATTCCAGTTTTCACTGGGGAAAATTCTGAGATATGGTTTTAACCAACATCATTGTGACTTGAAGAAGACTAAAGAGTAAATATGCTTTTTGGAATAAGTGAACGAGAGAACAGTGACCCACTGCCTTCAGAAGGAAGGGCAGAAGGAATCCCAGTGCAAGAACAGGACACATTCCAACAGCACCATCTCCAGGGCAGTGCAAGAATCCCTGACAGGCTGTCCCTGCCCTCTCAGCACCCAGAGCAGCCTCTGCTCCTTCCTGCCCCATCCCCTGGCTGATGGCTGAACAGTCACTGCCAATTCTTTCTCACTTGGATCAGTGCCCTGCTCTGGCTCACCAGAGCACAGGAACAGCACAAGAGCAGGGCACTCAGAGGTGGGAGAATGGGGATCTCCTGATGGCACTGCACCCAAAATCAACCTCAACTTTCTCCAGCTTCCCCTGGAGACGAGAAAACACCAGGTTCCTGTAAAGGGACTGAGAGCACAAACTCCTGCAATCCTTTAACTTGCCCACTGAAGGCAGCTACTTCTCAGCAACTAATTTAGGGTAAATCTAGAGACTGCACTCCTATCAAGGGTTATTCTAGCACATTTCTTGTATAGACAATGGAGAAAGAAAACCAAGTTATTTTACTTTAGGACAAGTGGCAGTCAGTTTATGGTAAACTCTCACTATGCTCACACAGAGATTTCTATTAGGTTAAAACTGTTTTAGCTAAAAAACACTGCAGTTTTCTTGTACAGAATATAGAGAAAGAAAACAAAAAAACCACTGTCATGATAGAGTTTCTGGGGCTCACACTTCACAAAATTTTTAATTTCCTGCCATTAGGTTGTTGTTATAATGAATTAAATAATTCAGATTTGAGGCTACTTTGGAATTGGTTTGTGTAATAACATTGGAAGACAAATTCTAACACATCCACAGCTGTGGTCAGCACTCAGAATTTTACTGTGCCCATGTGACTGGCTGCAACTGATGTGACCAGCTCTTACTGGATCCAGTACTGTCAGGGGACAAAGCACAGTTACTGCTAAAGGCCTTGCAAAACAGAGATAAGACTATTTTATAGGCACCCTAATTCTGTTATTACTTTATTGCGAGGTTTATTTTGGGAGTGCTGCAGTGATGTTGCAGTGTGGTTAATTAGCATCTCTTGTGTTCTTGGGCATGTGAGGTAAAGTTAGCTCAGCACCTTCCATGAGTCACAGATCTTTTAATTTCTATTGTACTTCTCAATAGTTGCCTTCCATTTCTGCTGAGAAATTCGGACGTTTCCCATAACACAGAAATACTTTCTTAAAGTAGAAATTGAGGAGAATGGATCTGATTCAATGGAACGTGGCTATTGTGACATATTAGTGAGCCTGCAAGACAAACTCGAAATATCAGGCAGTGCTTCTACTGAATCTTTTACATATTTTCTGATGTCTAACATTACAAGAAGATTTTAAACTACACTCTAAGATAGCTAAAGTAAATATACTTTGAAAAAATGGCATTAATGTAATAAAACTCCTTAGTCTCTCCCTTTTCAGCAGCACATACAGGACAGTTAACAACTAAGTAAGTGACTAGAAAAGCTGGGTGGTACCTGGGGATTTTCTTGGGAGCCTGAGGTGGTGAGGAGTGGCTCGCTGTGCTCTGTTCCGAGCTCTCTGGAGGCTTTTCTTGCGTTTCTGCCTTGTCTTTGGCCAGTGCCTCAGCAATAGCAGACTCCAGGCCAGCCTTGAGCGGGAGCTCAGCCCTGGGCTCTGTCTGGGCTGGCTCACACCTGTACATGAACACGATCGACGGCTTCTCGCTGGACTCTGACTTGGCCTCGCTGAACCAGTGGTGCCGCTGCACTGGAGGAGGGGGCAGCATGTGGATAACAGTTCCATCCAGACCCACCAGCTTCCCCTTCTCTCTGTCCTTCTCTCTCTCTTCCTCATCGTCAGCTTTCCTGCGGCGGAAGAAGCTCTTGAAGGAGATCCAGCGCTTGGGTTTGGCGTCGGGGCGCCGCCCCTCCGAGTGCAGGATGGACTCGGCCTCTGTTGACCTGGTGGGGCTGTTGGGTTTGGCCCAGTTGCTGAAATGCCTTTGCAGCAGGTTACTGGCGTGGTAGGGAGAGGAGGTGGAGCGGGGAGGGGGGAATGGCGGCGCCTGCTCTGCCTGGGGACTCGTGGCACTCGGGGTGGCTCGCGCTGGCTTTGGAGAGGGAGTGGCAGCTGGCTGGGAGAGAGGATCTTTCTGCATTTTAATGGCAGTGCTTTCCGTCTTGGAGGACTCCCCTTCAGGCTGTGATGTAAACAGAGATTTGGGTCGTACCAGGGTGTTTTTAGTAGCGTCTCCTTCAGGGGGTAAGGAATACAGTTCTTCTACACTACAGGACTTGGGAGCAGACTGAGGCGTTTCTGGAGGAGACTGTGGGGGCTGGATAGAAGCCACGATCTGCGAGAGCACCGTGCTTGCGTTCTCTCTGCCCCCGCTGCCGCCAGCAGAACCCTCTGGGGTTATGTCTGGTTTTGCTGCAGGCTCTTGCAACGCCTTCTGAACTCTGGATGGGGAGCTGTGGTCAGCACTGTGACTCCTCTGTGGGGAGATCTGGCTTTTACTGAGGCAGCTGTTGAACTCTTGGACCTTTTGAGCCACAGAGCCCAGCCTGCACTCAGAGCTACTGGCCACCCCCTTTGCTTGGGACAACTCAGTGGGTTTGCTGCCTATGGCTTCGGTCACTTTACTTTCAGTTTCTATTTCTTCATAGGTATGGCTTATCACACTTGTGGTTTTATCTTTGATGGACAGATCTCCACTGGTCCCTAGGAAACTTTTATAGATTGCCAGGTTATCGTATGCATTTGGATTGATTACAATAGGAACTTTAATAGCATTTTTGGAACTCTTAGCATAAGTGGGCTCATCGTGAATGATAATAGGAAAAGGCGGCATGCCAGCATTGTTGTAGCTGTTGAATTTTATCTCAGATAAATTAGGAGACTTAACTGGGATAGTTTTCGAAGAAATGTTTGTAGCTGTAGGTGAAGTAGGAGCTGACTTGTGGCTTGTCTTCCTGGGAGGAACGGATGGTCCTGAGCCATTTCCAATCAGTTCCACCTTAGGTATCTTCTGTCTTGGACTAGTGCTGGAAGTCCACACCTCTTGGTATCTGATTGCGCTGGACTTTTTCAGATTAGCGTGTACACGTACAGGTGATGCTGCAGAGGATGCAATTGGGGTGCCTGGGGTTATTGGTGAGCTGGGGTTAGATGATGCCTTTTTGGTTTCTGAAGTTTCAGTCTGATTCTCTTTACATTCACTGGTCATGGCAGCTGATACATCCACTACGGTGTATGGCTTGCACACGGGCTGTTCCATATTCACCACCCTGTAAGGTTTAGCTTGCTCCTCCACAGGCACCAAATTAATAGTTACAGCTTGAGCAGCAACATCTGAAGAACTTTTATTCTCCTGCGTATCAGTCTGCACAGCAATTTTGCCATCCTTCTCCTCCAGGCGAAGTGCAAGGACTGCTTTGTGAGTTTCCAGACTTTTCAGAGCATTTCTGGGTGCTTTTGGCACATCCTTCGCTTGTTGATTGTCACAAAGACTTTCATATTCTGGTTCAATGACTTTGAGGTCCTGAGGAGTGCTAGGAGATAACCCTCCATTACAGAGCTTCTGGGAAGAACTGCTGGTTGTCCCAGAACGAGACTCTTCTGTCAAAGAAGAATCGGGAGATGTTGAATCAGAAGATACCATGCTCTGCATGCTCTCTTGCCCATAAAGAATCACAGTCTCTTCCCCATAACCATTTAAAATTTCATCATAACTGTCATCATAATCCACTGCACAGATCCGCTGGAGAGACTTGTTCCGAAGGGGCACGGTATTCCATTTTTTGTCAACACAGAACGGAACAGGAGACAGGGTGTTAGCTCTGAAATTAGCAAAGCGAGGCTGGCCCCTCATGCGGATTTCCATTGCTAACAACTCTTCATCACTTTCATCCCAGCTCTCGTGCTCTTCCTGCATGCTGCCAAAAAACGTGTCATCCTCACTCTCATCTCCACTAGAGAACTCTGGATAACAGAAACGTCCACCTTCATTACTTATGACTTCAGTGCTTCCACTCAGAATAACATGCTTACCCTGTGAATCCTTCATTCCACCCACCATGCAGCTCGGGGGGATCTTCCTTTCTAACGATTTTTTGTAACAATTATTTATCCTTCCCAAGAAGGTTTCTCTTGAGTTCGTTTCATTTCCAGTGAGCTGAGGTGTGGTATCCAAACCCGCAATCTCCTTCAAAACTTCTGTCAGTCCATTGTTATTGTTATTTGGTACCTTCCCCACGCCCTCACTGTTGCCATAAGGCCTAGGAACATGGCTGTAACCCTCGATCTCCTCCTCGTTGTTGTTGTTGTTGCTCAGTGGTTTTTTGTTCAGCACCGCCTTGTTGCGGTTCCAGCCCGCGGGCAGGGGTTTGTTCTCGCAGGGCTCCAGCAGGGCGAGCTCCCCGCAGAGCCCCTGCCCCTCTGCCACCATCATGGTGGGTTTCACAGCTATCGTGGGCTTCTTGGCCACGGGCGGGCGGAAGCTGCCGCTGCTCCTCCCGCGCTGCCCGTGGCTTTGGTTTGCATTGGCTTTCAGGTTTCCGTGCGAGAGTGGCTTCTTTTCCGACACCGGGGGCAGCTGGTGCAAGCTCTTGGGCTTGAAGCAGTTCTTGCATTCGCCGGGTTTCCAGACGTGCTCAGTGAAAGTGTTGCAAGCAGACATTTTCCCCGAGCTCTGCGTGTGAGGCCGTGCTGCTCAGTGCATGGTGGGAGTCTCATCCATGGGGGTCCACTCTGCTCGCCTGGCACGGAGGCTTCCTGGAGCACTGATCATGCTGGAAGAAAACCAGACAGGAAGAGGGTGAGAATGGGGAAAAATCTGCTTGATCATTATATTTTCCACACTAGGGACAATGTGGAAAGTGCAAGTAGCCTTTTGCTGATGTCTTCACTATTTTTACATAAATTTACAAAACTACATAACTGAAATGCAAAACCAAATTGCAACTATCATTCTTCCCATACATAAAGAATTAAAACTTTGGCAGCTAAGCCCTATGTTACTGAAAGCAGAGAGAGGAGAAAATGGCAATGACTGAGAATTTAGAGTAATTCTCTTGACTAGTTCAGGACCATTGACCTTTAATTTTGTCCAATAAAACAAATTCAGGAAGAGGATATAAACCCGAAGATTACCACACATTATGCTTTCACCATAACTGCTCAAACATGAGATAGAAAAGCAAGAGTATGTTTACTCTCCTAAATGCAATTGAGATAATTTGTTTTAGCTTTGAATGTGAACAAGCTCAGCTTAAGTGAGAAAATATGTTCAAGCAATCCCAAACTCTGCAATTTTAGTACTTTTTTCATCAGAGTCAAATGATAACTAGAGAGGTATTTTGGCAGAACAGATAGGCTGTTACAATGTCCTGGAAAAGTCAGATAAAAATACAGTGGAAATCTTTCTAGAAAATCACTGTTTTTTCTCCTTTTGCTTACCACAGTGGCAATAACCATTCTGATATCCTCAAAACAAAGCTAAGGATTTTTAGTCCCTGATTTGTTTCACATGTAGCTTTTCTACCTAACCCCTTCAGAAATAACAACTGAAGAAGAACTGAATATCTCTTTCAAAGTGAATCTTTTTATTTCCTGGAACGATCAGCCTTAAGTAAAAATCAAACAGGAATCTGCTGTGCTTTATAGTCACGGTGTATCCAGGATTTGAGAGTTTCATGAATTAATGCCTGAAGATTTTAAGCCTTCTGAACCAAACCCGCAAGTCTCTTCTCTTCGTCATTGTTGCATAACTCAAATTATCGGAGACATTTTTCTGAGGTGAAAGGATCTCTATGTCCACTGCTGCTTCTGTAAACACAGCACTGGAAATCAATGAAGGTCTATTCTTACAGGCCTAGGGGTGCAGAGATCCTCCCTGCTCACCCGGTACCCAGGAGGGCACTGTGACCCCCGGCAGGCACAGATGCAGCTCCCAGAGCATTGGTGGGAGCTCAGCAGCAGGGAGGCTGTGCTGGAATTCTCCACGGGCACCAGGGGCTTTCAGCAGCATGGCAAACAATGGATCCTGGGGAGAGCTGACACCGGGAGGGGCTTGTCAGTCTCCTCACGTCCCGCTCTGTGTTTTGGCAAGGGCTGTCCTGTGCTGGCAAAGCAACAGAGCCATCCTGATCCAACAGCAGATGGGGCTGAAGCCTAACTCTATTAGTGTCTGCAGACACAGCCGTGCTACCAGGGCTATCACATTTCATATGCTGACTAAATATGTTTCCAGACAAAGCTTTTTGCCAAAAAGCCACTGCCAAAAGCTTTCTCTGTATGACCTAAGAGATAGAAAGTCTGCCAGACTGAAATCTGCCCAAACTTTTAGACTTTATTTTACATCTACAGAGTAAAATGCCTTTGTATGTTTGTTGATCTCTCCCAAGATTTGTTGCTTCAACACTTTGCAAGGCCATATATTGTAAGCAGAAAAATTACATTAAGAAATAGTTCTCTTAAAACCAGAGAGAGAGCATGTACAAGAATTTTGAACTCTGGTTAGCTCCCTCTTTTCATGTGTTTAAGAAATAAAAGGAGTAAAATTACACTAATAGGAACCTAAACAAAATGCTTTCTTGGAAAATATATTTTTCTATCACATAAAAGCTCTGAAAAACCAATTTAAACAAAGGAGTTAGTGCTTGTGTGTGGGTTTGAAGATTTACCTGTGTGATCTTATTTCTCTGAAATTGCATAAGTTGCACTTGCTCTGGAATCCCATCACAAAGCAGGCAGCTTTATGGTGTTCCAGGCAAAGCATTTTCTGCCAGGAACAGGGGAGCGCTGAGGAAGCTCTGCAGTGCCCCCCCTTCCTGACGTGTCAAACACTCTGGTCACTCTCCTTGGCTCTGGCAATGCTGACACTTCCTTGAAGCCAGAGCAGGGTTTCACTCAACCTGAGAATGGGAACTACAGGAAACTCAGCAGAACCACAGCTCTCCAGTGGGAGTAACAACCACAGCTCTGTGCTTTACCCCAGAACAGCCTCCGGTGTGCCAGCAGGGCTGCCTGCAGCAACTGACCTTAATTGTGATTGTGGAAATGCAGATGTGGAACCTGTACACTGAATATAAGCCACGTGGAGATATTTCAGCTCTTTTGGTCTCCAACAGCCAACAGAACTGGTCTGAACACAGCCTTAACCCCAGGATGATTTGTGACAGTGAGGAACAGAAGAGCCACTGACTGCCTGGCTCTGTGAGCCCCAGCTGGGTTTGCAACTGGCTCAGGCACAGCAGCAGAGCAGTTCCTGTCCCATGGCCTGACACTGCCTGCAGCTGCACCACAGAGGAAACAGCCACCTTCCAGCCAGAGGAAATGGATCTTAAGAAAACAACCAAAACAATCCCAACACTGTGCTACTTTTGTACTTTGAAATCAGCAGCACTCCTATGCTATTTCAAATTAAATCCACAGTGACCTTTATATACTGAATGCTTTATATGTCGAAGCAAGCATTTGCATTCTAAAAAAAAGTCAGTTTCTTCCTTGCTGAACAACAAAAAGCAATCTTTCTGCTGCTTTCCCCTCCTTTTTAAAAAAAAAATTACTTTTTCAACTACAGATTCCCTATTATGAGTGGTAATTATGGTGAGAGTGATTAGGAGTGATAAGAGAAATGAAATCTTTCAGTAGGCTGCTGCTCCCACGGCTGCCACCAGCACTGCAGCTTGGCAGGGGGCAGCAGAGGCCACCGAAGGGACTTCTCTGAAAATGCAAACAAATACAAGAACAAAATCACCCTGACATTGTTCATTGCTGGATTCCTACACTGGATTTCCAAAACAAAGCAGGGCAACAAGAGATCCAGGCAGTCACACCTCAGATCCCTCCAGCTCCAAGTGACCAGGTATCCTTTGTTCCCAGCTTCCCTGCTTCTGCTGACACTCCGTGTACCTGCTAAGGAACAGGAATGTGCACCCTGCAGAGCTCCTGGCTCTTCTGAAATGAGTAATTCAGATGACAAAACTTACTTGAAGACACTCAATCTACGCAAAATCAAGACGATGACAAGATGTTACTTACAAAACAGCATTAGACTTGTAAAGAAAGTATTAATAGCAAATACGTAACATCAACAGTCTGCACTTCATCCCTGCATCTCAAAGCCTTTTATGTAAGTTGATAAACAGATCTATTCACAATTTATACAGGGAACCACTGCAGTGCAGTGACGTTAAGGAGCTAAAATTCACGCAGTGAGTCAGTGTCAGGAGCAAGTACAGACAGACAACTTCTGCTCCCAGCAGCAGATCGTGGTACTTCATTCACTAAATGCTTGAGTCAGCACAGATAATTTATCAGCCTTAAAGGCCAAATCATTCTTTGTGCATATGAGACTAATGCTCCTCATTCCAGCAGATACACAGCTGTGCACAGGAGGGCTCAGCCTGGCCTGTTGAGCTGGTATCAAGCAGTCAGGAAGGCAAAAGCAGATTTCAGTTTTCAGGTCAGAGGGAGAAGATGACAGATTCGGAGTTGCAGTGCAAAGATGGAGCAAGGATCAGCTGAGATACCCTCGTGTCAGGAAGCCTGCACAGCAATGCAGAAATGTTTCTGTGGCTCTTTTATTTGTTGACATCATCCTTGTTGAGTGCATGAAGATAGTAATAAACATGCATTTCAGGCATTTTGCCTTTGTTCTAGGTAATTTCAGGCTGGCAGGTCTCCTCTGGATGCATGCTGGCTGAATCACAATGAAGGCCTTCTCCAGTAATACTTTATACTAAAATAATCCAATTAAAAGGAACTTAATTGGTGTGCAACATTCCCTACAATTTCAACATTTTAAAAATGAATAGTCTCGGTAAGTACCAGATGGTGACACGCACTAATTAATCAGGCCTGCTCAATGAAGGAGCATATGAAAATGAATGCACCTATTAGACACGTGTTTGCAATGCTGTGTGCTGCAAAAATCCTGCCCCTTGAAAGGCTGGGGTTTTCCTGAGCTGGCAACCAACACCCCCTGACTCCTCTGGGATCACCACGGTTTGGCCTCCTCCAGGGAAAATCCATTTACCTTCGTGCTGCTGTCCCTGACAATGGGGCTGCAATCTTTATGCTGCAGAATAAACTGCATTGATCAGCCTTCCTCGGCAGCAGGCCAGCCAGGGCTGCTGCACAACCACAAACCTCTCCCCACTGCCAGGCCTGTCCTCACACTGAAAAAAGCAGCAGTGGGAATCCAACCTGGGCTTCCTCTACGGGAGTGCCACAAAACCACCACGGCTTTGTGGTTTGTCTGAAGCACTTAGAGGCATCTGGACACTCACTGATCATCATGAACGACAGTGCAAGTCTCAAACAGCAGGGGAAAAGGGATGGGTATTCTTTGCCAGGATTTGATTTCTGTTTCTTTTAAATTTTAATGCAATCATAAACATTTTAAGAGACTGTTTTAGGAACTGAAGCTCATGCAGGTCCTGCTTGGGTGGCAGTGGGCTGTGGAAATGCTCCCAGAGAGTGTCAGGCACTCGTTTCACTCAAGGTGTGCCAGGAAATGCATGAAGCTAAAGGATGGCAAAAAGCACCATGGACTGGCACAACTTTATTCCCAGAGTGAAGGATAATTGCTAAATATCAGCTCACTGCAGTACCAAGCCAGAGTTCTGACTCTGGCAGAGAGCACAGATGGACATTTCCATAAATGCTGGGCATTTTTGTTAAAAAAGATGTTTTATCCTGCTGCAGATAGGGGTTTTTCCCCCCTGTTTTTTCTCTCCTTGAAAAAGAGTTCAAATGACATAAATATTTCATAATACTAAGTAAGTGAAGGAAAACCTTAAATTTGGGGGGTGGGTTTCCCTCTCTAAAACTTGCAAGAATAGAACATGATAGAAATAACCAATGAACTGGAACCTGCCCAGGGCTGGGCAATCTGTGATGCTTCAGAAGAAAACAGACATTTCTTTGCAATTTACCTAACCCAAAGAGATAATGCCACAGAGCAGGGAAAAGACAAGGAATATCCTCAGGATCTGCCCAGGTACTCTGAACAGATTCTGCACCATCACACTGGGAACAACCAAAGCTGTAATAAGGCCAAGCACTGCCCTTTGGTGCTGAGGCCTAACGGGCCAGGTATTTGAATATGAACTCTTCTGAGTTCCAGTATTAAGAATTCTTGACATTCTCAACTGGAGATTTTTTTTCCTTTTGGAAAAAGAAATCCTCGTTTAGCATTAATAAAATTTTGTTTAGACATATATAAATTATTATAATGATGATCACTCAGACAAGGCCACACAGAATTTTCTTTAGGAACCCTTTTTTATTTGCATGGAAAATTGATTTTTACTTTTTACTTTTTAAAAAGTGAGGTAAGTCAGACTATAAACTGTTTGCTTTCTGCAAATGGCTATACAACATTCTGAGATCTAGCAGCAGATTATAGGTACTTGTATCAGCTGACAGGAAAAAGTACAAAAAAATACCCTCAATTCCAGTGCATTTCAGTTTCTCCCACCTCTGTTTAAGGAAAACTATGAGAATTAAGCCCTTCCCAGCATATTAAAAGTGCACCTGTATAACCAATCTAATTATCTTTGATTTACCCTTCCTGGGCTCACTTGAAATTCTGCCCTTTGATCTTCTTTCCTTTTGTTTAAGCACATGCAAACATTCGTGTGGAGAAGAATGAACTTTACCAAACCTCTCCAGAATGTGCTCACAACAAACAAAAACATAATACCTGAGAAACATTATAGTGCTTTTATAGTCAGAAAGGCAGGAGCAGTTGTGGTTATCCTTCTGCTGAGCACAGCTAGAGAAGGAAAACAGCCTGGATTATCCCTGGACTGTGGAATCCAGAATTCTCCAACTCGTGTTTGCTTAAACCTCTCTCTCTTGCACTCCTGCAGCCCCTGCTCCAAAGATCTCAGTGCTGAGCACCTGATGCTGCAAAACCCCCAAGTGCCAAACCCATTTCAGTTTAGCAAACAACTTGTGGACAGCAAAATTCAAAATACCGTTGGAAAGGAAGGAGAAGAAGTGACTGCTAAGCAGCCAAAGATACAGTGAGGTGCCAGGGCAGGAGGGGCTGGCTCTCAGACCCAACACAGTGAGCACCCTCCAGTGGTCTCAGCCCCCTGGGAGCCTTAGGAGTCACTTAAAAAAGCCTTAGCAGGATTAAGTTTAAAAATAAACCACTGTGAGCCATTATAGAAAAATGAGGTACTGAAAATAACCGATAAAAGATGAGCAACAGCACAGCAGGGCTGGACTGTGGAGAGCCAAGAATTGTGGGGAAATTCAGGAACCAGGTGGCTGAGCTGTGCAAAATTCCAGCCCCTTATCAGCACCAGGCATCAGGACAGCACAGGGTGAAGGGATGTGCTCTTCATCATGACTTCTGGGAAGGAAACCTGCTCTTCCTACCAAACAATGAGCCAATGGGCAAAAGAGAAATGGCACAATTTTATTTTAAGCTTTTGAGAAGTTCTTTCCAATTCCTAATGGCAGGGCATGCAAATGGTGTCACAGCAAACACCAGGCAAGCAGCAGATTACATGCTTAGTGTGTGAGAAAATCAGTGACATGATTTACTGAGTATTGTGCTCAGTTCTATTTATGACATCTCAGGAAGAAACGCTGCATAAAACAGCCACAGAAATATTTTAATATGGAAAGCTTTTCATCCCTTCAGTGAAACAAAAAGATTAGGATAGTTTAGTTCAGAATTGAGACAAATAAAATAATAGAATAGTATATTAAATGATCCGTCACATAAAGAAGACAGACTGGGTGTTCCCATTTAGTGTCTATCTCAAAAAAAAAAAGCAATAAACCCAGAGCAGCATATTTACATCTCCAAAAAGAAAATTATTCCTCATAAAATGCTTCCTGAAACAAGCTGGCACTGAGATCAAGGGGTCAGTGGATTCAGAGGAACAAGCAGACATTTCCACATGGGATGAGCCACTGACAGTTGTGTGGGGTGGGGTAACACAAAGCTCCCAAAGTGAGTGCTTCAAGCATTAACCATTTCAGTGGGGATTCCCTCATGAACAGATTGTTCTGTGCTGACACTGGGGGTGTCTGGGCAGGGTGAGGGGCAGGGGCTGCTGGAGCTGGGCCTGACTGCTCTTCCTCTCATCACATCCTACTCTTGACTTCCAGTGGGTTTTGTTTGATACAGCAAAATCCCCCATGGATATCAAACACTGATACCCCATCGTGTCCCAGTGGCAAGGTCAGGCCTTTCTCTCCTCCTCCCACACTCTGTCACTCTTGTCCCAGAATTACAACTCAGTCCTGGACCATCCCTTCTCTTCATTTCTGCCTTTTGTGCCTTCATGATCACATTTGCAATTGGGGCTGGGGGCTCAGGCTGTCAGGTACCTGGGACTGTGGAACAGAGCAGGTCCTGCAGGGTCTGGACAAATCCCAGCAAAGCCCAGCTCAGGCTGTGGGAATCACCAAGGTGAGGAAGCCAGGTGAAGTCTTACTAAAGATTAGCACTGTTTGAAGCTTGTCACACCACAGGATAGAAAAATCAGGGAAAGGTTACAGAGGAATGACAGAAGAGGGATTGTCCTCTAAAAATAACCTAATCAGTTTAACTTTTGAAGATACATTACTAGTTAATGGTGGAAAATAGAAATAAAAAGAAGCCCTATACTGCTGTCTCATTCACTGTGTGGTAGAGCAATGCCTGGAAAGGGCCTGAATCTTTGTGAGAACTCCTCCAGTTTCCCATTCCACAGCAACCATCTCCTCCCACTGCCATCTGCTTGGTGCACTCATTTTGCCTCATTCCTCACATCTATGATCAAAGACAGACATTCTAATTTGAGGGCCTCTTTGATAATCTTGAGAAACTAGCTACAGGTAATTTTTTGACCATCAAAGCTGGTTCCAGCAGCTTACTCTCACTCAGGCTACTCTTCTAATTAGGATGCCATTTATTCATCCCAATAAGCTACTTCACCAGGCAAGATGAATGTAAGAAATTTTAATCTGCAGTCCTAAGCCAGAGCAATGAAATGAGTGATGAGCTCCAAGTCAAAAGGGTAAAGATATTAATGTTTACCAGTGTTGAAGTTTACAACAGATAATTTCTTTGCTCATTCTCCTTATGCTTTGCCTAAAATCCATCCCCATAAAATGGCAAGCCACCACTGATAAGAATGTTATTAGGGATAAAAAGCACCAGCATAGATGAAATTCAGAAAGGGAATTAGGAGGTAGTGGCACTGGATGCCTTTAGCATACATAATAAGAATTGATTTTTTCTTATTCTGATGATTAAATGCTGTGCCTGCCAATCCACAGCACCCCAGTGTTGCAGGCACATCGTGGGGGCTCTGAGTGCAGCCCCTTCCCTTCATGGGGACAGAAAGGGACCAAGAGCCAAACCCAGGGCATCCAGCAGTCAGTAATGAGCCTTTTTAGGCTACCCAAAGAGACAAGATGTAGGGCAGGGAAAAAAAAACCCCAGTAATTTATTTTAGTTCCCAAAATCTGATTGCATACTTTAAAATAATCCACACATGGAAGAACTATGCAGTGAAGGCATCATTAAATATAATCAAGGACAGAATCAGAAAGGAAATGCAATAGAAATCCTGTGCTAGTTTTTATCTTTACAGTCAATGACGGGTTTTTGCAGCTGGGGAATTTGCTCAATTTACTCCATGAGAGAAGAAATACCCTGCATTTTCACAGACAGATGTTTAAGCCTATCAAGTGTGTAAACCACTGTAATTTTTAGGCAGTGCTGTAAGGGGAGCACAGGGGAAGCTCCTGAGCTGGCTGATCCAGGCAGGAAAATCCTGCCCTGAGAGCCCATCTGCTCTGGGGCAGCTGCTGCATCCGGCCACCAAAAACCAGAGGTGGCTTCAGCAGAGCCCAGCCTGGCCTGGCCCTGCAGCTGCTCCTGCTCCCTGCCCAGCCAGGCTGCCCCACACGGCTGCTAATGAGGGGGTGCTAATGAGGGGGTGCTAATGAGGGGTGCTAATGAGGGGGTGCTAATGAGGGGGTGCTGATCGTACCTGGGAATGCCGAGCCTGCAGCCCAGCCAGCGCTCGCTCCTGGATCAGGACACAGCAGGAAACAACAAAGCTGAAGCACAGCAAACCAGCTCTAGCAGAGGAAAGAGAAAGAAAATCACCACTAACATTCAATTCTCTTTCTTTGGTTCTTCTTTACAGATAGAAATGTTTTCCTAAAGGAGCTGATTGCCAAACATAAATTTTGCTACTTGTGCTTCACAGAATCCCGAGAAGGCAAAGCTTTTTGTAGCCACAAAAAAACACAATGTGAATTTTCTCTCTTGTACTGCTGAGATGACTCAATACCAGTCCACAGGGGTCTGAAGGTAAACGCAGAACCACACTCATCTGAATTCCTTGCCTTTCAAACGAGGTTTTTATGACAGAGTACTTTATTAGCAAACAGGGCTGCTACAAGCCCACACCAGGAACCACACCAAGCCCAGGGCAATTACCTTTTCTCACTGCTATTCCGAGTGAAATGGCAAAGGCTGCTATTACCTGCTCTCTTGGAGGGTCTTGAGGGAGGTTTGTTCCTGCCATGTGCAATGCTGTGGCATTTGGATGTAAATTGTTTATAACAGAAGCAGTTGAGACAACAGCCACGGCAGCAGCACCAGGCACACACACAGCACAACTCTGCCCACTGCTCCCTGCTGAGCTCCAGCCTCTCCAGACTGCTCAGGAGGCACCACCATGTTCCCCTGCAGCAGGAAACTGCTCAGCAATACAAACCAGGCTTCCCTGCTGCTGCTTCACCACCCCACCATGGTCACAGAGGAGACTCCACGCTCTCTTAGTGCTTAACCTTGCAATTAATACAGAAAAGCAGAGCTCTGGCAGACCTCAGGGTTCTGGGCTCAACCTTGGCTTCATGAGTGGTGGTGGCATATGTTCTGTGCTGGTTACATAAACAGGGATGGGATCCCCACGGTGGCCGAGGGGTTGCCATGGTAACTGTGACAGCCATCAGTGCTGCCTTGCTCATCGCCTGTGCCCCCGGACTTCAGAAACACTTCTGCTTCTACTTTGCTATTTTCAAATCAAAATATGAATAAACAGAGCTCTCTGGCCTTCTCTGGAAACAAAGCTGCCCAAACCTTTAACCACATTTGTGAATTGGGCTGTTGCTCTCCATAGCCAAGGCAGTGCTTCTGGAGCTTCTCTCTGGAGACAAACAGCAGAACCAACCCTTCCCCTCCTGATCCCTCACTCCTGGAGTCCTGGCACTGTCCTTGCCAGTCCACACTGTCCCCACAGCTCATGATCGTGGTGGGCTCATGCTTTCCACAAGCTTCTGAGCATCTTCACTTCTCTCAGTGCAAGCAGGCAAGCCTGGCCTGAACTCTTCTATTCCCAGTTTACAGCTGGACATAATAAATAAAATGTATTCCTCCATCATTTTCCCAGTATAACCAATGCATATCTCTACTTTCAGATCTCCTGCTCTCCCTATTCACATTTTCTTTTGGACTGCTCATAAAAAACCCCTGACTAATTTTAGGACAAAGATTAATACAGAGCACCCTGCTCAGTAACAGCCTCCTACCCACAAAGAGTTTCAGACTGGCCAGGCCTAACCCACAGAACATCCACTGCATTTCCATCATTTCTGTTTCTTGATAAAAACATAGCAAAATTGAATTAAAACATAGTAGATTGAAAAGTTAATTTAGCCTTTTGCATACTTGCTAACCAAGTTACCTATTTATACCTCACTAAAATCCAGCATCTGCAAAGACAGATACACAAAAGCACAAGGAAGACAGGAAACGTGGTTTTTCAAATACAATCAATCTGTGTTTTATTTTAAAGCTGTTTTAAAAAGCAAGCATTTTGTTTGCAATAGTATCCAGCAGTTATTTGACAGAAAAACCAGTCTCAGTAATCTGAATAAAGATTAGATGCTAATTTTTTTGGATTTCAGAGATTTGCAGAAATATTTTTTGGCATAACCAGAAAATGAATCACTACTAACTTCACCTTCTATGACTGTTTCAAGTATAAATAATTTCTCATCTGACAATCACTCAGCTTTTAAAGTCAGCTGTTTTATAAAGCCTTTTGTTGAAACCTGGTCTGTTAACAAGGATCCCAAAGCCTTAATTTTGAGAGATATTGCAGTATGTCAAACTCAATACAGGCAGAAAACATGTTTGGATGCCAGAATGCAGTATGTAAAAAAAAATAAAAATCAAAAATGATGAAGTTCAATAACAGGAGATTTAGCAGCTGCCTGGATACAGGTGTAGGATTGGCCTCTTGGTTGTTTCATACAGCAGAACTGAGAACCTGAAGCAGATCTGCTCTGTGCTGGGCAGCTCTTCAAAATACACGTTAATATAAACATTTTTGCTACATAAAAACACTCGTTTCTGCTTTCTCTCTTTAGAGAGCAAAGTAATTTCCTTACTTCCATAAGGTACTGCAGGAACAGAAAAGTAAAGAGAGCCAGAGGTTGTGAGGAGCAGCCCTGCACAGCTTCTGTTCACCTATGGCTGTCCCCAAGCAAGGTTTGGGGGGTTTCAAGAGGAGCCCCTTCCCTCCCCTGTGAGGACAGAGGGGCCCCAGCAGCCACCCTGCAGCCCCAGCCAGTGTCACACTGCACTGCTGCTCCAGCCCTGAGCTCTTCCAAGGCTGAGCTAATCCAACAAAAGGATGGGCTCTAATGCTAATTAGCCCTGTGTAGTCAGGAGATAGACTGGAGCCTACATCCTTAATGCCCTGTGTTAAATCTGTTCTCTCCACATAAAGAGCGCTACATTAACCATGTCTTATTTTCCCATTTTTCTTTTCAGGGAGCCTGGATGAATTGTAATGCACATGGATAGACTGAAATGCTCAGCAGATGATTTTGCTTAAATCTCAAGTAAGACAAATGTGACGAGATCTTCAATCACTGCCCTGGGATGTGTGGGCGATGTTTAACATTTTACAAGGAGCAGCATTTGGAAAAATTCCGTTTTCACTCCTCAGCTACTGTACTCTGTTAATTACTTGCAATACTTGGAGAAAGAAGAACCGGGAAGGAAAAGGGCAGAGGAGACTTCACAAGATAATGAGATGGCTGCCTGCTGAAGTGAGGCAGCAGCAGCATCAGTAATGCCTGAGCCAAGGAGGAGCAGGCAGATCCCTCAGCCCGGCCCCCCTGCCAGCACTGGGGTGCTGCAGTCCCTGGTTTGCAGAGATACCAGGCTCTAGCAGGGAGTTCCCTGCTGGAGTCAAGGGCTTTGTTTCATAGGCTGTGATGGAAGATTTCAGTTTGTGGCTCTGTAGAAGTAATCAAATAAATTCTGCCTCAAAAGTCCATGAGTCTGTAATACACCAGGATCCAGAGACAAATTAAAGTCTCTAAAGGTCCCAGGAATTTTACCACTTGCTCTGCCTATGCATTTTCTGGTGCACACTTCATTTTTACTAAAAATTCAGTGCAAAGAAATAAATTAGGAAGAGCTGCGATGCCAATATTTTTTGAAGTCCAATTTCAATCTTCCCTATGAAAAATGTGATTTGAAAACTCTTGTACGTATTATAATCCAAGGCCTACAGGTTTTTTAATCTTTTTGGGTGGGTTTGATGAGCTGCTCCACACCAGCGTGGACAATACCTTTGTTTTCTTGTAGATGCAAACATGGGATTGTTTACCCAAGATCCAGCATTCTGCCTGCTGCTCAACACACTCCAAGGGTTCTCAGGTGAGTACCTACTTTTCCTACAGAGAAACTAAGTTCTGACTCTCACGTGCCCAGAGATCATGCATCAGGTTCAAAAGTTTTTCCCAACTAAAGCATAACTGGGAGCATTATTTTCTTACAATATTATTATTGTGACTAGTGATAAATGTATTACCACAAGTGTACAGCTTTAATTGAAATGTAAACTGAACTGTTTGTTGATAGACTCCTTCAACTGTCCTTTGCTAATTAGAAAAATAATTCTAATAATTGCTGTGCCCAAAACATCTGGGAAAGAAATCAAAATCACTATCTGAAAGTTAAGTACTGCAGTAGTTCAGGGGTAAAGTCACACAAATGGTGCCTTCTTTAAAAATACACCTCTATAGTGTGCATATTGCTGTAGCAGAGAAGTGTAAATGAGATATATTTATAAACATACACCTGTCTGAAATGGTCACCACATCACACAGACCCACACATCCCGTGCCAAGCTCCAGCAGGTAACTTCCAATCCAGATAATGCACTTCAGCTTTTAAAAAACACTCTAAGGCTTCAGTTTGTACAACAACCTTGTGGATATGAGAACATGCAATTTATGGCAATTATTTTATAAGGGAGAAGGAGAGAGGTTATAATAAGATTATGAGCAAGGAACTTCCATAACCCGTTCTAAAATTATCTTCAGCTTTAACAAATCGCATCTCTCCCTTTTGCTTATTCTTAAAGCCTTTCTTCTTTCTCCTCTTGTGCTTAATCTGATCTAAATTCTATGAGGATGTTGAGGGGATAAATCTGCTATTAAGAGCTACCAGTTTCCATTTGCTTTCTACAAGTGGGTGTGTGACAACACTCTGAGGCATTACACAGGCAATTAGGTATGCAAAGGATGCCCTGCTCAGAGAGACAATATGCAGAGAAGTGCAGGCTAAAACCCTTCTGCATTAACAGGAGGACCCTCCAAGTGCTTTGCAGAGTGTGCTCCAGGGCCACTCAATTGTCCCACAGTGTCACTATTCCAAGCAGATGACATTTAACTCTGTTTCTTCTGAGATCAAAGTATCAACACAGGAATCAGGTATTTATCCAATACCAGTAACCAGATTTCTACCTAGCAATTTCCTGCAACTTAAATGCAAATGATGCGTGAGGAATGTGTTCTTATGAGTTATTAAACACAAGCCAAGTGCTTTAACAGAAAAGTAGGAAACACCCCAATGATCTCTGTTTTGTCATCATCAATGACTGCAGCCCTGAGGAGCCTCCAGCTCCTACCAACCCAGTAGCAAATAAGGACTCAGTGCAGCTTCGAAGAAATGATGGTACTTTCTTATGTGCATTCAGAAAGAGACAGCCATGAAGCATTGCCTCGCTAAATGTTATAAAAGTTCTTATAAATATTCATGTGCAGCATTTGTACTCTGAGTATTTAATCATTTCTTTACAAGAAAGGAACAGGGAAAAGGAGAGAGGAAGAAACTACTGTTTCTTCAATTCCAAAGAGATCAAGGCAACAGAAGAGGCAAACTTGTGCACAGGTGATCTATAAATTAGTCAGCACCAAACCCAGAAACCTACAAAAAAAGGAGAATTTTTTCAGGTAGATTTTCTTTTTTCATTACATCTAAAGTTACACAGTACTTTGCAGGTATTAACCTAATGATTTCTTTGATCATTTGAATTACTTGAATTTTGATCCTTTGAGTTTTTACATTGGTAGCTTTGAAAAACAAGCCTGATCTGTTGCTTCTGACATTTGTGTGAGGACAGACTAAGCTGGCTGCACTCTGCACCCCAAAGCCCATTGTCCCAGGTAAACCCCAGAACAGAGCAGCCAAACTGGGCTGGAGAGGCTTTGTGCCCCTGGACACTCCATCCATCCCCTCTCAGCTGCTGCCAGCTCAAACAGCAGCACTGAAAGGCCTGGCAGCATCAGTGCAAGCTCTGCATGTCCAGCTCTGCCCGTGCACGCAGCCCTGATCAAGCCTCTCCCACCTAAAGTTTATCAATACTGCTGAGAATTAGTATAGATTTCTGTAATGCATGCTGACAATACAAAGCCTTTCACAAGTGGCTCATGCACAAAAGAGAAAAGATACTGCAAAACGGCTTTGACATCAAATTATAAACTTAATGGAAAAGCAAAGAGGTGTGGAACAGTAACACCTGAACTGCTCAGAAATCACCCAGCAGAGAGGGCTCCTGCCTTGCTGTGATGTGGCCTCGAAGCCAGAGCAAGAAAGCCCTGGGCACTTTTCCCTGTCCTGCACTGGGGACAGCAGTTCCTGCTGGAGACACGAGTGACACTGAGGCCTTGGGTACCAGAGCCTTTGCAGACACCACACTGTGCCTGCACCTCCCCATCCAGGCTGCTGCAGCTCCAGGAAACAATAACCACACAAGATGTTTATTAGTGCAGGCCCAGCTCCTTCACACGTACCTTGGCTGGCAAGCACACCCAGTGCTGGCTGAGCAGGGACAGCAGCAGAAACAGTGGAAGAAGCTTTTTGCTGTGGTGCTTCTGGTTGCCTGCTGGATCAGCCAAGGCAGATTCCTGCCAGCTGTACCTGTCTCTGCTCTCAGGTGTATTGGACAGGTCTCCAGGGAGTCCCTCCAGGCCCATACCATGTTTGGAATTACAAAGCAAAATGAAAAGTGGTGCTGCCTTTTGCTTCCCTCAGGAAAACGGCCTCTTGCAAATGGTTTTATCATTTTCATTATATCCTGTTTGATTTGCTTTACCATCTTGACTGGAACAATAGCTAAGACATAACAGAAAAAGATTTTTCCACAGGCTGGTTCTAATTACATTAAATCTCAAGTGAGATAGGACATTTAAATAAGAAACAACAACTGCAGAGTCTGAGATAATGACATAGCGAGATCCCAGGCTTTTTGAGAGTGCCATTAAAATGATGCATGAAGCATTACAGCCACTCCAATCGGGTTCCTACACGAAAGCCATTCCTTCTGTGGCACAAAGCTGCAGAGAGAGGTCAGCACTTACTGCACTCAGTGTGCAGCTCAACAATTAGGAGCCATTATCCCTGATGCTGAAGTTGCAACACAGACACAGCTTAAACTTCTGTGTGAGGTGAGGCAGTTGGGAATGCAGGATCCCTGGCATTAATCACCTCACAAGACAGAGTAGAGGGGCTTCTGAAGAGCTCCTGGATTTTGTTGCAAGTTGTATCATTAACATTTTGTCATCATAACTGAATGATCTTAATTTTCTGGAAAACATTTCTTTAGATTGGGTGGCAAGCACTGAAATATAGACATGGAAAATGAAGACTGTGGCTGTGTGTCCTACAAACACAGTGGAACCTGTCACAGTCCTATTGCTTGTTTATTTAACCTTAGAGCCACTGCACAGCTATGCTGCCAACACTGCTGCTTATGGGGCCTGCTGGAAACCAAAACTGAGGAAAGGAAACTTCTGTGGAGAGGAAAGGACTTCAATCACTTCCTCTGTGCTTCCCTTTCCTTTGGCTACTAAGTGCTAACCCAGGCTAAAGGGAAGAAGGGCTGGCCTGAGGGGATCAGGGCACTCTCAGTCAGGTCACAAACACCAAGCTGGGTGCAGTGTTGATCTGCTGGGGGGGCAGGAAGGCTCTGCAGAGGGACCAGGACAGGCCCCAGCCACGTACCAAGGTCAGCAATAAGGTGAAGTGCTGGGTCCTGCTGGCTCCCAACAACTCCCTGCAGTGCCACAGGCTGGGACAGAGGGACTGGAAAGCTGCCCAGCAGGAAAGGACCTGGGCAGTGGCTGAACACCAGCCCAGGTGAGCCCAGGGGACAAGAAGGCCAATGACACCTGGGCTGTACTGTTGGGGAAGATGAAATAGGAAAAGCCTTATAGATATGATTACCTTGCAAAAGATGCTGAAAATATGGAAAGTAGAATCGAAACTGAGATGAAGACAAGGTTTGAGTTACAAGAGTAACTAAGAAACAATGGCAGAGCTGGCTGAAGGGAATCCTCCTTCTTGATAGAACAATGCCCTCTGCCCAGGCAGGGCCAAAGGGCAGAGCAAACCCTGCCTGCCTGGTAGGAGATTCCCAAAAGCAATTTTTTAAGGTTTAAAATATAACTCCATATGGTAATGTGATGATTCTTATAGGTTGCATGCAAATGTTGTAGAGTTTGTAGCTTGTTTCAGATTGGTTAAAGAGAATTAGAATATTCAACAGAGAAGATGATTTATTGTATTGTAAATGGCAAATCACTCTTTTTGCTCTCTCCTTTTACCTCTTTCTCTCTCTTTCTCTGGCCTGCTCTGAGCTGTGCAGGCTCTCACACCCACGCTCTTTCACAATAAATTCCCATGCTCTAAACCCATCTTTAGAGATCTCTCACTTCTATTTTACCCTCATAACCAAATTCTACAGAGTTAAATCCTACACTGTACCAGCAATGGTGTGGCAGCAGGACCAGGGCAGTGACCACCTGCCTGTGCTGGGCACTGCTGAGGCCACACCTCAAACCTGGGGTCAGATTTGGTCCCCTCATGACAAGGAAGACACGGAGGGGCTGGAGCTTGTCCAGAGGAGGGAACAGAGCACAAATGTGGTGAGGAGTGGCTGAGGGAGCTGGGGAGGCTCAGCCTGGAGAAAAGGAGGCTCAGCAAATCCCCCTGTGGGTGTGGAGGAAGGGTTGATTTCTGTCAGGTCAGGGAGCTGGAGGCTCAGGAACACCAGCAGTGAGCACCAGCACAGCCAGAGGAACAAGGCTGCAGGCAGGAGCAGCAGGGAGGCAGCTGGAGCCCTCTCTCCTCTGCTCCCCAGGAAGTGTCAGCAGACATTTCAACATGGCCTGAACAGATCCTGCTCTGAAGTTCTTGGCCTCACACTGACTGCCTTTCCCCCCCTCAGTTCTTGGCATGGACCTTCCATGCTGGATCCCACTGAAACTCCAGCATCTAATTTTACAGGCAAACTACACAAAAGGCTGTTTCTTCCCCGAAGAGAGGAGTCATTTGAAAACTTGCCAGTGCTGCTCATGAGTTGAAGCAGAGGCTGGTAACAAGAGGCTGCACAGGTCAGGATGACCTGAGAGCTGAAGGGAGCTGAGGAGCATCTCCCCAGGGCAGGACATGCCTGGGAGCAGTGCTAAGTTCCAGACTCAGCCAGAGCCTCAGTTCCACAAGGGCTGTGATCTATGGCCCTGGCAGTGCTGTATCCTATGGCTCCTCACTCACTGCTCTGTCCCTACACTCCTGCTTTGCCATCCAACCTTCTTCCTGTGCAGGCTGGTGGTCTCTCATTAAGACCAAAATTTACAGAGCAGATTTCAGCTTTTATAGACCCCACTGTGCTTTCTAAAAATCCACCTTTTCTTCCAGTCAACTGAAATAACACTTTCTCTCTGTGGCTCCTGGGGGTTGTTTTCCCTTTTTATTTTTTAAGAATTTATTTAGCTCTTGCAATGCCTATTTCTCAGCAGACTGTCAGGGATGTTAATGAGATTTACCCGCACAGTGTCTCTCACTATCTGTCCCTTTCATTCTCTGACACACAAGTGCTTTTATGTTGCAGGAAATGAGGACAACAGAAAGCTGCAGATCCCATGAATGTAAAAATTGTCTTGAAGGCATGGAACAATCCAGCCCTAATTACAGCCAGCTGGAGCCTGCTCTCTTTGCACTGATACTTAGATAATTAACTGAAAAGACTGATGCAAAGCTCAAGTATGTCACTACCACTTGGATATTCAAGGTTAATTTTTGTATCCATCACCAACATCAAGCTTAATGGATATTATCAGCTAAACTCTTGAAAATCAGTAACAGAGTCATAGGCAAGGATTATTTTTCCTTCAATGAGCTTGGTGCCATCTTTCCTTAGCTGCAGAAGAAATCTCTTTTACATTAACAAGGCAAACTCATAAGTTTTGATTAATTTAATACCTTTAAATTCACTCACTTAAAGCCCTAAACTTAAATACACTGACACCACAATACTGATGTAATAAAATACACCCCAAATGTTGCAATGGGCATTACTGGAGTAATACCTGTTTATATCTCTTACTGTGGCATATTTAAATTGAAGGGTGAGTGTATCCTCCTCAGTAAGCTTTATATGGATGTTGAAAGCAAACAGTACAGTGCTGAAAATCAAATATCCTGAATTGACTGCCAGTGCATACATCTGAAACTATTGCAGAGACTGCTCGAGAAATCTGAAATGTCTGTAAGTCAGAACTGCCTATGCACTTCTCCTCCTGCATGGAACAACACACATTTGAATTTTGCACCTGAACTGTGCTTTCAGCAAAAAAACTGGAGGAAAAAGAGGAAGTGAGTACCAACAAGAGAAAGTTGTCTGTCTCAGTTCCATTTTCAGCAGTGCTTGCCCTGAAAACAGGGATATTTTTGACAGATTCAATTCTTCTGAGTGGTTTACAGCTACTCTGATAGGAGAAAACAAGGTGTCACTACTTGTTATCAAGTGGTACTTTTATTCCTAGTTACTAATTCAAGAAATCACTGAGAAAAATTTGAAGTATTTTAACCTGGTAAAATATTCATAAAACCAGCAATACAGCACAGTAAAGGCACAGTAAAAGAGAAACAGAACTAATCAGAAATTGTTAGATCTTGGGTAGGGCTATACAGCAGATTACCAGCAAACATCTCTGCAGCCTGCAGTGCTCTCCAAAATCTGGGTGGGGAGATGGGAATCTAAAGAATCCAGAACAGAGATTCTTTTCATTTTGTATTTTATTTGTCCTCGCACCTTCTTATCTAGTAATGGAAAAAGAAACAATCCCAGTTATGTTTGCACATGGCCTGCCATACTCCTTCAGCAGGAAAAGCCTGAATTTTGTGAAATATCTTTGGAATGCCACTGTAATGTAAATCACAAAGCACGGCCACCACAGTGCAAGTTAAAGTGTGACCTGCAGTTTTCCCCAAGAGAATACACAGAATTTCTATCACCAGGAATGGAAAGCAACAGAACAAAAATAAAAGCTTAGCAAAAAAAGTAGGTTAACTCATCTAGAGAATGATACATAAGACAAGGCTGAAAAAGAAAGCAAGGCAGGTATTTTTGGAAATATTTTGAAGTTTCTTTAAAGCCCTGCCTATTTGCCTGTGAAGTATTTCTGCTTAAAATATAGATATGCTAATGTTCTTATTTAAGACAGCGATGATTGGGCTCAGAGAACTCTTTGGAAGAACAAAGGAAGAAAGAACTGCATCAGCAGTTGGTTCTGAGGGCATTTGCAGAGATTATCCTGGGAGAGTTAAGGAATCACAGAATCCTTAGGGATGAAGTGGCCTCAGGGGGTCATCTAGTCCAGCTCCAGGGAAATGGATGTTTGAGAGGAAAGGCTGCATTCTGGATAAATTGAAGAAAACTTCTGAATCTGAGAAACCTCCAAAAGTCCAATTATTTTGTGTTAAAGGGGGCATAAGAAGTGTTGCTGCAGTAGCCAAGGGAATCCAGCACTGCCCAGGACCTGGGGACACTGGCCCTACTTGCATTCCATGGAAATGATTATTGCTTGCAGCATTTTCAAGGGTGTTAATTATCTTTTTCACCTAGAAATTCATAGTTTTCCTAATTAGCAGGATCTGAACTGTATGCAGGTTTTTTTTTTTTGTTTGGAAGGGTGGGAATGTGTTCCTTGCCAAGGCCACATCTCATAATAACAGACCACAGAAAAATGAACAGACCCAGCATGAAAAATACAATGTAATTATCACCAACTGAGCCGCTGATAAAAGAAATGACAGAGTAAAATACACAAGTTTCACATGATGGAAATTCAGGGAAAGTGAATTTGTTACAAACATTGAGCAAACAAAAAGAGGAGACCTTACCATGAGCAAGGCCTCTCACCTCCCAAGCACAGAAAATCCCCTGCTCCTGCAATAAACAATCTGCCATCCCCTCACCAAATGAGCTACAGGACAGAGCTGCTTGGATGGAACTCACAGGAGCATGGCCAAAGTGAAGAGCAGGAGCCCCACACACTTAGAAGATGATGTCTCCATTTTGCCCTGTTTTAGTTGAAATTTCCAGCCATCACAGCAGCATGAATTCAGCAAACACAGACAGCATCAGCTGCCTTCCATCAGCTAAACTGCCAAGGACAGCATTTTCAACACACCTGTGATGGGCACATTTCAGAGATAAGTCTAAGTGGAAACAGAGACCACTGCAAGTGTGAAAAAAGCTGAACTGCCCTCTGGAAAGAAGTACATATAGGGACATGGAATAAATATTATTAAATTATTGTTGCTTAGTCTGTCAGTGTTTCCATTTTGAATCAGCCTTCAGTCATTAAAACCTCAGCTGGAAAAGCCTGGTTGAACCTGACAAATGAACAAGCCAGGTCTTGGGAAGAAAAATGTCTTTTTTCCTTAGCCCCCCCCAACCCAAACACATCCTGACTTCAGTATCTTCATCTTCTTTTGAGATAAATATCCTCAATTTAGCATCTTTCTGTTGTACACATGTAATTACAGTTACAATGTTCCCCTGTCTGTTCCCTGTGTTACCCTGAGAGGGAAGGCAGTTCTGCACAGGGAGCACACACAGCACAATCCTCTGTGCTCAGTGCAAACACAGAAATTGATACAGCACTTGGAGTCTGGAAAACTGTTCAGGAATGCACAAAGGAAATGCACCACAGAAATGTAAGATCATTAATAGAATGTTATTATGGTTATTATCCTAAAAATCCATCTAAGCCATAGCCCCTCCCTGCCCCTACAGATACCTCGCTTTATCTACAGCTCACATGGATCACAAGAGGCTCCTCTTCAGTGCCAGCACTTTCTGCTCCTTCCTTGTTCTGTGTGCCAAGCAAAGAGAAGCAACAAAGGCTGGTGTTGTTCCTGGAATTTTTTTTTTTTTTACGCAGCCAGTGGGCAGCTTCCTTGCATGCACACTCAGGCTGAGGGAAGCTCAGCAAACACGTTCCTGGTGTGATGCCTTTGCTGTGGGAAGCATCCCATGGAATGTGAGTGGGTCCTGCACGTGGGACAGGAGCCTGAGAGGCTTTCAGGAGAATCCTCTGATGGCAGCTGCTGTGGCTGCAGAGCCAGGCAGGCTGAGGTGTGTGAGCTGCCACAGCCTCCCATTGTTACTGGGAAGGTGGTGACTTCCTCTTCATTGAATCTTTCCCCTTATTTTGCTCTTCCTTCCTGGTGATAAATGCACTTTTTATTATTCCAACCAATTCAACATTACTTTTAGAAATTTTATCACTCATTCAGATTTCAGTCAGTGAGTCAAACGGAAAAAATGTGTTCTCGAGCTGAGAGAAAACCCTCCCATTTAAAATCCCCGAGCCAAGAGCACCTCCCAGGCAACATCCTCCAGCTGTTCTCAGAGACAGAGAGAATATGTGCACTCCATCACTTCCACCTGGGCCACTCCAGAGCATCTCAGCAGGAAGGAGCTCTCTCTGCCCACAGCAGCCCTGGCTCTTCCCAGGCCTCATCCCACCCAGCCCACACAGCACTTCCCTCAGCTACAGAAAGCTCTTCATGTTCAGCTGATCACCATCCTCCTGTGCCAGCAGAAGAATCAGTCCCACAGCATTGTGCTCCCTGTTCCTGAGCCTCTGATTGTCACTTTTATCAGCTAAATAACAGTAATTTGAATGCAGAAACAATTATGGGCACCTCTTTCCTCAGGTGAAGCCCTTGTTCCCAGCAGATTTACAGTTGGTGCTGTTTTGTCAAAGGCTGGACACATGAACAAGTTGCTCTGCCAGGCAGGGATGTACAAGGGAACAGACAAAACATCACCTTCTAGAAATGTTTCCTCTGAAATGATGGTGGTTACAAACTGTTTGTATTTTCCCCTGGCCTCCTGCATACTGACAAGCCAAGGCTGGGCATTTTCCTTAGCAAGAATGGGCAAGAGTTTGTGACTAGGATTGCTCTGCAACTTGTGCTGCTCCTATTTCTGGCTCTAAAGTGCCCCACAGAAACCTGACATCCCACTGAAGTGCTCCAGCTCCAAAACTTTTACAAAACAGACATGAGAGCTAGAACTGTCTTTTTCTTGTTCTCATTAGACACGTGCATGAATCAGATCTAAGGATCTGTGCACACCTTCAAAGAGAAAGGACTGCAGGGCAAGAGAAAAGGCACCAATGAGAGCACAGTAAACCTAAAGGCCTGAAAGAAGAAAAATATTTTTCTTTTAAGTTCTTTTTGAGCTTCAATTGTCACCACTGCAGACAGATGGAATCTGTAAGCCCCCCCCATGCTGTCAGTGCAGCAGAAGACTCTGACACAATATAGAAACAACCCTGGCAACAAAGCAGCCAACTCCTGAAGGTGGGAGCTGAGTGAGGGAGGAACCTGCAGCCCCCTGAGCACCTGATGCACTGGCTGAGCTCTAAGCTGGGCTGGGAGGCTCCTGAGTGCTGGCCTGGCTGTGCCCTCACAGGAGCCTCAGAGTGCATTTCAGACAGAGCTGCTGCATGAATGCTGACCCCTTTCTGAAATCCCACCCTTCACTCACAGAAATTGGGACAGAATCCTTCTGGACTGTTCTCACACTGAAGTTCTAGCACAGCCTATGATGCAGGGATGGAATGAATACCTCACCTGGCTGGTAAATAAGAACAGGTATTGGTAAGGTTCAGAAATGCAGGTCTAATTTTTCTACCATCAGTCACACAGGACTACTGTCAGATCTGTTCACTCTCCCTCTAAAAAGCAGAGGGTAGAATAAGAAAGAAGCATTTCAAACAAAACCACAGCACATAACAGATTGCCTTTGTTTTATTCATGACAAATGAAAGAAGTGTGGTGAGGTGTCATTTTTGATATATGCAGTTGCATTCCAGTTTTCAAACCAAGGCAGATTCTATTGTGCTGGGGTTCAGTGAGGCTTTGAGGAGAGGACAAACCCTTCCTCAAGACAGTGAAACATCACCTTGGTGTGGTATTAAAGATGTGGTGATTCCCCTCTACCTTCTTAAAGCTTCTGTTTTTAGTGGCCAGTCCTACAATGTTACAAAGGCCCAGAGTCCAAAATGGGATAGCAAGAAAGAGCTGGGGGTCCTTCTGCTCCCAATTTAACTTTAAAAAGTAGCACAGCTTTGTATTCCTGGCTAGTAAGCTGACCTTAGGAAAACAGGCCTAGAAGTATTTCAGAAGTTTAATACCCAGCTATGAATGGCAGACAAAAACATAAGCAAAAAGAACAGCAAAGAAAAAAAGAAAATGGACAAAGATTTTTGAGGAAATATTGAATGTCAGCAGAAAAGAACAAACTTCCTAGTGTGCCATATAAGTGTGTCTTTCCACATTTATCAGAAGTCATGCAAAGTACTTAAAATATAACAAAAGCCAGGGGCAGAGCTGCTTCTACAACCTGGCAGTTTGCTGGGCATTGGGTAGGAAGACAGTAATGGAGAAACAGCAAAATCTCTTTTTGTGGTTCAGTGGTGAAGAGATGGGATGAACCCACAGAAAGAAATTTCAACTACTGAATAAAGCACCAGATACTAAAATTCCAAATTTTTGCTAATGAATGAAGCTCACAAAATCACATTTGGCTCTTGTAAGATTTCTCTATTTAAACTCTGGTAGCAGTAAAACAATATCCTCTATAATCCAAATTATCCTAAGGTACTAGGTTGGAAATAAAAATATGACAAAAAAATGAGTTACCCCTTAAGTCCGAGGCATTGAATCCATTCTCCTGTCAATGGCTGGCTTGGCCCAACCTCCTGCAGCCACTGCTAAGAAATCTTGCTGAAAATTTCCAAACTTTCAACTTCTCCAGACAAATTTGCTTCACCCCCTTCTCTTCATGACTGCTGGTCAGGGCAGCAACATTTTCTGTGAAAGACAGACAAGAAGGTTATTTCAAACAGATTTCAAGTCTAACTTAGTATAAATTTTCCTTGTGTGACCTCCTGATCTCTTAAACGCTACAGGAGCTGTGTAAAAAGACATTTTTTCAGAATTCTGGCTGCAGAGCTGGCACCCCAGACTTTTCCCCTCATCCCCAAAATTCCCATTTCTTTTCCATTCCCCAGGAGCACACTGCTGCAGCCTTCCTTCAATTTTATCTGCCCAACACCACCCTGCAGCTCTGCAGTGAAGGCAGGTTGGAGGCACAAGCTGAGGAGCAGCCTGTAGAACCTCCTGGAAGAACTAAGGACTCTTCCCAGGAAAAGGAGCAGAGCTCTTTGGAGTTATAAGGAGCCAGCACTGTCCAGTTCTTTTGGGATTTTCTTTGTGGGGTTGGTTTCCCCCCTCCTCTGGTATTCTGCTTCAAGTGTGAACACATTTGTGGGTGACAAAGTTGGCAGAAAGAAAGCAAACACCAATTATTTGTATAACGGAAGCCACAAATAACAAGGAGCAAAGCACTTCAAGTTGTGTGCAAAGCAAACACAGCCTGGTGAGGGCACAGGCTGAGCAGCACAACCAGAGTGCCTTGACAACGATTATCACCACAAAAGGACTCTGTAGGACGTCTGAAAGGAAGATTCTGAAATAGCTCTGCAGATGAGTAGCAACAAGTGAGATGAATAATAACCATCCTAACAGAAAACACACATTATGTGCTTGAAAATGGACTTAAGGAGAAGGGTGAATACCCTGCATTGAAGGCAGGTAAGGGAATAGCCACTAAATTAGACTGCAACTTGTGGCTCATTGTCTAAATGGAAATATCAGAGATGAGTCAAAAGCTTACTCTAGATGGAGATGATTGAATCTTCTAAGCTGAGTGTAACCAGCCCATTTGCTTCTGCACATGGGATTAGCCAGAAAGAGGATGCAGGAGAAGAAAAGGAATGAGAACTGAGCCTTGCAAGCCTCCAGAAGGAATGCTGAGGGAACACCACAGTCCTTAGTAGCTTTGAGAACCTCACACAGCAGCAACATTTTTTTTTTTTGCATACTATCAAGTTCTTTGAAATAAGAGAAAATAGCCCTGAAGAAAAGAGAAGTCAGCCAACACTTCATGGCATGGAACGGCTGCACTGGAAGATTATTTAAAGTCTCTGCATAAAGAGATGTGTCTGTGTAAAATTTTAACCCCTTCCAAAATGCCTTTTTCCTGGCTAGAAGAACAAGAGACTGGGAGCTTTGTGGATTCAGGCAGGATGCTGCAGTTCAAGCAGCTGGCTGGGGCAGGAGGGAGGATGGATTTCTCCTCCTTCAGTGTTTGATGTGGCCCCAGTTCCAGCTCCAGCCTGCAGTTCCTGTTCCCAAATTGTGGGCACATCTCTATAGGCAACACCAGACCAGGAAACACTGCCACTGCTGAATATATAATAAAATACCAACAGTTACACACGTTTTTACATTTTAGCTGCATGCAGGTGTTTGTACTTCTGTCCTATAATTCTGCAGGCTTTGCCCAGCAGCACAAAGGGCTCTGCTTGCATTTGCCTCTGCTTGGGAGGCTGCACTCCAGCAGCTGTGGCACAGCTGGAGATGGCAGATTCACCACCACAGCTGGATATGAATCCAGTGTTCCTGTGGCTTGTGAGGATCACTGAGGTGTTTTACAGGTGCCACAGAAAACACTTTATCTCCAACACCAGCATTTGCACTTTAAATGGTAGCTAAGGCAACAGGTGGCAGAGAGATCACAGATCCAGTTGTCATTGTACTCACGAGGAGCACGGGGACTTAAAAACACAATCTACCACTCAAAAAGAAAAGACTCAAACCACTCCATCCTCACTTGTGCTCCAGTGCCCAGTACTACAGATTAATTTAAAGCATTTTAAGTTAATTGATAAAGATGATGTGCAATCCTTTTCAGCCGCTGCTCTAAAGAGGCAATTAACGTGGATGGAGTAAATGAAGCTGCAGATGAGTCCCTCTCCATTTCCCCTTGGTTTCCATGGAGGCTCAGGCAGGAGAAGCTCTGCATGAAGAGCTGCCGTGTGACTCCAGTGTCCCGGCAGCACAAAGGGCAGGAATGCTCCACAGATGAATCAGGAGCTGCTGCTGCTCCTGCTGGCTCTCAGCAGGGCCGGGAGCAGCTCCCTGCCCTGCCAGGCTGAGTGACAGCCAGGGATGAAGGCTTCCTCCTCACCAGATTACCAACAGGAAGCTGTTCCAAACCCCACCACTGAATGATGATTGCTGACTGTGTAAGGAGGCAAAAACAGAAGCAAATCCACAAGGAAACAAAGCATCATTTGGGAAAGGTTTTTCCTATTTATGCTGATTGCCAGTGAGCTCTTCCTGAGCTGTGAACAACTGGTGATGCTTCAGCATTCAGTACACGGCCTGATTTTATCATAAAAACCTGTCCTTGCCTTCAGAGGGCTGTCAGATTTGCCAGGCTGGTAGGATTCTGGCAACACTTTGTGCTGTTTAATGTCTCAGCACGTTGTATCTTGGACACAAACCCCTGCAAAAATACCTAATTATAAATATTTATGTTTGTTATCCTTTCTGCATGACACAGTAAAGAGAGGGGAAACAGATTCTTTCCAAATGGACTGAATCAGCAAAGCATGACAACATCAGAGGGTCAATACCCACGACCAAAGCATCCCATTAAACCAGGGGATCCCTTCAGTGGAATTCCACAGCCCCCACGTGCTTTGGGCATGGCAGCTTTGCCAGGGAGGCTGCAGGGACTGCCTGGCACAGAAATTCCCAGCAATTCCCAAACCCCCGGGCAGGGTGAGGGACATTGCTGAGCTCCAGAGGCCACTCAGCTGGTGGCATTTTGAGGTGGCATTACCCAGCCACTGACCAGGTAATGGAGGGATGTGCTCTGCTTTCAGAGCAGCGACTTCTTCACTTCAAAAGCATCTCCCTGGGCAAAGCAATGCTGCACACAGAATTTATCCTCTCTTGGAGGAGCCAGGGAAAGGGAATGTGTCAGTGCGGGGAACGTGCAGCCCTTGACAGATGTGTTTTAATACAAATTCATAGAGGTACACAAGAGACTCCAAAAAAGTTTAAAAGTCGAAACTTCTGATACTTTTAAAAAATATTAAATACGTGATGACTGTTTAAAATAGAACTGATTCATGGGGAGAAAGGAAGTGCTTAATGACTTGCTCATGCTTAAGGACTCTTAAATAAAACAAGTATCTGTTACTCATGCTTTTGAAGGATTTGCTGCTCCCGAACCACTGATTTGAAAAGCTTTTGACACAGCAAGATGAAGACACATCCCCAAGGGCTGCCGTGTGAGCTGAAAGCCTGTGTGCTCTCAAACACTTTTCCTTTCATTGAACAAGGGGAAGATTAGCAAGAGGAAGAAAAAAATAAAGACTTGATTGTTTTGGCTTTGGAAATGAAGCGTCAATAAGATTTTCTGGCCTGAAGGACCACCAAAGAACCCCAAATTATCATGTCGAGGAGTAAGGATTGAATTTGAGACCATCAGAGGCTACCCAGGCCCTCAGCTGCATCTCTCCTACTGCAATTTTTACTCATTAATTGTTTGCCTCATATCACAGACCTAATACCAGAAGAGAAAAAAAGCAGAAAAGACAGAAATTACTGTCAGTCACCCTCCATCCTTATGAATGAATCATGGAGTACAAACTTCAAACACAGGGTTTAGCAAGGCTTGGCCAAAATGCACTTTTGGCTATGGGAGAGCAGGCAGGAACAATGAAGCAACACAAGCCTCTGCTCCATTTTTACTGCTCTGTGCTCTAACAAGCACAATTTCTTCTCTCAACAGCTACTGCAAATCTAGACTTTTATTGGTATTTCACATTCACAAAAATCCTATGAATAGCTGGATGTGGCTTTCCAGAGGAGGGCTCCTGGCACAGCCACACAAGCTCAGGTAGGAGCACGGACAGAAGGAAACTGGGAGAAGGAAATGCTGGCAACAGAAAAAACCGAGAGCAACAATGAACTGCCCCCAGTCCCAAAGACTCAAATGACTATTTATGCAGCTTTCTTTCACAAACTAACCCCAAAACTTGCACTGGGATTGCAATTTGCATCTCAACCCACTCTCCTCCCGCCCCCGTTTGCTGTTTGCCCAGTTTTATTAGAACCATCTGCAAGATCCTCCCCTTCCAGTTTCTTGTGTTGGTTCATCTGGCAGCTGCACTTTCTCATCTATTCAAAAAAATCTTTGTTTCAAAGTTGTTGAGACAGAAGGTCTTTGACAGGCTAAAAATTATCTTGAAAATCAACACAGAAACCACATCATATGCTGTTCTTTACAGATTGAAGGGGAAGAATAGAAGCTGGAAAAAATATATATATTTAATGAGAAGATAAATGAGGGGTTTGGGGAATCAAGAAAAATGTTACCAATTCGATTTATCTGACAAAGGCCACAATTTACTGAAGTGCTGCAAGTTGCCACTGCAGAAGAGTTTCAGGCCCACCACTTTTACTGCCAGCACAGGAGAAATGCAGAGAATATTTCCTTACAGCAGCTCTTGCAAAAGAGAAGCAAGAGAAGGAGGAATGCTGGTGAAGTTGTAGAGTTTGGGTGATTTTCTCTAAACATGATACAAGTATTACAAGTTTTTGACTATCACATGTTTCGCAATGCCCTTCATTAGCCTGTGCATGGTGCTGCTTAAGTTTCCATCTCTCTGTAACCCTCCTGAAAGATCTCTGTTCCCTTCTGTGCTCAGACATCCCTGCTGCCCATCCTGCTGGGGCAGCTCCTGCTGCAGCTCCGGGCAGGGCAGCACTGCTGGAAAATGCACAAACCCTGGGCCTTTCCTTGTCCGGATGTTTTTCTTCTCCAGATTGTTTCTGCAGAAGCTTTCACCTCCTTGCACAAGAATGGCACAACCTTCACTTTTGGGGATTAACAGAAAATTCTTTTTCAGATTTGTCCAAGCCATCTCCTAAAACATTTTTAATAAAGAAAATTCACTTCAAGTATGAACACAAAACACTCAAGGAACACGACTCCTACTTCCCCGTTTGGATTAATACAAACATTTTCTTTCTTATGTTGTTGCTATTTAAAAGGTATCAAATAACTACAGACAACATTCAAATTGCCCCCAAATAATGTTTGCACACGTGTAAATTTGAGGAATCTGTGACATGAATGAAACTATTTCCAGTCTCCCCACAGTTCCAGCAATGTTGGAAATAACTTTCTCCACGTATGCACATGAAGTGCTGCAACCATCAATCACATCAGGCCCTGCTCTCATCTCCCAGGACCTCTCTGATTCTGTTTTACACAACCTCCAGCCCACGTCTTCCCTAAGCAAATTCCTAATTCCTTGTTTAACTAAACAAGACCATTTAAAGTTTCTCAAGCTCTCTGACAAGACTTCTACACTGGGATTTGCCATTTTCTTCCCACACTTTCCTTTCAACCCTAATAGAACATTTCTGGGTTTAAATAAAAGTGTTAAGCAGGATTTCAAAATTGCCATGAACAAATTGGTCTATCTTCTCCCTTCAACTTCGTCATAAAACACAAAGTGGTTTTAATTGCACAGGCTCTAGAAAAAAGGGTGCAAATATAATAATTTGAGTTGACAGATCAGGCAAGGTAGACTTTAAAAGTATTTTCAGAAACACTGGAAACAGCATTATCATAGTCTAACTTTATAAATTTTATATGTAAATGAAAAATTAAAAACAATGCAGGCTGAGAATATTTAAAGAAAATCCATATTTTTCAATGAATAGTATAAAAAAGGTAGATCTGCTCTTGAAAAAGTGTCCTGGAATCTCTCAGGAGAATTAACAGAATATCCACAGAGTTTTTGCATCTGCGATCAACTAGCAGGAGTGGTTTTTATTGAAACACTTAACACTACTTTTGTTAGCATATACTGCAGTGGCTTATTAGAAATTTTGGTAACAACAAGACATTTGGTGAAAGCAAGAGCGCTGAATGAAACCAAAATCTGAGAGAACAAGCTTGAAACTTCTTTTCCCCCTCCTCCAATGTACTGAAAAAAAAAAATACCATTTTGATGAATAATCTCTTCCAAATCCTCTTTTCCAGTCACTTTTGATCTTTACAGAATAAATACATTTATATAAGCCAGAAACAACCACAAAAGCAATTTCAACCCCCCCCCATCTCAATGCATACCCCTATTTCAAGGTATCATGAATATATTAAGTTAAAACTGCAAACAAAGGAAGGCTTGGGACCATAAAAAAAATTACACCCTGCTGTTAATGTCATTTTTCTTGCTCTTGAATACGTGATGTCAATTCCCTGGTTTCCATTCAACAAACAAAGCTGTGAAATGGCAGTGAATTTCCTGCTCCAAGCCCAGGCCCGCATCCAAACAATCCTAACATGAAAAATGTGCCTGCCAGCCTCAAATATTCCCCCCATGGGAACAAATACTCCTGGAAGCATGACAGGGTTACCAGAAAATCTTACTGAATTAGGGTTAGAGGAGAAAGTGGCAGATTGAACATGTGCAAGGCATTCTCCTCGTGGAATCTGCTCCTGCAGAATGAAGCTCCTGACAGCAGAGGCTGTTGAGAGCCTGCTGAACCCAGTGCCATGACAAAGGCAAATCAAGAGTCCCCAGTTCAGTGGGACTGCAAAATTCTGCAGAGCAACACAAGAACCCCAGGAAAACTCAGTGAATGCCACCCCTCCTTCCTGGGCACACCCAAAGGGCAGAGCAGCCTCTGCAGCTCCGGACCTTGGGGGTCCCACTGCCACCAGGCTGCACCCCCGTCCTGGGGATTCACCCACAGCTCGTTCTCCCCTGGGCTAAGGCAGAGCATCCCTCTCCTGATCCTCAGTGCTGTACTCTCAGCTCTGAGCAGTGACCTGGCCTGTCAAACAGCAGCCCTCCCAAAACACAACATTTAGCCCAGGAAGCCAACTCAGCTTGAGCACAGCCCAGAGCCAGCGTGCCCCGGGACAGAGTGGGAACAGCATCCCAGACAAAGCTGGAAAATTCCAGAGATGTGTGGCACCGAGCTCTTCCCACAGCTCCAGCCACACAAAGAAAACTCACTCCAGCAGGAAGCTGTGGAGAAATGCTTTAGCCGAATTCTTCTCATCGCTCAAGTCAGAAATGTAATCTTTACTTAAATGTTAAGCCATATACATGGGCCATTAGTCAAAGTTCCTGTTCTTTTTAAAATAGTTTTACCAGGTTTGACATTTTGTAACGCTATTATTTTAAGTCTGGTCTGGACTAGAATTCACATATTAGGAAAATGATTTTCGAAAGACTATGCTAAAATATCTTCCACATATTGCTGTCATTTGTCAAAGTTTTGCTTAAAAGCAGGTATTAAGATAAATGAAATGGATCAGAAATGGAATACTTCCAGGAACATAAATGATGGTTAAATTAAGCTTGTGACAAGAGCCAATCCACACATTTTGACTTCTCAATGAAGTACCGTTTGACCTTGCAATGAGAAAGGCACTCACATACTATGGAAACTTAGAGGAAGAAGCTACATCAGAAAGCAGACTGAATCGGTTGAAATAGCCAGAAGGCAAAAAAAGGCAACAAGTGGTGAAGGTGAGAGAGAACATCAGAAATGGAGCATCAGCTCAGTGAAAGGGCCTGGACCACAGGGTCAGTCAGCAGCACAAGCAGAGCTTGGGGCAGGTCACAACAGGCACTGCTCTGAATATAAACCTGAGTGAGCACTGGCAAATCAAACAAAACCAGGACTATTTGCTGAAAAGGCTCCTCAAGGCAAACAGCACTGGGGTGACAGCAGGCTCTGCAATGGCCTGAGGGCTTGGGAAAGAGGCTCTGATTCCTTCCTAGGCTGTTTCTCTCCCTCAAGTACTTAAGGCATTTTCCCTTGTTCTGACTGCAGTTTAAAAATACTGATGGAAAACAACTAGGGTTGTAATAGGGAGCTTCAAGCAGCACTTAATATTTCTGAAGTATTAAGATACAGAGTATGCATTTAAATGGCACCAAATTCAGCAAGTGTTCAGTGGTTCCAGATTTTTTCCCCAGTTATCTGAAATTCTTTTGCCTGAGCTGCATACACAGCACTGCTCACCACCAAGCACTTACCCACTTCACCACAGCTCAGACTGAATGCACCAGGCAAACTACATCATAACCCACAGCATTTCCATCTTTCAAAACACTGAAGAAAAGGAAGATTATTTCTTTAAACTCTGTCTTACTGGAGACAGGTTGGGCATTAGTGGTTTTGGCAGCTGTGTAAAACAGCTGCAACTGGAAACAATTGGTGCTGAGCAATCGGAAACAGGCAAGGACAGAGGACAATACACTGCAAGTATTGCTCCAGTGCTGGCTTGTCATCAGACACATAAGAGCTTGCTGCAGCCTCACTTCTACAGAGCATTTGCTTAAAAAAAACAACATGATACTGAAATTAGGATCAAGATCAATGAAAGAATTGTGCATTTGCATTGATAAAGTATTGTTGTGAAAAGGGGGACTCTGAGAAGCTTTAATTCGAAACTCACTTGCCAGAGAAAAATGGACTTTGAAACCTGCAGTTAAAGAAAAATGAGGCAAAATCAAAAGAGGGTATTGAAGGATTATCAGAAGAGTAATGCAAATGGTGACACTTGAAAACATGCACAGCTGACAAACAGTTCACTGGGAATGCACAGAAAGGAGAAACAGCTACCAGCAGAGAGGGGGGAAATCTTGGATCACAAGTAAGGACTGCTGGTGGACAGGAACAATTTGCCAGGCTGGTGCAGACCACAGGGCCAAAGGAACATGGCTCAGTGTGCTAAAGCAACTGTCCAGGGTGAAGTGACCTCAGTGAGTGTCACACTTCAGTAACAGTTACCAAAGCTACAGAGCAATCTGTTAAATGCTCCTCTGGAAAATGATTTTATATGTTAGTTCAGAATAAAATTCCAAATTGGAAAGGCTGAAGCAGCAAGTTACTTTTTCAAATATTTTACTCCTAAACACAAATTTAAGGACAGGAATCGACTGCCTTGGAAAAGCAGGAGTGCTCCATCTGTGCAGGATAAATTATAGACTTCATCTGAGAAGGGAGGATGCGACTCAGCTGCTGACATTTGAAACATCAGAGGTAACAAACTGCAGATTTAGCAAAGTTGCCAAATATCAAAGACATTATGAAGAAGACCAGAAAGATCACAAATACCCCAAGGAGAGCCCCAGAGATGACAGAAGTGGTGACAGGATGCCAGCAGGCTGGCAGGTCAGCCCCAAACGCAGCGTGTCCATGAGGCTGCTCCTGGCACCAGCCCAGAGCTCTGAGGCATCAACAGCACCACTTTCTCCAAACTCCATTTGCAACTCAGAGATTTCCTGTAAAAGAACTGGGGTCTCTGGGCTTCATATTCTTGCATGGAATTTTCCTTCATAAATTTATCCAATTACCTTTTGAACCCATTTGCAATCCCATATCCACAACATCCTGTGGAAGGACATTCCACAGCTTCTCAGCTTTGTGCGGTTGTTTTGAGCTGCCAGGTTCTTGACAGAAAAAAAAAAAAAAAAAAAAAAGGAAACTGATAACAAACTTGGTTCCTTTATCACCTCTATTTACTTTTTCCTATGCCCTAATGATTTATGATTTCTTTTCCAGGCCCCCTGAACCTGGCTGGCAGTGGAAGTGTCCTGTTGTCTGTATTTGTGGATGCTGCTCCATACCTCCAGCTCCCCGCCCTGCATTCCTCTTCTGCATTCTTTTCAAGTGAGTCTGTGTGTCAAATTCAGAAGCTTTTGAGTAGAGGATGAAAGAATTCTAGAGCAGGGAGAACAAAGAGGCGTGTTTGAGGGTAGAGAAAATTTATTTAGCGAAAAACCATAGGAAATAAAAGGAGGTTTGCTGTGATTCTACTTGTTTGCAAGCAGAACCATTCAAGCATTATTAAAAGATATGAAATAGGGAACAAACTTTTAGATTTGTAGTAGAAATCAGCTTATTTTTCTGTGCCTTCATGCTTTACAGAGCTGAAATAATTTCAGTGTGCTCTGTTTCCCCCTTAAATGAGCATTTCCCTGCAGTTTGTAATTTCCTGGCTCATCTAGAAAGGGGCACCCGTGCTAGAGGCAGACACTAATGAGCCTCTATTCTAATTGTGTGGATATATTGAAAGAACACAAATAAAGGCAGTGAAACAGATTGCAAAGAACTGGACAGTGGGTGGTGGCAAAGGAGGCTGAAAAATGGCTACTGGTCTTACACTTTGATTATAGGAGTAATACCTGGAACTCAACTTTTCTTTTCCAGTATTAAAAGCCAACTGGGATCTTTATCACCCACTCCCAAAAGTACAAAATATTCCTGGAACACTGGAGCAGCACTGTGATCTTGCACCCAGGGCAGGCTCTCCCCAGGTCCCACTGAAGCACTTTGGAGCTGCTGTTGCAGGTAGAGTTGTTTATCACCTTGTCACCAGTACCTGGCTGTGCACAGGAACAGGACACTGGGCACAGGGGGCACAGCAGGAAACAGCTCCTGGCAGCATTTCTTTGCTAAAGGACAATTCAGTGAACCCCAGATGAGGTCAGGTGAGGTCACTGCACTGCAGTCCCCTTGGGGAAAACATCTTGCATTAAAAGCTGCTCCAAACCACACCCATGGCAGGCCCTGCCCCTCTCTGGAGCTGCCCTGAAGGTTTGCTCAGTCCGGGCATGGGCATTGTTTATTTGCTGCCACGAGAAGTCTTCTATAACATTTTTCATGTTCTAATCTCTGGTAAGCATCTTGAATACCCAAAACTATATTATTAAAAAAAAAAAAAAGGCAAAAAAAAAGGCAAAAAGAAAAATCCCACAGGAGGCACACATGAAACATTCCATGTTGTTGCATCCCTGGGCTGCAGAAGCCCACACAGGAATTTTAGAGCATGTTTTTTCAGATCACAAATGTGCTCATAAATGCTGGAAGTTGCATTAAAAATGTTGGTTTCCATTATTTAACAAAAAATCCCTGCAAATGTCATTCATGAGACTATTTAAATTTTTGTAGTCTGCCACAGCAATCTCAATTTTTTTGTTGTTAAGTTAGACCAAGTGAATTTTAGATTTTCCCAAGAGTAAGACAGAGGAAAGGAAAAAAAGATATTCCAGTGCTATTCTGTATATGTACATAAGAGTTTTCCTGCTTAGAAATTTACTTCAGATTTGCATTTTGGTGGCTGTAAAATTTTTGCCTTCTTCACAAAATCCTTTTAAATTTGGCCGAGTTATGAAGGTTTTAAGAAAAAACCCCAACTATGTTTATATTTTCAGTGCATTATCTTAAGCCTTGATAAAATCTAATATTTACTAAATACATTTCAGGACATTGGGAACTAGGGAAGGGATATTTGCCCTCGATCACAGCAGGTCAAGACTGGAAGAAACTCGAGGTTTTCCACACATGACTGTACTTGAAAAAGGCACATAAATGGGAGAAAACCCACTGATATTTGCCCATCATGTAACACTTCTGATATTTAAAAACTCTTCAGCATATATGACTTCATAAACTGAATGCTGCTACGAACAGCTACAGGCAGTGGAAATGAAACGAGTGCTGTGCTGGTCTGCAGTGGGAATTCTGCCCCTCTCCCCACTGCCCACTCTGCATAAACCCATCAAAGGCTGATGCTCTGCCATGATTTCCCCACTGTAATCTGCTGCCTATTATTCTCTCAAACCCCATCTGCAGGTCATTTTTCTATCAAATGAGCTGGTTAAAATTCCTTCTCCCTTTTCATTTAAACCTAGGAGAATTTCAAATAGCCCAGCACTAACCGACAGGAATTTATTTTAACCATTATTTAAAATACCAGCAGCTTTGCACTGCTACAGCTTAACAGCTCTGATGGGTTCATGCAGTTTCCCTTCACTTTTTCTCCTCTGACACGGGCATGAGCATCCTGGGAGCCCAAGTACAGCTCAGGGTCGTTGCCTTTATTCCCTTTTAGACTCAGACCTCTTTCTACACAGAATTTTGAGCATTTCACCACTTTCTATAGATAGAAAAGTGTGTACTATCGTGAAAATAGCTACATAACAAGTGAAAATATTTAGAAATATATATCAAGGTAAATCCTCTTTGCCTTTATAATTTAAGAAATGTTGAGGTAATTTTCCTTATGCAAGGGAAGCAAACTGATTATTCTTTGATCTTTGAGGAAGGTGATACTCAAGAGTTAAAATCCTGAGTGTGCATTTTGAACTGAAGTTTTTTCCTCTACCAGATACCACTCTGAATGAAAGCATCACATTTGTCAGCACTTTCCTCCATGCCAGAGGGCTGAGAGGGAGCATGACCTGGATCCAATTGCTTCCTAAAGCCTGTATTTAACATGATTTAACAGGGCACTCGGTCCCGTGCAGACTGGCTGCTTCCACACTCAGACTTTGCAGTCAAAAAGAAGCTGTTTAGTACATTTTTGCTGACTACAGTTTGACAACCTCTTGTAGGAAACCGACAGAACAGAAGACAATGGAAAACTAATGGCTGTGATGGGGCTTCAAATAATAAAATTTAACATAGCTTATGTTTTCTTGTATGTGCGATGGAAGAGAGGCAGAGCAGAGCAGCACGATGCTATCACAAGATGCTTCCCTAAAAACCCCCTTTGGAGCACTGTGACCACCTAACCAAGGCATCTGTGCAAATGCCAAATTGTGAGTTTCAGAAGTTACACTTAAACTACAGGTTCATGATTCACCACAAAAATCAATCACCAAAAACACCCAGTATGTGCATCCTCCTCCTTTTAGCAAAATGCCCTTAAGCTGTGGGTTTGTAACTAAAGGGAAAGTCCTTTTTGCTTTTTGAATTGTGAGCTATGCACAAGCTCAGGGTTGTGCTGCTGAGGAAAAAGCTGAGAGCTCACACACACACCCAGAGCAGTGAAGGTGTGAGCAACACACACAGAGCAGTGAAGGTGTGAGCAACACACACAGAGCAGTGAAGGTGTGAGCAACACACACAG
>JAHLSL010000053.1:2432997-2464808 GCA_025920805.1 Petroica traversi | reverse complement strand
TGTGAGCAACACACACAGAGCAGTGAAGGTGTGAGCAACACACACAGCACTGATGCCTCAGCTCCTTATCTGCATCACCTGAACACTCAGAGTGAACCCCCCAGGGCTGTCCTGACAGACAGACAGGATTCACTCCTTTCCCTCCCTGTGCTGCCAGCCCCCCATTCTGCTTCCTCTTCTGCACCCACCCACTCCCTCACACAGCAGGACCTGCCCTTGCCACGTTCTGTCCATGAGGAGCTGCAGGGATCCGAGATGGCAGCAGCGCCTTGCAGGGGAGGCAGGGGAAGGGCAGAGTGCTCAGGAGCTGCCCCAGCAGCAGCAAGCTCTGCACTGGATCATGTCCTTACAGACACTCTGAGGATGCTCTCACTGGATCACTGCACAAGCCACACACTGCTACCCACACACCAACAGCTGAGCAGCTGCAGTTCTGTCTCTAATGTTAGAGAAAAGTAAAGGGAGAACCAAGTGGAATACTTGATCCACGAGGAATCCTTGTGTTCCTCATCAGCCCTGAGTCAGTGGAGCAATGTGCACATGGGAGCTGCTGGTGTGGGGCAGGGGCTGGTCCTGGCCCACAGGGGCTGCACAAAAGGCACCAGCGACCAACACAGGCAGGTCAAGAACCTCCTTCTACAGTGCTCCTCAAAGAGGCTGCAAGCTGCAAACCTGGCTCACAAAAACTGCACCAGAAAAACCTCAGTGCATGGAACTTCAGCAGCCAAGCAGTTTGCCTGAGCCTCATCAGCATCACTCGTGTGCTTTGATTTAATTTATCTTAGTAAGGACCTGACCTGGGCTAAATCAACACAGAGATCTGAAAAAGAGACCGTGATGGTGTTTGTTGTCTCTTTTGTTATGTTTGTCCCATTTACACATCACTTATTTTTAGGCAAAACCTGAATTTTTAGGCTGTGGCTCATTATAACTTTTTCAGCAGGAGAACAAACCTAAACAAATTTTCTCCCCCCAGCTGTTTGCTCCCATGCCAGCCCAGCCTCCCAAGACCAATGGGTTTATGCTGGCAGTTGGTCTTTTTGGCAGGATTGTCCTTCTCCAGCTGAATCATTTCCCTGGTTGGGTTCACCAACCAGTGCTGGCACAGCACAGGAGACATCACAGAGGGACAGGAATGACCAGGAAAGCACAGAAATCAAGCTTTACTGGGCTGCAGTCACACCACAGAGGCAACCTCAGCTTTAATCTGCTTTCTGTTACTCACAAGAGATCAGCTCCAGAAACATTTAGAGATGGGACAGAGTGAAGTTAAACTAAAGATGGGGGAGGGATTTGGCAATGATGAGTAGGGAACAGATTCAGAGGAGCAATATTTAAATATTTAAGTCTTGAGATGATATCTTTTAATCACTCCACAAGTCACACAAATTCTAAGTTCCATAGAAAATGTAAACACACTTCACTTTGCCAATGCAAATATCCTATTAGCAGTCTGCAGAACAGTGCCATACAAAGTTGCCCAAACTAATGATTTACTACTCAATGCCCAAAAACATTTCTGGGCTTTGTTAAATTTCAAGTTTGGCCACATTATGCATCCAAATGTACAGGAAGAAATATCTCTTTTGTCAATAATACCATTACCGAACAATATCACTCCAAAAATCCATAAAAAGAAATATCAACTTGGTTAAACATCAGAGTCCAAGAAAATGCCTTAATATACAATAAAAAGTGGCTTTGGGAGAAGATGGGGATGGGTGTGGAAATAAGTATTTTGTATTTTTGGAGCTCTTTGCTGTTTGCAGGAATATTCTTAGGGACGCCAAAGTGCTGCTGAGTTCCAGCAGAGCTGAGCACCATCCCAGCAGCTGCTCCAGGAGCACTGAACTGCCCATGTGAGGCTGTCACAAACCAGCAGCCCATGGAGGGAAGGGTTTCCCAAATTTCCAGGGTCTGCTGCATCCCCCCAGGAAGGGTGATGGGGACAGCCAGCTGCCTGGAAGCCAGGCTGACAGAAAGCCCTTCCCAGCCCTCAGATGCCCATCAGCTCAGCAGCCAAACATCTCTGTGATTCTCTGCTCTCAGAAAGGCTGTGCCCACAGCTGACAGGTACCAGTCACTCGGGCTTAGGAGATGACCCAGCAATAAATTCAGCAATCCTTCAGTCTCATCTGAAGCTCAACATTAAAGGGACTCCAATGAGACATTTGGACATCATGACCATCTTGCAGAAGCTTTGCAGAACAAAGTCTGACTGCTGACTGCACAATCATAAATAGAGAGACAGACCAGCCCCAATGCCCCACATCTATCAGACACTTCCAGTCACTTTGCCAGCATCAAACCAATAAACACTGAATAAACATCCACATTTAGCAGACCATCTAAGCAGTGTTGTCCAAAAAAGTGCTCATGAACTCCCGAGTTTTATGCTAACCCTAAGTTTTGATGATTAATCTGGTTCTTTCATTGCAGCAAACTGCAAGTACAATGGACCCAGAGGCTGATTGCATGCTGGAAACTACAGCCCTTCTGTGAGCTAATCCTTGGGATCTCAGCAGTTCTGAGCAGACAGTGGGGGAAGGTCCCATGCTTATGACTCACGATACCATTTTTCTCTCTCCTATTGTTTTGCAAATTCTCTGCTTAATCTAAAATCCATTTCAACTAGAAACTTCCAGGCTCAGTGGAAACTTGAAGATAATATATTCCAAACCAGTGATGCTTCAATAGGGTGTGGATCCACAACCCTTTAAATCAATCGAAATCTGGGCTGGCACAGCCCTGCCCTTGTCTCTGGCCTCTGCCCTTCCTGTGCTTGCATGATCCCACAGAGAGCAGATCCAGGATGTGACTGGGCTGGAAACCAGGCCAGTGCCACCACGAGGAGCCACAGGGAGTGGGAGCAATAGAGGACATGTCACAAGATAAAGTTGTGGCAATCCAGATTCAGACAGGCCTAAGTGGAGGTGTACCACTAAGAGTTATTAATCATCCTGAACGAGCAATGTCTTAAAGGAAATGGGCATTCTGAGCTTTGGGTTTCATTTTAAGGTATTGATTTATGTCCCCTAAAACATTTTAAATCTATACATTAGCAGAAAAGTTATCCTACATATACTGGTAATATATTCTCTTAATGGGATACATAGCAATGAAATTTTGTCTCACAAGATCTTTAGGAGCAGATTCAAACTTCAAGGATTATGAGTTCAGGCAGGATAATGCACGTTTGCTCTGCCTGATGGCTGGCAGTAACACTTTGAAGCTGGTTTTCATAATAGGTAGGATACCACAGTAGCCACACTCAACTCTAGGAATCTCTTCTGCTTCATTGCTTTTGCTTTGTTTAACAGCCCAGTTTTGAGTGGTAAAACAATAGTAGAAATGGCAATATATTTATGAAGACACGCTAAATAAAACGGTATTGCTTTTACAAGAATACACTCCAAACTATATTAAAGTTATAACAAAATCTCATGGGTCTGTAAGAAAAGTGAGAGCACTGCAAGACAGGATTCCCTCTGCTTCCCAGGGACTTCTCATGCTGGGTACCCCTGGCATGAGGCCAAACAAACCCTCAGAAATAAAAGCACAAAGCGTCAAATCTTTTAACATCACCTTTCCACGCAAAGCATTTTATCAGCCCAGCACCCTTTCCCAGACAGAGAATTTCCCAGCAAGTCATCAATAATCCATCCAGGCAGCCATCAGTCCACCTGCTAACGAGCACTTTTAGCACACAGCTCCTATTCAGGGGACTCAGGCCTGCAAGATGAGAGCATCTTAATAATTTACAAGACTCATTAACCTTATCCCAAAAGACAAACAAAAAGAATGTGATATCTACTCAGATTTCCAGACCCAACCAAGCCACAGCATTTCAGAAGCCATTAGGATCTATCAGTCAATAAATACTCTCCAAATGTTCTTCTGTGGAATAACCTGTCAGCCAAAGACCCATCCATCTCTGAAAGCCTGTATTATTAGAGACACAACACCAGGAACCTTAAGAAACTTGCACTGCTGAAAATTAGATCAAAAAGGTCTGAAAATTATTCAATACGGCAAATGCTAAAAATCTTCTGAATTTGCTATTTTAAGTAGACAAAACCAGTCTAGTCTGGTTCTGCATACAATAAATACCAGCCCTCTGCAAATGTCAAGTGTGCCCAGGGACAGAATTCACATCCAACATCAAATACTCACTTTGGCAGCACAACACAGAGAAGCAGAAACGGGGGAAAAGCCAGCCCGTGGTCTTGTCCTGGGACTAAACACTCAGCTCTGTAGCTGGCCAAGCAGGCGATCCATATTCCCAGCAGGCATTAGCTGCTCAGGGACTGGGAGGAGTAGCTGGGAAGGAATTATGATGATGCAGGTTGGTCTGCCTGTGACAGCCAGAACTGCAGTGCATCTCTGAAAACCAACAAAAACAACCCTAACACAAACTGCTTGGTCTCCGTGGTGTCTCCTGCTGCAAACACACCTCACTGCAATAAAACTGCTTTTCTCTCTGCACAAACACCCAGCAGCCACGAGGGTTTGCCTCCAGAGGGAAGCTCTCCTGTTCCATCTCCTCTTGTATCTGATCCCACACTCGGTTTCCATATCCCTGCTTTGAAGTCTTCCTACAGGAGCTGATCTAAATGCTGGAGGAGCTGGCTGGAACAGCCCAGCTCTGTGGGAAACAAGGAGGTCCCGTGCTGTTCCCTGGCTCTGCTAAGCAGGAACAGGAGCTGGGGAGCTTCAGGTGCTCCACCTCATTTCTCACTCCATTTACATGGATCATGTGGCTCTTGGCAGGGATTTTTTCCAGACATTGTATATGAGCTGCTGTGCCTTCCCTTCCCTCTCCACGTGCCCAGGGAACTCTCCCCACCTACAAAACCAACACGCAGAATTGCTACATGATATAGGCTAAAAACACTGAAAACCCAGATGTGCTTCTTAAAGCCCATGCCCATCCCAATCCTTCAAAAAGCAGCACACAAAGCACCATTCCACTGTTGCTCATTCCGAAATGGCAGCAATTAAGGAACGTGCTATTTCCCTAATTACAATTTCCTTTTTATAAAATGCCCCTTTACTCACAGCTGCTTGTGTTACAAGCAGTGGAGCACAGCCCTGCACTGCCTGAAACTTGTTCTTTCCTGAAGCTTCCCTTGCCACACCACCTTTCCCTCAGGGCTTTTCCACAGCAGGAGTGTTCAACTGTTTGATAACTTTTTGGGACTACAAGGAGAAAAAACTGCAATTAAAATGAAACAGAAGGGCCATGAATTAATTGCAACAAGGAATAGTTGCATACCATAAATAGTCAGTGCTGATAAAAATTATCATCAAATTATTATTTTCCTGTAAAGACAGTTTTTCCTGATGTTTCATATTGCATATTCTTTTGAAACAGGACACAAAGATGAAGGAATGGGGGGTATCTTTTCAAACCTTCTTTTGCAAGTAGAGTGTATCCTTAATGCTTAAACCTAATTAAACACAGATCAACTAATTCCAGGCAGTAAAAAAAACCCCATCTTAGAAGAAAGGTGATCTGATAGGGCAAAATTAGGATTTCAGTGCATGATCTGGGACAAGTTGAAGATTAAATATTAGCAGCATATGTTCATGGAAGAAAAAGAAAAATATGGCATGTTAACAAATACAGTTTCTCCTGGCTTTCATGAGGTTACATCAAGTTCATGATATATAAAAACTTGATGTAATAAAAAATTTGTATGTATTAACTTGTCAGACCAACACATCCTATAAATAGCATGTCCCGACCTACCCAGTTCTGGCTAAATAAACATGATCCCTGTTTTAAAAGGAAAAGCTCCAGGCCTGGATGATCTGCAGGGTGACTGGGGCAGTCTCCTGACAGAACTGCTGACTGCTCAGCTGGGTCCTCACCCAGAGTGAGGAGGACCCAGAGTGAGGGTGAAGTAGAAATACTGCAAGAAAAGCAAGTATTGCCAGAATAACCCATTGTGAACACCTCTAAGGTTACTTTTAATCAAAATTAAAACCAGAAACTGGTGTAATTTTTCTGGACACATGCTCAGTGGTGCCAGATTTCAGTCCCAACATACCTTTCTTCCACAGAAAAGTGCTTTTCTAATATCCAGAAGTAAAAGAGCTTTTGAAAGACCATTCTGTCTCCAAAGAGACCATTAGGATCAGTTTTCCATTCTAAACAGAAATTCCTATCTTCTCAAACAGCTCCAGCTCCTCCAAAATAACCAAACCATCCTGAGCTTTCCCGCGTGCTCACCTGCCAAAAGCAACAAACACTTCTAAAGGAGGAACAGCAGAAAACCAAAAACTATTCTTTAATGGCAGCAAAGTTTGAACAAGTCAAAATTGTTGTTGCTTTTCCTGGAATGACAGTTACTTAAGGTTTACCCCAGAAATGCCTTTTTTTTGTTTTTTAAATTAGGCTATTAAGATATGCTGCCTTTCCCCTTTTGTTTTTTGTCACAGATCTTTAAAGATGATCTACCTGCAAGTTAGAGATTATCTATGTTAACACTTCAAAGATTTGTTTTTGTACATGTGAATGTTATCCAGAATTTTCTAAATGAGTATTTCCCAAAGTTCTGAGGTTTCCAGCTCAAAGTCTCAGTCCTCAGTGAATTTTATTTGCACATCCCATTATAAAATTTTTAATTTAAAATCTTAAGGCAAAGCAGTCCTGCGAGGCATTTCCTAACACAGTGCTGGGCCATAAACAGCAGGTATTTTGTGGTATATGCAGTGCAGAAATGCACAGAGCACATCTACTGACTGAGAACAGGTGTAATTATACACCAGAATATCTCACCCTGCCCCTGCCCAGCCTGCACTGCTCAGCAGGGATTTCTGCATTTGGGAACCTGATTTTTCACACACACTCCTCTCCTCAGGCACTGAAAGTTTTAGAACAACTTTCTCATTCATAACAGGTCAGAACATTTTGCCTGCAGACCACACACAAAATGCTCAGCTTGACAGCTCAGCTGTTTTGGAGGCTTCTGAGATGCTGCTGGATAAACAAAGGCCATGGTCCTTCAGCCCCCTGCAGGACCTGCCCAGCTGAGGATGCCAAAGCTTCTCCTTCAGTCCAGCTGCAGTGGGAAATTTGGCTCCCAATGCACATTTTAGTCCTGAAAGTTCCAGCATGGACACATCAACTTACAGGGTTCACAGAGAACACAGGACATGAGTTATGCATGAAGAGCCCCAGGTTTTCCTATAGACGGGTGAGAAAGATTACATGGACAAATTACTCTTTCAACTGGCCTGCAGGTCAGTAGTTTTCAATACTAACTTTTTATTAGATACTTCATTAAGTTATTGACATTCTTTGTTTTCCTTTCTGAAACTGCAGAGATTTAATTTATTTTCTTAACAGGACAGGGTTTGCATTCCCTGAGGATCTGGAGTTACTTCGTTGCTATAGATTAATTTTCTCTAATCTCACTCCTTTATAACTCATTCCTCTGTTCAGACAGATTTGCTCTCCCCATGAAAAACTACCACAGCACAAAGCTGCAATGCTGTGCTTTTCTCAGGAGTAACAGAAAGTGATATGTGAGATAGGGAATTTTTTATACTGGAATTTTGAATGGTATCCTGTGACATAATTCATGGCATGAAACCTTACAGAGCTTCAAAATCTTCTATTTTTTATCATTTGCAGTTACTGTATACAGCAGCAAAATGGAATATATAAAATATGTACCAAGTTGATAAAAAAGTTAAATTCTCCCTTTCAAACACAACACAATGTGAACTCCTCTGCAAATGCCAGTCTGTCACTCTGCAGACACACACAGGCTCATCTCTGAACTGCTGCCTCTGCCTCTGCTGAAGTAAGCACTGAATTCAAACAGGAACCATTCTGAAGCACAATTGTTGAGCTGTTCCCAAGGGATTGTTACAGTTTCATGGCTTAATCACTCCAACTTTCCATTTTGTTAATAACATAGCTGAATAAAAATCATCTGATGCTACTTGTGCATTCATTTCATTGAGTCCCTGGAAAGAAATGCCTACAGTGAAGCATGCCCAGATCTCCCAAATCAGTGGGAAAAGTTCTGCACAAAAATTAGAAAGATCTTCACTTCTACGCATCAGTAACATCTTTTTGATCCTGAATCCCAATTCTACTCTGAAGAAAAACAAAAGTTTTAGAGAAAGTTTCATAGTCAAATATGAAAATCAGTGCCTGAGCTAACATAATCCTCCAACCCAGCTTCCCCCTCCAAATCTTAGCATATTAATCTCCTTTCCTTTTAGCTGCTCCAGTTCTTGCATAACAATGCCATTTCCTGAATTCAAATCTCCACAAATAAACCTTAAAGCTGAATAATACATTATTAAGCCCTATGAATATTCCCTTAAGCAGGGCATCCTTAAAAAAACTGGGCAACACTGTCACAATTCAGCATCATTTTCAGGGTAAGAACAAGAAGCACTGCAGCAGCCAACAACCAAAAAAATCTTACTGAAACATAGAACTTTTTCCCTCTGCAGAGGAGATTTTTAATAAGCTACTAATGCCATGTTGAAATCCTCACCCCTCCATACAGCAGTCACTTATTTCTCTGTGGACATGGAATTTGCACAGGCTCCCAGAGAAATCCTGGGCTGAGGTTTTTGGGGGAAGGAAGAGCTCACTGCATCCCCACCCTCCTGTGCAGCCCCAGAGCCACACACCTCTCCCAAGGGTTCAAATTATTAATGCTCAGACATTCACCTAAATGATTATTCCTGCAGTATGAAAATTCTAAAAGCATCTGACCTAAGAAGGATGCTCGGGTTTGATCTGCCTGCTCTCTCAGATTTGATCTGTTCCTTTCCTGGTGCAAATGCTCACTAAAGGCTAAAAATGTGTGTAATTACTGTGGTCAAGCTCCAAGCTGAGCACAGGCTGGAGATTCTCTACATTGGATATTATCTCCAATGAGCTCCATCCAGAGCTGCTGGATGAGGAGGATGGCAGCTGATGGCAATGCACATTGAACATGGACATGGTCCACAGGACACTTTTCACCAAAAGTCTATCTCAAGGAAAAAAATAAATCATCTTGAAGAGTAACTACTACAGGGGAAAAATGCACTGAACTTCAGAGGGCAAAATTTATTTCACAATTAAGTCCATAAAAACAAACTGTTCATTATTACTCAAGACCCATGAGACACCTGTTCTCAAAGGGGTTGGAGAATACAAACGGCATTACTAAGAAAAGATTAATTACCTATTGTAGGCTAAACATTTTAAAAAATGTCTTTGCAGTAATCCCCAGTGAAATCCAGACTGACATTCACCAGGACAAGACAGCGTTTCACACATTGAAATTGGACAAGTTCATTACACAGGGAACAAGAAGTAAGGAGCTGAGAAACAAAGGGACATAATCTCTCCATTTGAATATTTTTTATCAGCCACACAGCACCAAGCACACAGCCCTGCCCCTGCCTGATGCAGCAAGTGCTCTGTACCTTCATCAGCTCAGTTATTCAGTGCAGCAAGTGAATGCTGAGCCTGGAGCATGCCTTGGCATGAGGAAATGCCAAGCAGTGAAAAGAGCTGAGCCAAAAGCACTCTGTGCCAGCCCAGCCTAAGCAGAGCTTTCCAAAGGAAAGAGGAACAGAAACCAGTGCCATTTTTAAAAACTGATCCTGAAAATCTACACACCAGGAAGCAGAGTCACAGCTCTTGGAGTGGTGCCACTCTCACCAGTATCTTGTCACCTCCCTCTCCATGCCCTCCAAGATACATCCTCCAAAATGAACCTGAAATACCAACTGAAATGGAATTGAAGAATCTGGAATGACATCTAGACCTTAAGGTGTAAGTGTTAATTGCTTTAGGTAAAAAAAAAAAAGAAAGCCTGAAAACAAAATCCCAATTTAATCTGCCCCATTTCAGCTCGCTGCATCACACTGACACCTCAAATTCCAGTACCTTGCAAGTCTGGACATCTGTCTCCAACTTCTGATCTGAAGCTAAAAACTGGGCAAAATTGCTGCACACAAATACAGCAAGGTACCAGACTTGATGAAGAAGAGCCCTTTTCACTTTGCTAAGGTACAAGACGTGCTCCAAAACATCCGAATTTATTCAGTAGGAAGTTTGCTCACGAAACTATCGATTACTCCCTACACAATTATATTTAAAGCAAAGCTGCTGGAGCTTTGTTTTTATCTTTAAATAGTAAGGAAGCAGCTGAGCCATCCTGAGCCCATCTGCACATTAACAAAACATTTAAGGTGTGGATTTACAATCTTTGTAAGAAGATAAAAATCTGCACTTCTGGTGGAAGGGACCATCCCTGCACTGCTCTGGCAGCTGGAGCTGCTGAAAGTGCAGTGGTTGTGTAATCAGCCTGATAGATGTGCACCCTAATCTGGCTGGAAACTAATCCTCCACACAAGAAAACTCCAGCCAGATTGGGAACTTCAGCTTCATGCTTTTCATATTACTTCAGTTCAAGATTATACATAGAGGCAAATCTAATTTCCTACTATGTCATTGCATTTTTGGATTTTTTTTGTAAGTTATTTCTGACCATGGAAACACATTTAAAGAAATGCTCTTCTAAAATTGTGGTGATTCTTAGGTAAAAACTTGAGTTGGGCATGGTACAATAACATATTCTCAATAAACTCTAAGACTTACTCCAGTGGACTAATTTCCTATAAATTGCATGGCCATATTGGTATTCTAAGAAAAGGAATTTATTGCTATGTGCCAGCCAAACAAAAGGAGGGTTAGAACTACCGTGTCTTAAAATCTGCAAATTTTAGGGGGAAATTCCATCTAGGAAACAAAGACTGCTGAGGAAGGCTTGGCAGTTCAAGTCCTGTCCTTGGCAGAGGTGACAAAAAGGCCACTGAGGGATGCACTGGGTGTGACAAGGGATGGCAGTGATGGGACAGAGCAGGATAGGAAAAGGAGGAGCCACAGGGAAAGTGTATTGGGAATGAAGCTCTCTCCTCTGCTCAGAGATGGTTCAAAACCCCCCATAAACCCCAGTTTTCCAAGGATTTGTTTTCTGCCCTAAACTGAGAGGAGTGAAAACATTTTTTCAAGGAAATTAGGTATTCCACAGCATTTTTTATCAGTGTTGTGCTTACACAAAGTGATACCACCACACAAAACAATCCCAAGTTAACAGGTTCAACAAAATATATTTCAATTCCTTTGGAGAAAAAGGGAAAATAGTGCAAAGTAGCTCAGGACAATTAATGCACTTTTGTGAATTGTTTTGATCATAAAACCGACACTTTTCACTTCAAAAATGTCTGTCCATCTTTCCCAAACATGAACAGACTTGTATTTCCACCATAAATCTCATCTTTCCACCCTGCACTGAAAATTTTCCACTGACCTCGAGTGCTTCCATTTGCCTGTAAGTCCCAAAAGAATAATCAGCAGCATAAAAGCTCCAGCTGAGCAGATACCAGATCCATTACAGTAGAAAGGACTGCATAAATATTTTATAGTTATGGATCAGTTATCTACATTTGGCACGTGGTATCAAACACCATCAAGTTCTTTAGGCAGTTGGGGCCAAGGACACATTTCTTGCAAGAATTATTCCAAGATTTCACAAGAAGCTGGGGTATGTTTTCAATCACCACAGCTTATTTAGAATATAATCAATCTGTAGAAAAATGATTGGTTGATTTGCAGATCATGTAATCAAAAAGTTCTGACAGAATTACCTCATTAATTCCTCCCTCCTACCCACACAGAGTAAAAGTCACAGGAGAAAATGCTCACACACAGAAAATGCTCACAGTTTTAAATTGGTCACTTCAGCTTTGTTTTGGGGTTTTTTTTTCACCCTGGATAGACAAATGGAAGTGATTTTCTTAGACTGGCAACAGCTTGTCTCTTGAATCCACATTAATAGTTGGCCTTCAGTTTTGAAGATGATTTGATTAGTTCTCTGAACAAAATCCAAAAATCAGCAGCTATTCCCTAAAGAAACTTTCTTCTTTTGGGGAGAGATTTTGTCCCTTTTTCCCTGAGCCTCTCACATCAAGGATGCAGCCACTACCAACACAGGATTCCAGACTGGTATTTTTTCATGTGGCTCTGAGTTTGGACTGAGCTATTGGAGTAAGAGATTCACTAAGTCCATCTCCCATATTAGCTAAGCTGAACTTGTTGGAAAATGACAATTTAGGTCCTGGAGGCAGATGGAAACTGAATTTCTCAATATATGGATAAAGGACAATCCATTTCTATTTATGTGCATCAAGAACCAAGGAGGGGAAGAAAAAGAATAGCAGGTTACCAAAATACAACTGCTGCAATACGTTATAGAAACAAATATCTGCAATCCTAGCCAAATTTATTTGTTAATATGTGAATGCATTTGACACATCAGAATGAAATCACTAAATAATCCTGCCAAAATGTTGTGGAGACAAAACTCCTTCTATGAGAACCTGGTGGTAAAGCTTTTTATTCTGCTTTTCATTAATTATGCAAGCCCAGCAAGACCAACGAGAGACTGCAACAAGTGACAGCCTCACTTGTTACAATGAACCATTCCCAAGACAACAAGATAATCAAAATCAAATTATGGACAATGCAACCTGGGAGAAAAAGTGGTTTTCAAGACAGGGATTACAGTTTGCCAAGTTTCACTTTTGTTTGCAGACAGCAGCGGAGAACAAGTCCAAGGTACCCCAAGAAGCAGTTTTCTAAGTTTCTAAAATTAAACAAATTTTTTCTGTTTACTCCTAATTCCTAATTACTCCTAATTTAGGAGATTAAGCTCCTAAAACTTAGAGTTATTTTAAACTCCCAAAACCTGAACAAAAATGATTTTTCCAGAACTGCAGCACCACTTGCTATTTCCTCAGAAGACAAATTCTGCTCATTTTCCAGCATTAAAAAGCAGATGTTCTTCCGTGCATTAACAACACTTGATTATAAAATAAATTTACCCTCTGTGCAAAGAGGAGTGAACATAATGGCTCCCTGAAGGCACAGCTTCGAGGTATGAGGGCTATTAGTTCAATTCCTTTTTCAAATGCTGCAGAAAAGGATGACAGAAAGAAAGCTTCCAGTTGTGATTCTCCTAATCCGTCTGGTCTGTGGATGCCTTCACTCCAGACTTGCCTAATAAACTCAATTACAGCACAACCCTGCCCTGTCCTCACAGCACACTAACTGCAATCTGTGTGGTCTACTTAGAGAATAGTTCAGGGAAAGCATTTTGGGTTTCCAATTATTATTTTTTTAAAACCTGGGATAGCAAGAGAAGTTCATTTTATTTAAAGAACCCACAGGAATCTCATAATGTTTCAAATATTTTTATTTGTGTGTGAAGATAGACATTTGTGTGGGAGGTGGAAGGGAAACTTTGGGTTTATATATTAGTTTATTTGGGCAGAGGACGATTGCTGATTTCCTACCAGTGTTTTTGCTAAATTGCTTTGCTAAACTCTCTATAGTATTGATTACCTGTTAAAATATTTAACTCATGTAATTAATGGAGCAGAAATAACACAGCGATGTAATCGGTCAACAGCAAAACTTATCAGGAGGGGAAGCAAATCTGTGTTGTTTGGGAGTGAGAGAACAACAAGTACCCGTGGTACATTTAAAGAGCAGAGATACACTGAGGGAAATATAAATGCAATCAAACACGTAATAGGGAGGAGGGAAATCAGGCAGAAGCACAAAGGGCAGAGGAACGAACAGAATGAAGGGTGGTTGAGTAACAGCCCATGCAAAAAGGACCATTTAAGAGATTTGATCTGGCTGCTACAAATTCTTCTGCAAAGCACAGACACCCTTTACAACAGTCCAGAGAACTTAAAATTCAAAGCATGCTGCCTCACTAAGCCCAAGTCCTACAAATAACTTAATTTTAACCACATCCTATAGGCCGTGTTTAACCCATAAATGTTTCATTGCATTTTCCAACATGCAGTTACCAGCTATACCTCCAACTTTTTCAAATAACAGCATCAGAAATGTGCACAATGTGGGAGTGTGGGTAGTGACTATTTTCTTTTGTGACAAACTCCACTTAGAACACTGTCACCTCCTCTCCCAAATCTTGATGCTGCTGTTCTGCAGATCTTCTGCTCCACAGGCACCTCCCCAGTCCAGGTGCTAAACCCACAAGGTTTCCATGGCCTGCTTTCCAGAACAGCCCTAGGAACCTGCATTCTGCAAAATGAGAGAGCAACACGTTTGTGATGAGCAGATGGAATGCAATATGGCCAAGGGGCTGTAAAGAAAACGTCTGACATAACTCATTCCTGGGGATGCTGACACCCTTCTGTAGGGCCACAGGTTGATCTCATCTGGGAAAGCAGAACCTCAGCTAAATAAGCACTTGCCTCATGCTCGTTTTTCTGGGATCCAATCCTGGACACAGGTACACAAGCTAATGCAGCAGGAAACCAAGAGACAGGACAGGAGGTGCAAGCAGCTCTTCCAATGGCTTGTGCAAGACCTCTGCAAAATACCACTCTGATCTGAGGGCTTGGGTAACAATTAAGGATTACATGGGGAGGGATCCCAGAGCCATTCCCTTCTCTTCTGGTCCCAGAGCAGGCCCTGTTTCCTTCTCACATGCCCAGGATAAGCTCTTCCAGGGACAAAAAACAACAAATCTTTAACAAAAGTTAAGCAGAATGAAGAGTTTAATTAATTTCATTAATTAAATACAAAGATATTACACAGGTCCCTCTCCCTTACCATGTGGCTGGTGCCAGTGTGGCTCCCTCCTGGGTGCTGGTCCTGATGTTTCTGAGCCTCATGGCTGAGCCAATCTGAATTGCAAACCTAGTGCTAAAACTGCCTTTTTTCCACTGGAGGAACTCTTGTTTTAACAAGTTGACTCAAATTCAGTGGAGGGCCCACAGGTGCTGGTGGCAGGGGAAGAAGCAGAGGCAGCTGGGGAGAGGAGGGAAGATGGGAGGAAGAACTAAGCCTTTATTTTTGGATTAATTTAGGTGCTGCTTCATGCTACAGTTGAGAGAGGGAAAGGAAATGAGAAAAGCACTGCTGCAGGGTAATTAAGACCTAGGAGTAAACATGCCAAATGGTGTTTGCCACACAACAACAAACAAATGTGAATCAGAATGTGAATCAGTACTGGAGCAGGGGAGGGAATGTTTTCCCTGCTACTCAGGAAGCACTTCAATTGTTTGGGAAAGGTGTGAGTCATTAACTCTCGCATGTACAAGTGAGACATCCAAAGCTATAAATACTTGACATACTTCAAGGGCCCTTTGGAATGGAAGAATGGAAATCTATATGTACTTTTTCAAAATTACAGAGGCGTGAAGCCATGCATCATTTCACAGGATTTGATTTGTTGTGTTTAGGCTCTTCGGAATTGCATTATCCAAGCATGACGAGCTGTAACCTTGAAAGGCCCTGCTTTCTTGCTGCTGAGCTCTGGGCAGCCAAACAGCCCTTTGGGATAAAGGATGAGAGGGGCACAGGAACTGAGGGAATGCTGCTTTAATGCAGCATTTGTGTACGTCTCAATTGGTAGCTGATCACAGGCATTAAGCAAAATTACCTTTCTGAAGGCAACCAAGAATCTCATGGCAACAGTCACATGCCATAAAAACAATCCTCCTCCTCTTTGATTTCTCATCTGCTTGCAGGAGCTCAGCATGAAGGCAGTAAGGAAGTTTTATTGCCATCTTGCAACATTGACTTTTATGGATTCTTCAGACTATAACACACTGAAACTCTTCTTAATCTATTTCTAACTCCTACCATAATTTATTACCTTTAGACACAGGTAGAAAGGCTGGACTTCAGCAGGGTTTTCATTGCCAGGTGAGAGCCAGCACAGTAACACCAGTGCAGTGGGATTATCAAGCCCTGGAGAAGGGATTGCTGAGCTACATTTAGCCAGTCTGGCAGCTTAATGGCAAATATTAGTGTAATTATCCAAGTATAGATCCTATTCCTTCAGATATGGAGCTTTAACATTTTTCTCTATGAAAGTCATCGAGCTCAGATGGTATTAAACGCCTACACAATCCTTCTAAAGAAAAATATGGTTTTTCCACCTCTGATATGTTCTTCAAAATGATTCTTGCATTGCCTTTTATCTGGGAAAGAAGGGATTCCAAGGAATACTGATGGACTATACACGATCACACTGCAGGGACCTTCCAGAGAGAGCTAGGAAATACCCCAAGAGTCCTGGCTAACCCAAGCTGAGGGAGTAATTCATTACTCCACAGTCACTGACAAACTCCTGGGAAAACAGATTGCACAACAGGAAGAGGGTAAAACAGAGCTTAAGAGCTTGGACACACATGAGAGTCATTCATTTACCCCTGACCCCAAATCTCAGAACAGAAGCAAGAGGAACACAAAAAGAATGCTTGGCTCTACGTAGGCACATGGAAACTATGATTTTGCAGTACCATAAATATTTAATTACACTTTTATGTAACTAGTGATGGCCTTTCTTGAATCAATTCCTTTATAAAGTCCCATTTAAAAAACCTCTTGAGAACTGTATTTCTGCTCTCCTTAATTTAATAAAAAGTCCTGAAAAAATATTTTCATGAAGAACTTATTTTCTCCCAAACACATCCAAGTTATTTTGTCCTCAAGAGAGATTGATCAGGTATTCTTACAAGCCAACTGATCTGTAAAACCTGTGATGAAGAGCTTTCAAAATGTAGAAGTCTGACTGCCCAGCCTATGGCTGCATTTGAAATGCTGCAGGCTGCATTTAACTGGTGCTACATCACACCAGTTCCTTAATGTTGGGAAACCAGTGCAGTATGAGGTGATATCCCTTCCTTTGCTAGCAATTGAAAGTTTTATTAAATTCTCTCACTCAGTGCAGGCTTTCAGTTGTTGAACACTTGGTATTACAGTCTTTTCAAAAAGTGAGCAACTTTCTGTACATTCAATAAAATCCTCTCATGTTTTAAAAACCTATAAATCTGAAAAAATATTCCCACTTATTGCTTCAGAGCAAGTAAATCAAGAAACAGGAGCTCATCATGAAAGGCTCTGCATGCCAGAGCTGCCCAGACTGCAATGTGATAACACAGACCCTCACAAGCACAACTGCATTATTCTGTTGATGAATTTGTGCAGAGTCACCAGGGCAATGCTGACAATTTATGTAATAAAAGACATGGAAAGAAAAATTAATTACCTTGTCCTGTGCTATTGGTGCATCTTCTCTCCTCTGCCACCCCAGGAGGCAGAAACAAACTGCTCCTGCACTGAGACCTGCCACAGTTACCTGTGCCTGAAGGACACTGAGGCTTAAAGAGCTGCTGCTCTGAAGTCACGAGCTACATTTGCAGCACAGTTCATCCAGTGGTTCTCTAACGTGGCAGCACTGACAAAAACATGACTTTATCTCACTTACAAGAAGTCTAAAGTAGCAGTAGGGCTTTCCAGCCTGGAATCACAAATCACTTAGCACTGTGCAATTTAAGAAGGATCTGGGGGCTGCATGTTTTGCACAGCAGGGCCCTGGCAGGCTGCAGAGCAATCTGCCCTGACCTCCCTGAACACGCAGCCTTGCACTGAAATGCACAGAATGGAAAAAGCTAAACATGCAGAGAAGGAGACACACATGTACAAACACATCTGAGTGTCTGAGAGCAACCTCTCCTGGAAGTGCCATCCCAATGAAGGCATCACACTAAAGAGATTCTTCCCCAAGAACTGCAGAAAGGCAGCACAGAGGTCCCTCCTGGGGTCACTCAGCAGAGGTTCTGTCCCCCAGGGGAGCTGCTGCTCCCTCAGCCCAACAACAACTTCTGCCTTAAGGAGGGGATTGACAGATTTTACCTCTGCATCCACATGTGCTTATCTCACACAACCACACACCTGAGGAATGGAAAAAAACCCCCCTCATTTGTGAGTGGGCTGAAGGCAGCAGTCAAGAAGTAAAAACTTGCTCTTGTCACATGGAGTGATTTATCAGGCTGCTGTCTCTCAGCAAGAATATGGAGAATGCCTGTGCAAGCTCACTGCAGTGTGAAGGAAAACAACTTTGATTTAAGATGCTTAAATCCCTAAGTAAACAGATCAGCCTCATTCTGTACTGAAATCAGCTAAGAGGTGTTGCAGCTCTGCCCTGCACCATGCAGGCTGGGGCAGCAACCTGTAGCTGAGGGATGACTGACAGGTGAGGAACAATGTCCCTTTCACGGATCCCAACTTGACCTAGAAGGAATTTATCAGGCTGCATCAGCAGAGTGCTGAACAGAACTGCAGGAACACGGCTGGCAGGTCTAAGGACTTCCTAAGTTTCTGAATCAAAAATAAAATTATCAATGTACGAAATATTCAGAAAAAATCTTTGTTAACCAAATTTTATTTTTTTGGTAAGTACATTTTTAGAAATAGTAGTGGCAATGAGACACAGACAGTGGTTAGCAGAACTCATCCACAAGAAATATTTTGGGAACGTATCAGTGTTCCAGGCTCTCAGCTCGGCTCCATTCCACTTTCTCTTTGATGTCAGTAAGTTATTCATCTTATTAGTTCAAGCTTTATCTTTGGATCAAACTTTTGTAATACATAACTTGGAAATTAGTTTCTTAGAGGGACAAGAGCTGTCAAATCAGATCGACCCCAACAAAGCAGTAACAGCTTAGGACAAGTCAGAGCCAAAGTTGGAATTTCAGAGCATACGTGCAGGTTATTATTTTCTAAAAACCACAGTGTTGACATTACAAGGGAAGAAAAGAGAGGAAAGATCCTATCTCCAGAGCCCTTGATCAAATTACTTCATAATTCACCCACTAACCCTATCCCCTGGTTCCCATAACAGACAGCAATCTGAGACAACAAGCCTGTGGATTTTAGGGCATTAAGGGAGAAAAGGGAACAAACTGCAATGCTGCAACTAAATCTCCAGAGGATGTAGAAGCACTCAGAGGTATTTTAAATAGCAGAATAATTTTATGGGACCTTGCAGATATAAAACATGGGGACAACTAGAAACCAGCCACAGTCTATGTGCAAGATATAAAATCTAGGAGCCCAGAACTTTACGGTGTCTGCAGTTTCCTCGGGTTTCTTTCAGCAAACTTTTTTCAAAGTAATTGTCAAAGATATTAGATTCCAGTATGTCGAAGATGGTATCTACTAGTTCTTAATTTATCCTAGCCTCTTATCTTTGAAGCAATTCAGTTTCTGTCTCAGTGCCTAATTTCCATTTTACCCATCCTATAATTGTGTTTGTCCTTTTGTCCTTTAAAGTTGACTTCTAAAGATCCCCATCATTAACACATCTGCAAGGAACAAACAACTTGCTCTCTGTGTTCTTTGGTTGAGATCTAATTATTAAAGTTATAATTACTTCTCCTTGCATATTTTAATAAGTTGGAACTTGCTTGAAATTGCTCTTTTACTGAAAGCTGTGGGCTTGGACACTTCTTTCTTTAGGAAGAGATGGGTGCTTTGCAGAGGTTTCAGATCCTTAACCTGTAAACTAACTTGTTGCATGAGTTACTGTTCACTTTGTCTTTGATCAAATCCTGGTTATTTTCCATCATATTTAGTATCCCTTTGTATATTTAGGAACTACTCCACTCAGCCCAGTAATTTTTATACAGCGTTTCTGGAATTCCTTGCTAAGATTTTAAAATATTTTACAGCGTTTCTGGAATTCCTTGCTAAGATTTTAAAATATTTTACCTGCTCTCTCCTTTCTTCAGAATCTATTTTCTTAATGGGTAAAAGCATGAACTTTATCTCCTTAGGAAATGGACATGTAACACTTTTTAACATGTAAACCCAAGAGCTGACAAGCCCTCTCCAAGATTAAAAAAACATGAAAAATAACTCACAACATTGAGCAATGCTTGAGAGTCATGATACAGACTCTTTTCTATACAGGAAAGTATAAATAGTGTCCACAGCTGTGCAATTTATCCTCAGCCATTAAATGTCTCCACAGTCTTACAATTCCTACAAGTGTCTGCACTGCCTACAAATGAGCTGCATTAATATAAACAGCATGTGAATGTCCAGAGAGCCTATAAAACAAAAGCCCCGGGAACAGACCTTAACTAAAAAGTGCCACTTTCAGATTTCAAAAATAAAGAGCTTATAACTATTTTGGTCAATTTGCCAAGAACTCTTTCCAATGTTTTGATGCCACAATCTTGAATCCCTGATTTAGATGTGTGGAGGGAAAACAGGAGCCTGTTTGAAAAGTCTGGAGCCAACCACCCCCTCTGTGCTGTGCCTGAGTGCTGGGCACCCTGCTCAGAGCCCCAGAATTGTCTGATTTCATCCAAAATCCAGCACCCTCCAGACAGAGGTGATGAAAAAACCTGCAAAACTGACAGATTCCAACAAGGGAGCACTAACAGGTAACACAGGAAACACAACTGAATATGGGTGCATTGGCTCAAGTCCTAAATAAATAAGTTCATGGTATAGATATATACTGCTCTAAATCCAGCACTGTTCACTAACAGCACTTTGCAGAGGAATAAATGAGACTAAAAGAAGCTGTACACTGTATCTTATCTCCATTTTAAGAATGAGCAAGTTTCTTAACCTCTTTGTCTCAGTTTCCAAGGCTACAAGTGAGGCATGACAAAGGCAGGAAGAAAACCCAGATATTTTTTGGCTCTCAGATTTTTCTTTCTCTTTTTCATAGCTGTTCAGTCATCTTATCTTGCTAAACTCTGGGATTTAGTTATTTAAGCACAGATATTATTCTATGTTCAGCCTGCTTTTCTAGTGATTCTAATCAGTTTTTCTCTATGCAAATCTAGCCAATTGTTTGGTGATTAAATTTCTTGCTTATATGCACATAGAAATTATCAAGGAAACAATACCCTGACCAGCACTCACAGAGGAAAGGACACATTCCTATAAAATAAAGTTAAACCAAGCTATTTTTTTAAGGTATGCAAATGATGTGAGAGAAGACAGGAAGCCACATTTAAAGCATAAATCAAACCCATTGTTTTGTAAAATTTCTGGAAAAGCTTTGAAAACTGGCTTTTTCTACTTTTCTCTCACAGAATTTCTTTGTTCGCTGCAAAAGGAAAAACAAAGCAACAGGAAAATGAAGTGATGTTCCTCCTCTGGCAGAGAAGCAATGAAGTCTCCTCCCCCTTCCAAAGGGGATCACAGTTTGCCAGCTTTGGCAGCCACTGCAGTATTTAAAATAGAAATGAATCCCAAAATGCGATTTGGCAAAGACCCGCTGAAATATTCAGTAAGTCTGTTTTCCCTCTTTTCCACTTCCTTTGCACCATTCTAATAATACCGAGAGATGCTTGCAGGCACCTCGGGGATGAAAGGCTGCCACCCAGACAAAGAGCCCCATGAACTTTAACACACATGGAACACACGGATCAGACAGAGCAGCTTTGTCCCCACAGGGCTCCTTGTATGGCCACGGCCCCGGGTGCTGGGACACTTCCAACAGCTGCTCTCGTTCTTGCACACAGCCTGAGCTCCATGGGAGGCACCCTGGGCCTCCCAGACCTGAAGGCATCACTTCAGCCAGCACTGGCAAAAGCCAACAACACCTAATTTTGCCACAGGTTCGGCAATTTTTCCGCACACACAGATAGAAATGTGATTTGCGTAATATTTTTGTTTTCACCTACAGTGAGGTGAATCCTACAAGCCAGAGCTCACAGTATTTTGTAGATATGCTGTGTTGAAAGAAAATATAAAGAAAATACAAGGGCAAAAGATGAGAGATGAATCAAAGATGTGAACCCTTCAGAGGGATATCTGAACCCACTGCCAGACTGAAGCATGCTAGCAGGAGTCAGTATGCAAGGAACTGCACTCTAAACAATTGCTTTGGAGAAAAAATGACTTAATGTGAAACAGCACTTGGCCCTGGGTGGGACAAGAAGCCAGTTGTCCCAGATGCTGGAAGCACAACAGAAAGCACGTTAGATTAACGGAGGTACCAAGCTCCAGGTGAAGAAACCACAACAGGTCAGATTTAAAGAACTTCAACCAAGAGGCACCTCTAACCAAACCACTGCTTCATTTGGTTTAAAAACTACTGACTTCTCTCTAACTAGGAAGTGTTGTATATAAATTAATCCATCTTATTCATTCACAGAATAAAAGCTATTAAGTATCAGAGCCCACAAAATGTTAGCTTTACCATGCAAGCAGCCAGCCAGCTGACTCATTCAGACTGCAGCTTCAATTGGAAAGGTGGGCAAAATGTCTTCACTGTATTTATTCAATAGCACCACATTACTGAAGTAATTCTGTTCAGGATCTTATGAAATACCTCCAGAAAATGTCAGGACCAAGACTCTCTCATTCCAAGGCTAAGAAAACTCAGTATCAACATTTTATCTTCTGTCTGTTTTAAGCTTTAGAATTTTTATAATCACATCCCAAAGGCCGAGTCATTTCTATTCTGTCATCAATGAAACTGTTCAAAGGCAGCAGCAGGAAGACTCAAAGATTGATTTCACACATCATTGGTCCAGGCAGTGTTTGTAAACTGCTGACCCCAACCATGGAGAATTGCTAGGGCCTTGCAGATTGAAGGGAGACTTCCAGCCTGCTAGACAGTTTAAAACTGATTTGAAACCTGAGCTTAGTCTGTCCGTTTTTCCTGAAAAAACACAACTTTTAAAGGAGTTCATTCTAAATGAGTCACATTAGCCCACACAAGTCAATCAGCACATTGTTCTGATTTCCCCTCCCTAAAATGCATCGTGTCCTCAGTACAATGCTACTGCACAAATAACTCAGGACCTGCCAAAAGCTACCACCAAGCTCTAATTGCAGCAGTCCTACTTTGTATATTCTCAACTCAAACAAGAACTAAATCAGCCTGCTAAAAACCAGCCAGTACTTGAAAATCTCCAATGAAGATTAAGAAAAATATCTCTGCAATAAAGCATTAGCCAGCTCAGCCTCATTTTCTTGCTTCAAGATAAGAGTGGCACACACGAGAACTGCTGTGCAGAAGAAATGACAGAAAGCACCAATTAATTGCACCAAATTATTTTAATGTAGATCATTGCCACTAAATGTTTCAAATAGCTTAATAGTATCTCCACTTTGCTTTTCCAATTGATTCAGCTTCACAAATGAGAATTTTTGCATTGTCAGTTTTTGTCACTGTCAGCATTTTGTTACCAACACTGTGCCTCATTTCAGACTTCAGCATATTTTACAGAAGAGTTAAAATTGTGGGTGCATGTCATTCTGCCAGTCATTCACATCTTATTAATCTTCTGTCATGGCCTGACAATACCAAATGGCTTGAATGCATTTTACTGTTTTGCAAACAGACTGTTTTATCTCTTTTCATCAATGATAGAAAATATGATCCTGAGGTCAACAAGGAAAACTGTAAAAATGGGGCTTCCTTACTTACAAGTATTTATTCAGTCTCTGACTTGGAGTTTAAAGGCAGGATCTTCCATGCTCTAAAAACAGCAAGAAACTGTTTTAATCCAAAATTTCAATTTTTAGATGGGAAAAGAGCACCTGGGTTAAATAATCTGAAAACTGAGCAACAAACTGTATCATCCCAGTTTCCAAGTTTTTCCCATAGCTGAACAATGCAGAAATTAATTCCAAAGATGACTCCCAAATCACATGCTAAGTATTCACCCATAAGAAAAGCAAATACCAGCAGGTTGGACTGCAAGCTTCTGATATGCAAGGCAGCTCTTCCAGCTCCCAGAGAGAAATATTTAACTGGCAAAAGGTGTTCCTGCTCTGAACTGACTGTAACACATGACCTGGCATGTGCTTTGACAGCAAGTTATTCAAGGAAGATGACAATACAACAGAGTTACAAAAACAAAACACAGCAGTGCCAGGATAAGCCTTTGGAAGTACAATTTGTGATGTAAAGCCATAAATCTTCAACATTGGAACTAAAGACATGAAGCTTTTAGAAGCAGCAGCCTCACTGCTGAGGTTAAAGACATTCCCATACTGTATTATGGCAACCAAATAAATATTTACCATGGCTCTTTTCAAAAGGCTGGATTGGCAAAGTGAGTAAGACATAAGAGTGTTCTGGGTCCTCTTCTAAACATTAGAATAATTGACTTCAGGCAGGCCAAACTTTTAGTTCCCTTATTTGTAAAATCAGTAAATTATGGAGTTGTGGGTTTTGATAGGAGTTGACTTAAACACCATTTCACTCTGCTGCCTCTCTGCTTCCAACACAGGCAGCTGGGATGCTCATTAAAAGTCTTCCCAACCAGCACTTTAAAGGAAAAAAATACTTCAGCAAACCAAAGTCCCAGCAAATTTCTGGAAAGATGAGCACTTCAGTCACACTCCCCTGACAGTGAAATGTTTTTAAGTCACCACTACCTTCTACTGTACTACTCTGAAGATGAAAATGGACTCTTCCCAAAACATGAATATAGCAGAGGATTCAGCACTATTTCCTAAACCAGCATTAATAGTCACTTCAAACAACTATACCTGTAAGATATACATGTACACTCCAGATAAATCTGGGCAGAGACACACATCATCCTCAGGATGAAAACGGAAAAAGTCTCTTCTTTGAATGGAAGCTTGTACAACACATTTCCCCCCCCCATCAACAGTAAAAAGTTGATTTTGAGATATAAATATCTTTAAGCTATAGATTCCAGAACAACATAGCCTAGGATGATCACATTTGTCCAAATCTTCACAGCCAAATATATTTACAGAGAGTCCTCTTGAACTATTGAGAGAAATTTTATAGCTTAACTTGCACAAATACTAAAATGGATCAGAAAATAACTGTTTTCTATGAAACTACAAACTCATTTATATACATAAATACAAAATAGCAGAAGTTGCTGTGTGGAAATGCCAAAACTGACTGCTCTGCAGACCCAAACAACAAAACAAGGCACAGCACCTAAAATTGTTTCTTCAATTCAGACACTTTTTTTTTCTCCACAGACATACACTCTTTTCTAAGTGACTGCCTTTTTATCAGATTCCAAAGCAGGCCCCTCAGCCATGAGTTTGCTTTGTCCACCAGCCTTTAATTATGAGGTGAAAGAAGAAATAAGGCAGAGAAAATGAGTAATTTGAATACAAGTTGCAAAACCTAACAGCTTCCACAGTTTGTGCCAATATTTCTTCAGAAGGTCATAATTTTATAGAGAGCAAATTCTAATGATTTTTGAATTCTCTAAGTAGTAAGGAAAATATTTTCTACTCAAAACACTGCAGAGTTAAGCCTCCCCAACAAACTGTGGGGGACTAGAGGTGTTACAGAGCAAGAATAAAGGGAAATGTATCCATTTTTACACAGCTGCAAGCAGCAAATACTTTATGAATGCAAAACAAAAAATCATGGCTATGCTCAGAACTTAAAAGTTATGTAATAAAAAGCACAAAGCTCAAGAGAGTTGCTCATCTGAAAAATATGAAAAAAACCCTTTCAAAACAACATATTTATTCCAACACATCTTCGAGAGGGAGAAGAGACCACGTTCCTCTATTTGCACATTGAGTCCAGCTTTTCCAAAAGGAAATGTTTATCCCAGGTCCCAGCACACGCTGTGAAGCAGAGCAGACACAGGAGGGTCACACCAATTAACAGAGCAGCCTCCAGAAAGAGAGTTGTCTTCATCACAAGAGGCCTTCACTTTCCCCTCTCACAGTAAAAATAAAAAAGGCAGACTTTATTTCAGTATTTTTTCCTTATCGAAAGGCCAGGTTTCTGATTTTTCAGGTGCAGCACCTCAGGGAGATGTCATTGGCCACTCTCTTAGTTTTTAAGCTCTCAGAACACAAATTGAGTCTAGTTCATCTCTCAAATTAATGAGCAGAGCATCTTTTGTGTGGTGTGACATCTCTCCTTTCTAAGCTCCATCATAAATCCACCCCCAAGAAAATAACAAGAATGTTCAAGAAAAACTTATAGGTGCAAACTGATGACTGCAAGTGCATCTCAGCAAAAATCTGGTTTTAGCCAAAGTTTCAATTTTTAGATGGGAGAAGAGCACCTGGGTTAAATAATTTGAAAACTGAGCAAGAAACCAAGTATCAACACAGTTTCCAAGTTTTTCCCATCTCCCCCCAAATCCCCTCCCACTGGTCCCAGGAAGGATCCTGGAGCTGCACAGGCTTTGAGGTGTCCTCTGGCTGTCATTTTCAGACCTTTGTAGAAGATTATGCAGCTGGGGTACATATTTTATAGTGCATCATCCAATGAACATTTGTATGCCTGATAGACATTTACCTTGCAGAACAATTACTCCAAGGAGTCATGGAAAAATAGTGATGGAAAAGAAACCTTGACCTGTGTGGCAAAGCCAATTTAATAGAAGTAGCTGAAATCTATGGATTTTAAAATACCCTAAGTTAAAGACATTTGTAAACTGGCAGGTAAAAGCCAAAAAAAAATTATAAAAGAACCCCTACTCTTGCCTCACATTCAGAGTACGAAAGAAATAAAGTTATAATTGAAAAACTGTTCCCATTTCATTGAAACACCAGCTTGAATGGACAAGCATCTCAGTCATTATCAGCAAGAGAAACCCAAGAAGCCACATGCAGCTGCTGTAGAGAGACTGAGGATGGGACTGGGCTGCTCCACGGTGTCTACACCAATGACAAGTTATCATTTCTGGAAAAGCAGAGCTTACCTTTGTTTAGAAATTGGTACACATTTTCAATTATTTCACTTATTCATTCATTTTTTATTCACAGTTCAGGTATTTGCATCCAGCACAATCACTGCAACTATGAACTGAGTACTAGCTGCTTATTTTTCCAATGTATTTTCAAACTTCAGTTGTGATTATTTGATTGAAAAAGTACACCAACTCTTTTAGTCAACAGAACACAAAAAGATATTCTATGTGTTATCCATGCAATACAATTTAGTGACTATTGACTGAATTTATAATCCTCAGTAAGCTGTGCTTGCTGCTGAAGACAACAATATTCATTATAATGATTCCTATGTCCTCCTGTATTCTACAGATCTCATTCTGTTTGGGTGTTTATAAACTTCTTAATCAAAGCACCCCAAGTTAGCTGTAGACAGACCAATATTTATTATGCAAAGAACTGCAGGAACTGAACTCCAGGGGAAAAAACCAATTATGTAACATTTGATATATTAAATCTAATTCTCACTTATTTAAATGCTGTTGCTTTGGTATATCACCTGTTTACTGTTATTTCTACTAAGAATTATTAGTGTATGCATGAACCTTCCAATGGTCCCGGCACTAGTGCAGGAATATTTTAGAAAATAGAATTATTCCACAGCATTTCCATCATGCCCTGTGGGGGGACTGAGCAGAATTCCCCGATAACCTGTGCTGGTTATCTTTTCTAACATGTTTCTGTACAACATTCTTTCTCACCCTGCAAATTTGGCTTCAAAAGGTCTGTCTGTTGCTATCTCCATCGTTCAGGAATAGCACTGTTGATTTACACTGATAAACAAAGATAATGTTCAACCATAAGCAATGAAGTCAATCTGCAAAGGACACAGCAGAGAAAAGCCTGCAATGTTATCACTATCATGTACTACAGAGAAAAATTACAGCCTTGTGGAAAAAAAAATGATGAGGGGTGAGAATTGGGCAGCTTTTTTTATGCACCACTGCTTGCTGTTTACAGCATTATGCAATCCAGCATGATTTGCAATTGTGTATGTAAAGAATGTATTTACTGAATCCCCTTCTGGTGCTGATGGCAATACCCATCAGAAAGGAACATGATTCAGCTTCTCTCTTTGAAAGCAACAAACAATCAAACACTTCCCACACTCCAACAGCAGAACAACAGAGAATTATGCAGAACATGGGAGAACTCACCATGACAAAAGCTCCAGTGAGGTTCAGGAATCTCCATCTAAACCTCCCTGCAATCTCACCTTAATGCTCTCGCAGGAGGTTTTTCCTGGCAACTGTTACTAACAGTGTCTCTCCATCAGCTGCTAAAAACAGGTACTTGATGTACCAGAGAGCAACACTCCTCCTGATGCACCAGTTACTGAACAACTCGACTGCAAGAACCACCTTTGGAAGAGCTTTGCTCTGCTCTGAGAAGATCAGTGAGTTAACTTGTAAGGAACCATGACCCAGCACCCTGCCTACCAACAGGTTCATGGAGCAAGATGCCAATTAGGAAACACTCACAGGGTAAATGAAGTACAGGGGAAGCTCTGAGCTCTGCTTCCACTGACATTTTCTCTCGCAGGGATGCTGCCTTTGCTGAGCAAGAAACACTTACCAGGCAAAACTCAGAGGCACAGGAGCCTCAGCGAGCTTTGTCCTAACACGCCTTCGTTTTCTGCACTTCCCAAGCAATCTTCTCTAGCCAAAAATACTGCCCTTTAAATCTGAGTCTGTCTCACTTCGTGTTCTGCAATAACATTTTCAAATTCTTGTTGTTACAATCGAAAGGTACATTATTGACAGCTTCATCAGTAGCAGAGCAGGTTTGAGACTTCTTGCTAATAATCTCATATTCCAAATTAAAAAAAAAAGGAAAGAGAAACCACAGTATGGAAATATAATCTTAAAGACATAAATCTCTAAAATAGTCAGCATTTTTGCGTTGGATGTATGTTTAACACCAAGTTCAGTGAATTCTTAAACTGACTACAACATACCACAAGCTGTTGCACAATCACAGCATGTGTAAATGATCACACTGGCAGCTTTCATGTGCCCCCCCACTCTCTACATCTTTACTGGGAGCTGTCTCCCTGCTTCTAAAAACTGAGAATGTCTTCAGTTTACAGAACAAAAGTCATTAAATAAACTATCTCCCCCAAAGATCATTCCAAATGGCAGGAGTCACACTCCTTGACCATATAGTTACAGACTTAAAAGTCTGAGACTGGGGAATATTGTGCAACCTGTTTTTAAGGAAAACTACCCAATCTAGATGAGGAAGGCCCAGAAGGACAATTAGCAAGGTTTAAAGCAAATGGAAAAACAATTACACAACATGACTTACTCCCCCGTGGAAAACTCCTGGACTAATATTTATCCTCTCTGAGCTTGTATATATTTGCATTAAACATCAAACTTTATTAAAGCAATATTGATGTAATTCTGAGCCTTTTCAGAGGGAATCAGTGATTTTAACAGGATTCCAAACAGGCTAAGAGGGCACTCTGAAGAAGACTATTTGAGGCTAAAAAAAGGTAGAGAGAAAGGAAGACCCCGGGGGGGGGCCACGGGTGGTAAAAGACTTAACAGCTACTCAAGGACAGCTTTAGCTCCAGAGGCACTGAAATTTCAGATGTCTCTATTACTTTCCAACGTGAACGTTTCTGAATTTCCTAGCCAATTTGGAGGAAAATTACATATTTTTAAAACTGTTCTTCCTTCTTGCTGCATCACAAAAGCCTCCAAAAAGGACACCAGCAGAACAATGATACTCACTAAGAGGAAATTTGGCAGCTGAGACAACAATAAGAGCATCTGTGATATGTACAGAGACTTATGCGAAGAGGGAATACACATGCAGTCAGTGTGGAAGGATGTCTATATTTGTTCATGTTTACAGTGTGAGATTTAAATGTCTTTTAAATGTGTTTGAAGGCTTTTCTGACAGTAAGACCCTCGGAGCTGGAAGACTGGATATAAATATATAGATGCAGAATTTACATCTGCTGTATTATAGACTGTCTTCCTCCTCGGGTGAGCTTTGTAGAGAGGCCTGTATAAACACAGGCATGCATCCAAGAGGGACCATTTTAGGATTGAGATCAGTTTTACAAAAACATGGAAGGTCAAACTGTGAACACTAAACAGCTTCCTACAGAACCTCTAGCCAGCAATACAATAACCCAAATCTGCCTGAACACCAATAACGTTGCTTTGGCAAATCCTGTGCTAGTAGCAGTATTTTCTGAAATAGCACTAACTTTATCAAGTCAGTGATCTTACTTTTTAGCACCACACTGAACTGGCATCTCAGACAAGATGTTACTAAAACAAGAATTGCTAGAAGCCTACAATGTTTAGCCTGGCATGATTTTTATCCATTTGTTTACAGCAATTTTTAAAACTTTGCTAAAAATGTCTCCTGCAGTCAACAGTTACTGCATTAAGACAGTTGAGCATTTTTCAGCATTTATGTTTAAGCACATATAAGGCTTTTTAAACTGAAATATTACCCTTAAAGAAAACGTGGGATAAAGTCTACAAATGGTAAGGTTTTAAAATGCCTTTTCCAGAGAATAATTATGTTCTTTTGTACTTTATATGGCTAAAATATTACCCCCCATCCCCCCTCATTTCCCCAGAATCAAAGACTTTAAAAAGGAAACCCAGTACTACAGAATGATTACAAAACACTTCTCCAAGTGGTGTGGTTTCAAGAGGATTCTGTCCTCATCCTGCATAGCAATATGTGATTACTGGGAGGAGATAAATGATGAGTGAAGCTCCCAGGGGTTCTGAAACTCTGTTGTTCTTGTTGTCATCTGAACAGACAAATCCAAAAATATTTGTGGTAAAATAATTTTGAACTTGGTGAGTTAGCATGGTAACTTTTGTAATAGCTGATGGGGTCCCAAAAGAAATTCAGTTTAAAGAAGGTGACCTCAGAGTTACACCCAGAGTTACATTGTGTAGTTTTCCTCTATCCACATTTTGCACTATCAGGCAATCTCAAATCAACTCAGTCCACTTAAAGAGATATGGGGAAAGAAATTGCTTGAGTCACTCAGCTACTTATCTATCTCAGGCAAAAGGAAAACTGACAATTTCTTACATGGTTGATAATTTCTGCTTATGATTTGGAAAACACAGAGCCCATAGCGCTAAACCACAATTTATGGAAATTGCAGCTCAAATGTTGGACAACTAGTTAGATTTGTTACCAAGTAAAAACAAGTCATTTATCCTTGTCACTGATGTCACAGAAATTCTACAGCTGTCACATTCTCCTCAGTGTACACTGTTGACTTGCTCCACTTCACTCTGCTTTAAAACAGCAAAAGTCAACCAGCAACTCTTATTCCAGTTTGCAGCCTGGATTTTTCCACTCGAGATTCAAAACTGTATGGTAATGGAAATTCTGCCTTATTGTGCTGATCCATATGAAACAATGGAATTATTTCAGCCTCAGGCCAATGTAAATCCCAGTGCAACTCCTGGTCCTTACACAGTGTGTGGGAGCACAGGAAGGTTGGGAGACTGGAAATGCCAAGAGAGGCTTGGCAGACAAGGTCCTTACACCAGCCTGTCACAAGTAACACACTCACGGAACGTGCTCCATCCATCCCTCCAGGGATCAACACAGAGAACCCGAAGCCTTTTCCCATGGGTCTGGGGCTACACATCCCCTGCTCCAAAATCCATGGTGCTTTACATACACAGAGAGTGGAATTTCCCTCTCTGGTGATTTTTGGCTGCCACTAACAGTCAGTGAATGCTACATATGGCTGCAAATAATTTGACATTCTCCCCCTGAACTTGCTTCAACTACTAAACCAAAACATGTTCTACAGATTATTATTTTTGTACTCAAAGTAGGTTAAAAACACCTGGAGGCGTTAACAGCAGAAAGGTAAGAAAGTTACATTTTCAGTTTCCCTGTCAGGTGTTTTCTTCACCATCTCCCTCCACATCTCAGGTATTCCACAACTCCAGCACCATCTCCTCGTCACTGCCGAGGCATTTGCATTTCAATGGCCTGGCCGTACCCGAATGTCAGCTCTGACACACCGAGTGCAGGAGGGAGCAGCCGGGCAGGATTCCTGGGGCAGGATTCCTGGGCAGCTGCAGCACTGCAGGAAGTGGGAACCGTGTGGGGCTGGCAGGAGACAGCTCAGCCCTCACCTCATACTCAGCAATCCCAGGGGAGACTTTTGGGGCCCGGCAAGAGAGGGTCCAACAGCCTCAGGTACAAAAAAAAA
>JAHLSL010000053.1:2345124-2427997 GCA_025920805.1 Petroica traversi | reverse complement strand
AGGAGCCGCCGGGCGGCTGTGGGTGCCACGGCCCGCCCGTGAGGGTGGCTGGGGGAGTCGCCGAAACCCACGGGGGGTGAGGGGAAAGAACCGGGTGAGGGTCTAAGTGCTTGGCTGTCGGTGTTCTCTGTTATATATCTTTCTACGGCTCCGCCAAAGAGATATTTCATGGCTCCCTAGTTGTATTTATTTGTCCTTTCTCTAGGTGCACTTCACGTTCCCTTGTCAAGCAGGTGATTTATCTGCTTTTTTTCTGATACTTCTGCCCAGGTTTCCTCGTTGAATTCCCTATTCCTGGGGAACCGAACCTCTCATTTTGAGGTGGCAAAAAGAAGCTCCGACCTTGGGGTTGAAAACACCGGGCCACGTGCCTTACGAGGCGCCATTCATTCCAGTGCTCTGGAAAACCAGCGCTAGAGCGAAAGGGAGGGAGAGCAGGGCAAATATAAATAAAAGAGCTTCTGCTCTCTAGAGGAGTGGCCTCCAACTTTTTGGCTGCCCATTTCCGTCAATAAAGGACACTTTTTATCATGCACTTCTCATATATGTAAAGTTATTGATTTATCAGTTTTACAGGTACTAATGTATCGATATATACACTATAAAACATATTCAGACATAGAAATTAGGAAAGGATAAACATAAATGAAATGAACAGTACTTTAAAGCATTATTTCTTAAAGCGACAGAAATGGGGGCTTTTCCAGCCGTCAGTGATTTGCCTTGCATGTCACATCCGGACCACTTTTATAGCACATGCTTGTTATTCTGAAGTGGTCATTCTTAACTTCTTAAGAATATAAACAAACTGCTGATGAAAACAAAGAATTTATTTTTCATAGCTTTTTTTGTTTTTTGAAATCGTGGCCATATGTGTAGGGGCACAATCTATTTGAAGATAGTGAAATGCTGTTTTAGCTTCTCTTGTTTTTTTCTCACTCCTGTATCATGTGCCTGTTAGAAGGGCTGAGATAGTCAGTATTTCTAGAACTATATCACTTGGTGTCAAACACTGTAACTTCAGAGTTCAGGAAATTGAGGAAAAGTCATAATTTTTTTCCCCGGTCCTTAGAAATCTGGCATGTCTTGAAATGGTGTCCGAAATTGAATATTTGGATCAATCTTTAAAATCCTAAGATACCTTTTATATAGGATCCCAACAGTTTTCAAAACAGAAAAATGGGAGATTGTGAGATCTGACCACACTGTCTTGGTTATAAATGGGATTTTTCTTCTTTTGGTTGCCGTGGTGTGGCACGTACAGGGAGGGTGTCTGGTGACCTTTTATGGTTCAGAAAAGGGAGAAGAGAATCCTGTCATTAGTGACATTTCTTCAGTTCCTGCATGGACCTGACTGTTAGAAGGTGACTAACAGTTTCTGGTGCTTTACAATAAAACAACCACGAGGAGAGAGGTTCTCACTGTTTTCCACCTTCTGCTCTTGCAGGGCGTCTTCCCAGGCCGAGCTCAGGCTTCCTGTGTGATGCCCGAGAGCTGAAGAGAGCTGCTGATTTCCCTGTGCTGCTGGACTGCTGAATGCCAGCCCTGACTGTGAGCTCTGGTTTTGATTGTATCACATCACGATGTTACTCTAAGTATCAGAGTGCAGGAATGCAGAAAGTTGTTCACTAATGGGTTGGGGTTAACTTTGTAACCTTTGTTAGTGTGTCTGTTCACAGTGCATTTGATAAAGGGTCGCTCAGTCTCCAGGTGTGCCCCCTTAGCAAGGAGTATCTCCTGACCAGCCACAGCCAGCTCAGCCTTCCTTCCCAATTGCTTCTCCTTGACTTGATAGGAAGTGTTTCAGGACCACATCTTCAATGAGATTTTCCTCAAGGCTCATAATAAGTTTCTGAATTCTTGCTGTACTTCCTGCCCTCTCCAGGCTGTAAGTGAAAAATTTAAGTATTCTAGCTCACCATTGCTGCCGTGCACAGAGCTGTGCTGGTTCTCTTGACTGCTGTGGCATGTGCTGTGAGAAATTGTTAGAGCACAGGTGAAGAGGCTGCACTTAAAGTAATGTAGACACTCTTGATTGTGATCTGTGGGAGAGGTGGGTAACTCAAGGGAACATGATTTTACAATTTTGAAGACAGTAGGTGAATACAGAAAGATTGTCTTTTTTTTTTTCCACTTGTTTATGTGCCTGTAATAAAATGCTGTTTCAATCTATAACGTGATTGGCTTGGGAGTCCCAAAATGAAGTTGCTTTCTGCATTCCTTCTGGCTTTTTTTATTGTTTTCACTTCCATGATTTCTGTTAGAAAGAGAGATGGGGAATGTTTCTTACGTTCATGGGAGCTGTTAAACTTCTGCTGTTTCTAAGACAAGAAGAGTGATCGATAAAAGCACTTCATTGCTAAGTGTTCACAAGGTATGAATTACTAAGAGTAGTTTGTTTTCAGAAAGCACTGTTTTTTTCAGGGATTGGTGTAAGCAGCTAAGGCTGGTTGATGGCTATTTGAGATACACAGTAGCTAAAGCTTTTATTAGTAATAGGTATTTGAAATATACAGTCAAGTGGTAGTTAAAGCTTTATTGATGTAGGTCAGGCTCCACTGGCAGGATCTGCCATGTTGGCCATACTGCGTTGTGGTCTCACTCCAGGAGTGGCTTCTTCCTGTCCAGTGGCATCAGCAGCTGTTGGCTCTGATGGCAGCTGTTGCTTTTCACTGGGACTTGGACTCCATGGTCCTTGTGGGTCCCTTCCAAATCAGCAGATTTGGTGATTCTGTGGTGCCACCCTGTAGTCTGATACTGGACCTTGAATTCTGAGGGCAAAACAGCTGGATCTGAGTTTGTCCATACACTGCCAGTGTTACTGCCAGTGGGACAGGTTGGATGATAAACATTTTATTGCCAGACTTAGTCTGTTTTAATCTCTTGCATAATAGGATTGTTGGGATGTATATGGTAAAGCTTTTTGTATGCACATTAATCCCACAGAGGGTTAATTCTTATTAAAGGAATAACTTGTATTGTTCATAGCTGTTGGGGGCAAAACTGAGACTGGCATCTGATTTCTGAAGGTCTGCTTGATACCAGTTTGTCAAGGACAGCTTTTGACGAATTGCAGCTACAGCTACTTTTGAGTGACTGTGTTTGTTTGGGAGGCATCTTCCTTCTGCGTTACATTCATTCTGTGGAACACCTGAATTTCTCCCAAGTTCTGAATTTATTAGTAAACCTTCCTTTTCCTTGACTTTTGCAAGATCTGATGTACTTGGAAAAAGCCCTGTCTTTCAGAAACATTAGGAATATTATTGGCTAGGGTGTTTTAATAGTAAATATGTTCAAAGGAGGCTTATTAAAGATTTTAATCGTAAAACAATAATCCTGCACTGTTTTGCAGGAGGCTGTGGCAAGAGCTGACTTTGGCTGATTGATTTCAGTCTTTTGTACCATACGTCTTTCCTGGCATACAGTGAATTGCAAAATAAACCTTATATTTCACTGTTTCTGAGAGTCTTATGACTTGGATTGTTTATACTGTTTCTTGGTGTAAAAGGGAATGTAAATCTAAGACAGTGGAATGTGCCTTTTATGCATCATGGCTGGGTGAAATAATGAGGTGAGTAGGGGAAACCCTTAGCCTGCAGTTCAGGGTACTGTGATTGCATGAAAATGGCAAAGGACAAGATTGAATGGCAGAAGACTTTGTTGGTGACAATAAAAATGTGTGAAGTGCATAAGAAAATGAGGGTAGTCAAAGTGTTGGTTATTAGTTGACTTCAAGAGGCTTAAGGCTGACAGGATTTATTTCTGGATCCTTTTTTCCATTTTTTTTTCTTCCCCTAACAAGTGCAGAACACAGAGGATTTCTCAGCAATTTAGTGAATTACCAGGGGAAAAGTCTACTTTTGTTTTATTATTGTGTTCAAATAGAAAAGATGATAAATTCATAGCTTTAATTATATGGTGGTGTCTGAGGGATTGTTTGCAGCCAAAAGAAATTCAACAGTTTTCAACTGCCCTTCAAAATGTCCTGTGTAGAACTTGCCAGGCTTGGTTTGGAGGGATTCTCAGACACTCTTAACCAAATGGTAATTAAAGCAGGTCTGACTTAGCTGTGGCTGTTCTGTAGTTCCTTTTATTTCAGGTAAGTGCTATGGCATGAATTAGGGAGGGTTTTGTGAATTTTCATGTTTGTTAAGAAAAAAACCATTTGTTCCTCTTGGAATTCACTTGGCTGCTGTTGTGAAGCCTTGGACATAAGGTGGTGTGCTATTTCTTAGCTTTGGAGTATTGTTTGCTGAAGTTTAGTAATTTAGTAATGGGAATGAGAGCTTTTGGGAGAATGGACTTTGCTATTTGTGTAAGAATAGGCTAAGTAATCTCAGGCTTGTGTCAGGGTCATAATTATGAGTTCATCAAAGGTTGAATTTCTGATGTAACAGAATTAGTGTCCCATACCAGCACTGAGGATGTGCTGATCCTAACAATATACGGAAAGTCTCAGTCTCCATAGTGGGAAAAGCAGTGGAGAGAGAGCTGAGGCAAAACAAGTTCTGGTAATAGTAGGAGACTTTACAGGAGAGAAAACTGATCAACACTGAGCAAAGTACTGCAAACAAGAAACTGTGAATCTTCTCTCACACTGTGAAATCGGAAGTTTGCTAACACTGCATTTCTGCCAGGAAAACTGGGAAGCTAGAGGGGTGTTCCCAGTGTGGGATAACGGCTCATGGAGGTAAGAGGAGAAAGGTTGGAGTACACTTAAGTTTTAAGAGTGTTATTTTCTTGTATTTTAAGCATTTTCCCTGGGTATGGTGCTGCTCTTATGTCCCAGTTTTCCCCAGCTTATTTTAAGAATAGTCTGCCTTGTTTACATTTTCACTTATCCAGGACATTGACAAAGACATCTTCTGAAACCTAAAGGATAAAAAGTAAGACTTACTGAAGTAGAATATTCCCTTTAAAGCTACCATCTCTTCAAATATACAAGTGTCTTGTTGGAATATCTCAATCACAAATTCTGTGGGATTTCTAGAGCAGATGAGCAAATCTTCATTGTCTCCAAAAGTCCTGAAATGTAGGCATATTGGAATGCATTTTTTTTCTAGCCCTGACATCTAGTCAGTAACTATCATAGGTAACCTACTAAAGTCTTTTGGAGCAGAGTGCTGGCTCGGGGTGCATTTCCTGCAGTCTGTCTGAGCTGCTATTGCACATGACTCGTGCTGCTGCTGAAATGAAGTTGAGATAACCAATATTTGACTAAATCCTCACTGTTTCAATATGTGGGAAACGTAAAAGAATAGAATCCAACTACTTTTTGCTGAGCTCATATAAGAAATTGCTGCAATTTGTGTAAGATATGACAAGCCAGTGTAATAAATAATAAGAAGAAATGAATCAGAATTGTAGAATTGAAGTTCTTTTTCCAGACTCATGGGGCAGAATCTCATCTTTCACCAGGAGAATAAATGTTTTGCTTTAGATTGGAAAGGGAAAAAAAGTCATGTCAGTTTGTGAGATAATCCTAATTTTTTTTCTGGTAATCATATTTTGTCCCACTTAAGACTATTTTGAGGCCCTCTGTTACTGGAATAGCTTCAAATGTTCTTCATTTCTGGCAGCAGTAGAATTTTAGGGAGAGTTCAGTTGCAACCTGTGGAGTTACAGCAATGTATGTCACTAACTCCTGGCTGTGTTACTTACATCCCTTTTTCTCCTGCCAGCTGCTTGTTGGATCCTTTGCTGAACCATTTTGCCCCTTCATTTGGCATAAACTAATTTGATAAATGAACTAAAAGCTCTTGTGTTTCTTCAGCTTGCTGAACCACTGTGTGATTTGTCCAGGGAACAGGTGCCAGGCTGAAAGATGATGCTCTAGGAGTAGTTGTTAGCTCAACAGGCTTAGGCTGGAATGAAACTGTAGCCTTAGGCAGGGGACAGCTGTTGTCTGCACCTTCCAGCACCTGGCTTGTCTTCATGCAGGCACAGGACCTTTCTGGAGGCTTTTCTTCATTCTTGTGAAAACTACAGCCCACTGCTGGCAAAAAGAATCTGCAAAGTTATCTTGGGTGATTGGAAGTGGCTCTTAAAGCTTGATATGACTTTACCACGCATGGCAGTGGGAGTTCCCATACACATCCTTTTTTAATAAGCTCTGCTATTTCTTTGAGCCTTTCCGTTCAACTGTGTCTGGTTGAAGATACTCAGGCTCCTCTCTTTCCTGGGATTCTCCCAAAGGGAAGAATTGGGGAGTTAAGCAGCTCTATAAAATGCCCTATGAGCTGTGGAGATTGCTGTAACCAACTGAGAAAGGATGAGAGTGCAGGACCTTCCTCTCTTTGCAGCAGCAAGTTACTGCTTTGTGAACTATCCTTAAATCCAGGTAGGATCAAAATATGCAAAGCTTGAGCATTTCAGAAATACAATTTTCAGGCCTCTTCCTTCTTACACTACCAGTGTTGTACCAGTTTCCCATTCTATGTCAGTTGACTGCAGTGTACAGATCATTGTGTGACATCACCAGAATTCTGGAAATTGTTCACAATCACCAAACATTTACTTGAAATGTAGAGGCACAAATAGTTTTTTCTTAGAGCTCCGAATATAGGAAAAAGAAAATGCGAGAAAAGCTTCTGAATCATATTAGTTTGATCCCTGCTTTTTAAATGTCAATTTCAAGTAACAAATAGTGCATGATTCATCCTGCTTGTTGAAATTTGATGGTTTTGAACAAAATGCCATCAATTTAAAACTTCTTGGTTATTTGTGGAGAGGTAATGTGTCAAGTGCTTTTTTGGTAGTTGTGGTTGACTAACCTGGTTCAGCTCTCTGTTTTTAAAGAATGCGCTCAAGCAAACCAGACTTGATATTTGGTCACATTAAAATGAGAATAGCTCAGGACGGGTGTAGGCTGGGAAAGCTTCCTTGGGAGCATTGACATGAAGAGATGTTGGAGGTGGCTGGATAATCCAGCTTGGGAACATTAGCACTTAGTGAAGCTTGAGCAGCTCAGCCTTAGGTGTAAATAAGAGTTCAGAGGAATCTTAACAGTCCAGGTATAACACGTGTCTCCTGCAGCTGGCACTGGCACTGCTTCAGCTGCTTTGGAATTCAGAAGAGGTTGCTAGCACACTGGAAAAAGATCAGTTTGAACAGGAGTTTAAGGCATATTTTAACTCCTAAAAACACATGCAGGTGCAGCTTTGTTTAACTTCTTGAAATTATACATTTATCAAATAACAACTTAATCGGAGTTTATTGATACAGGCTCTCAGCTTACAGGGTGTGACCTGTGAATCATAACGTGACTGCTGCAGTAAGAAGTTGTACAAATTTACTGTGTGCATAAGTGCCATGTGGGACAGCTGCTGTAGTGATGCTTCTGACTTTAAAACAAGACTGGGTAGCCGTGATTAGGTTTGAATTCCTCTGTGTTCCTGGTTTTTAGCAGAGGGTAGTGCCTGGTGTTAAATGGGTCACAGTGATCACAGTCATCCCCTCTGATCTGTGCCTGTACTGCTGCTTTTTTAATAAGGAATTAAGCTTTTTTAGTTCTAGCCAAGGGAATTTTTGGAAAGCACAAAAACTTTGCAGGTATTTGTATTAGACCAACCCAAGCTACTTTGTTTTGACATAGGATTTGATTGCTCTTCTGTTTCCATTTGGATATAAAAAGGTATAGAATTATTAACTGCATATTGAACTTGGACTGTGAGACTTTATGTGAATTGTTTTGAGTATGTAGTGATGTGAAAATTTTCCAAATATCAAAGATACTTTTCTTACTTGAGAAATCTTTTCTGTTAATATTATTTTAACCTTAAAAAACTTGAAGTTCATTGCAAGTATGAAAAAATGTGAACTCTGTTACAGATGGCTTACTTGCATTTTCTCTATAGAAATACACTTTATGTGTTTGGATTTTTTTAGACAAGTTATTTATGTAATTTTATTGCCACTTGTAAAAACATACATTCTGTCCCAAAGTCATTTCAACAGAGTATTTCTCAAGGGAATTTCAGAACAGACATTTATCAGGAGGGGTTTGCAAGGCATGCAGAAAATAACTGATCACAAGGAACTTTTCAGCACGTTCCTCAAGTTCTTGTTCTCACGTTGCTGTTACATGGAAGAGTATTGATATTCAAATAACCATGTACAAAGGTGAGGAAGAGTGGGAAGACAGATTTCAAATGCGTACTAAAGGCTGGATACTTAAAAAAAATATTAACTTCAGCTTTTACCTTAGTGTCTTTATATTATAGACTTCTGGCAATGACATGAGAAAAGTGTTTTTTCTTCATTGATACACAAATTCTTATTCTCAAATCTGAGGTCAGTAATGTTTGTCAGCTAAGTGTCTATAACTGACTTTTTATAAAGACATTTGAGTATTGCTGAATAAATGTAGGGACTTGCTGATCTCTCACCCTGATGGGTTTTTTTCCTTCAAGTATGTTCAAATGTACATCAGTGACTGATCAGCAGAAGACTGGGCCAAGTGAGGATTCAGGATTGTGGTAATGCAGTGATGTATTCCCTGAAAATTAACCTGAAAAAGGTTATGTAGATAAATTTTCTTAAATCAATTGTCAGTCTGTAACAGGAAAGGTATCTGTTATATTTGCAGTTTTGAGACTTGAGTGTCTCTGCTTCTGAACTGCCCGGTAGCATCTCAGTTCTGTGGATGTATTTGTATACCATTGTAATTAAAAATACAGAAATTTGAGCAACTGGAGGTTTTTGCAGATCAGATAAAGGAGTTCCTGGCATTTGCTGTGACTTGCTACTGCTAAATAATTTAGCGTTTAAAAGGTAAATGAAATGCAAAGAAACACGACAGCATCGACAAAACCAGGCAAGCAATAGAATGGCAATTTATTGAAAGGACAGAGAAGTGTCAAATCAGTGAAACACTTGACAGGTCAGTTGCTTTTTGAGTGTTGATCATGTGGGGTTGCAAGTGTGTGATTACTGCAGTGGTTATTCAGGTAGGGCTTGAGTATCACTGCAGAGATGGTTTCATGCTGCTGGTGGCAGGAGTGTTAGTTGGTGATTCATAATCTAGCTTTGGCACAGAATGTCTCTTCAATTTTTCATATAGTGCTGAGTATTTCTTTTAAGATTTAAAGCCCTTTTGTCATGCAGATAACAATATATCCTCTGTCAGCCTAGAAATGAGAACTTCCTTGGCTCAAATGCAAGGAAGGGCTTGATGTTACAATATCTCCTTGGTCCCTCAGTCATCTGGCCCTATAATCTTGTGAAGGGGTATGCAGTTCATTTTGCTGCGCCCTCCACTTGAAAGACAGAAGGTATTGAGCAAGTGGAGTGGCAAACACAGCAGCCCTGAGCTAAACGCTCCATTTCAGGAGAAGAAAAAACAACCTGAGAACCAGAGAACCTTAAAGCTGCTACTGGATGAAACCTACTTGAAATGACTGAAGTTGGGTTCTGTGAAGTGAGCCTAACACAGGACTCCTCTTGGAAATGGCAACTTGTCATTGCATTTTACACTTTGCTGGAATGGTTTGAGGTGGGGTGAATATTGCTTATTGTTCTCAGAGCTGAGAGTGTTAGTTCAGAGGGTGAGGGAATCTTTGGTTAGGGTCAGTATTGGAAATCCAGTTCTAGCTTCATTAATGGATGAGAAGAGCCTGGATTCCTTGCTAAGGCTGTTCTTGATGGATTTTCTGGTTAATAGATAAATAAAGTGAAAACTTTCACTGTGTTCTGGTGTCTTTTTATTCTCCTGTCCCTCCAGCTTTGTCAGGACTGGGAGGGGTGTTGTCTGATAGACTACTGTTCCCATGGCCATTGTAAGGGCTTTTTCAACTGCCTTTGTCCTGTCCTCCATCCATCACTGTCTGTGTCCTGAGAATAAGCAGTGCTTATTTCTTCAGCTCTTGGTAACCTTCCTAGCAAAAAACCAAAGCAGTTGAGGGCATTTGATGATTTAAATCAGTGTTGATCAGGATTAGAGCCAGACAGTGTAACATGGTGTCTTGCCATAAAGGTGGCCTTCACCTTGGTTTTGAGAAGATGTTGGGGTCAAATGACCTCTAGTCTAAACTTGAAATCAGTAAATGTAAATGATGTGAGAGATATTTCTTGATTTCTGGGAGTAGGTTTAATTCAGGGTAACAGAAAATGTGAAACTTTCTCACATTGTTTCCTTTCCCCCCCTACAGCCAGGCAGGGACAGCCAACAAAGAAACTGTGGTGACTGGATATGTGCTTTGCTGGGTGGATCTTAATCAGCAAAACTAGTTGGAATCTTCAGATTTTTTTGTTTGCTTAGGAGATATTTATGGATAAAACTGTAACTATTGGGTGATGTCAGCAAGTGTTCTTGAGAAAGGCTTTTTAAATAGGAATACAAATGAGTTCATGCTGATTAAGACATGGATACTTGAGTAGAACAAAATTTCATTATGAAGCAAATGAATGTTTTTGCTTCTTGTTAATTGAACTGTTAGCTGTAAATGAAATACACTTCAATTGTCAAAAGCCACAATTTTTACAAACTGAAATTTCAAGCAGGGTTTCCTATTCAGCTTGGTTACTTGGCACAGTTTCAAATAATAAGTTGCTTGTTTCTTACATGTTAAACTCTTAAGACCTGGCTTTGCTGTGCTGTGGATGGGAGGTTTTAAGTAGAGATTGGTGCAGTATCTTTTCCCAGGATTCTTTATTTGAAGAATACAACCTGCTCTGAGGTTTGCTCATTGCTGTCACTGCTCAGGCAGCAATGGGGCTGGTGACTGGAGTGTTTTGGGGATGTCCTCATTGCTGTGGGATCAGTGCTGCTTACAGCAGCTGGGTAAGGCTTCACTCAAACTTAATGCTTTCTTCTGAGTGTCTGTTCTGTCATGAAAAACAGCTCAGCTGAGATGTGAACTGAACCTGCTGAATTCTTTTTGGTGATCTTACCACGGAGCTTTGGAATGCTATGGCCATATTTTTGTCTGGAGTTATACATAGATGACCCTTTCCAAAGGTCAGGAAACAGTTCCAGGGTGGGAATTAGCTGTTTTGGGAGACTGTTAGAGACCAGGAAAAACAAGCTTCCATTCCTGTAATAAATGTTTTATCTTGGGATGTCTATAAGCTCAAATATGATTGAAGCTTTCATAAAATCTGAAGACTTTTTACTTTTAAAAATACAGTGTTTAAAAAGCAATAAAATGCATTTTTCTCTTTGTTTTGGTAGATGTGGGGAGGAGCAAAATATGAATCAGTGCTTTTTCAGAGGAGTCTTTTTAAGTGAAAAGGGAGTGCTGGTGACTGAGAAGGCAGTTGTCTAATGCAGAAAGCCCTTGAGCTAACTTTGGGGATTAAATGTGGTATTTGATCCTCAGCTAATCTGTGTACTTACTTCTAACAGGCTGCAAAAGGTAATCAAAGAAAGTAACTTTTCTGTGCTTGCACTTTCCTTGTAAAATGTTTAGGCTCCACAAATCAAAAAAGGCAGTGGTGCCTGAACTCTTGTTTTCCACCAGTTGGCTTTGTCTGTTTCTGCTCAAGGCAATGAACTTCAGGTTATGATATTACACTGAGGTGAAATCTGTGTTGTAGCCCTTTCGAAAATAGAAATGTTTTTCCACTTTCCCACTATTTAATGCTGTGTAAACCAGAGTGGAGCTGACCTTTTGCAAGGATCACAAAGACTTTAGTTCTTATTTCTCTTTGCAGTAAGAATTGCATGATGTGTATTCAGGTCAGAGTCTCAGAGTGACTTGAGATTTCTGAAACCAAGAAAGACTAGCAATTAGTTGAGATGTCCAGAATAAAGGTTAAGATTGGTAGTGCCTCAAAGTTTGTTTCTGAAGTTTGGTTGCATTCTTAGCTTTTAGAAATTTCCTTTATGGCCTTTAAACCAGATGTGCATCTCTACCCAAATATAGGGGTGTTGGGATAATATTTCTGCTTCAGCTCTGGGGAACCATATTTACTTTAAAAATATATATATATAGAAATGAAGTCATGCAAAAGAAATGTAAAAGCGGTATAAACCTACTGTTTACTAAATATGGTAAATACTCAAACCTGAATGCCAGATATCTTTCAGAACACTTGTAACTAAACATAAATTAGGGATCTTTTCAAATGCAAGTGCTTGAAGACATTGTGTGAGATTTCCATCCTCATGTCTGCTCAATCATCAACCTCTTTGAAAAGACTTACATTTTCTTTTAGGGCTGAATTTATTGAGTGCATAGATCAACCCTGCTTTTCAAAGCTTGTGCTTGTTTCCCACCTGCAGTTTCTTGTTTCCAGCATATGAGGAGCAGCTGTGGAAGAGCAGATTGTCCTGGATGTGCTTTTCCCAGGTTCTCCTTTGCTCTTTGGCTCCCAGTTCCTGGCAGTGATACTCTGCTCTTGAGGCTTTTCCCTCACTTCTTGCCTATGATATGGCAGAAGATGCACAAAGAAGAGGTTGCAGTGTCAGTAAAGGAGTGGGAAGGATTTCACCACTGCCCTCAGAGCAGTTTCTTTGGGCTGCTGGAAACGGTTTGAGGATCAGATGCAATGCTGCAAATGTTGAGCTGTTGCTCCAAGCCCTCAGCCTAGGATATTTAGGCTGGCATGGATGCTTTTTTCTCACTCCTGCTTCAGCTCTAAAATGAGCAATTTTCATTACATATGTACAGATGTTCCAAAAATGGGCCCTCTGCCTGCCTATTCCCATCCCTCACGTGCATCTCTGGATCTCTTATGTATTGCTTAACACTGGAGAGCACTCAGACCACTCCTGTGGATTTATGCTTTTGTTGCTTTTTTCCCCTTGTTTTCCATTCCCTAAATATCATGATTTCCTCTAGCTTTTGGATGAAGATGAATATAGGGAAAGCTTTATTTTACCTTGTCTACATTCTGCTGTTGATTGAAGTGAATTTTTTTATGGAGCCATGGAAGTACCTGGGTTTTGTATGATTTTAAAATTTCTGTGAGCTCTCCTTTTGGTGCTGAGAGGGGAATCCTGGTATGTGCCTAACTTAGAGCATAAAGTTTGTCTTTTAAAATTTCCTGAATTTTTTTTTTTTTATTGGTGTAGTTTTTCCCTCTCATATCCATTTTAACACATTTTGTCTGTGAGCTCAGACAGCTTTCAAATCTTGTTAACAGTGGTCAGAGGAGCTGTCTGCTGTTCCTGGAGAGGATGCTTTGGCAGGACTGGGCTGTCTTTTCTGTTTCTTTTCTTTTCAGGAATCTAGACAAGGTTTTGTAAGCAGTGTCCACTGATGTGTTGATACTTGAACCTCTTGTCTGTTCTTTTGTGCTCCCTTTCCTGATTAGTTTTTTCCATCAAGGTGTTTCCAAAGTCTTTACAGTTTTCATCCTGTAATGTCAATGTTACCATGCGGGACTGCAAGAAGAGCCTGGTCTGGAAAGGGATTTTGGTACACTTCATGCAATGTACCTCCAAACTTTAATTTCTGATAGATTACTAGAGAGTTTTAAGACCAGATTACAAACAGCTCAATGCAGTTCTTCACTTTTCTTGCTATTAGAAAGGATTTGCTAATGGTATTTCTGTTGTTCAGGTTTATAAGACTGTTATTTTGCACAATTGAGACTATCTAAAAATTCTGATTTCTTCTACATAACGGGTTTGAGGGCTGAAACTCACTTGTTTTATGTTGGAATAATACATGGCAACAGGAAGAAAATTAGAACAAAAATGTATGGAAGCTAACATGTCATATTTTTTTCTAAAGATGAATCTTCTCTGAAAACGGGCAGAATGAGTTGCTTGTTTTGTGTGAGAATCACTGACTCTTCCCACACTTCATTTCCTCTAACCTTTGTCCCTGTACCCATATCAGTGCATTTAAAATATCCAGTTCCACGCTGTCTTTGTGGCTTTTGAGGTCAGAGTAGATGCTTTTGTGTTGGGTCATGATGCCTGTGGTGAGTCATTCTTTAAAGTAGATACTCAATCTCTTTCTCAGTAAATTCTCACATCCCAAGTATTCGACCCCGTCTTCTGTAAAACGGCCGTAATGACTTGTTTTGGTGGGTATGTGCATGAAAAATTCCAATCTGTGTTCCTCTGTAGCAGCAGCCAGTTTCCTCTCACAGAATGTAAGTGAGCTTGGAATATAGGCTGTGCTCCTTTACAACTTACGTGATGAAAAGAGCTTTGAGGAAGAGCAAAAGTGCTAAAATAGCTCTAAAACAACTTTTCAATCTCATCAGTGTATGCAGTCTTCAATCATTTTATTTCCAAAATGTGACTTCGCATTTCACTGGCCAGTCACAATCAGGATTCCTTGACATTCAGTTATCTCTAGTTCAGATTACTTGTTTGCTGTTTTAAATCAAAGTACTCCTCAAGCATTAATTAATACTGTTTCTTGTTTCACTTGTGTGGTGCTGGTAAATGTTTGAACTGGGTAAACACCATGAAAAACTTCAGTCTGTTCATTTACATTTTTTAATAAACTGCTTTGCTCATGGCACTTTTATGTTTGCATTGCACAAACAGTGAGTGATTGAGTCTTACAGACATAAATGATCAGAGGAATGGAACTTCAGTTGTGAAGGGCAGTAACCATCTGCTCACTGCTGGGGAAGTTACCAGGGTCTGGTGAGGTCTGGGTGATTTTTGGGTGCTGTGGTTTCAGAGGTGTCTGTGTTCCATGTGCTCTTTATGACTCTGGAGCTGCTGATTGTGGGGTCTTACAGGGTTTCCCTTTTACCTTGTTAATGGGAAAGGAGCTACTGGAAAACTTTGTCCTGTGAAATACCAGGTCCTCAGATCCCAAAGAAATTTTCCAATAGCAGAGCAACTGAAGAGGAAGACTAAATTGCCTATAGTAGCTGGAAACCCAGAAGACATTTTTATGAGCAGGTTACAAAACCCTGTCCCATCCCTGGTAGTCATCTATTGGACTTTAGGTAGAGTGATTAATGAAAAATGAAAAACTCTCAGGATTTATTTTGAGACTTATTTTGTTTTATCTGAACGGTTTCTATTTTCTCATGTGAGATCTGTAACACGAGAATTAAATTAATTTTGCAGAATTGTGTTCATTAAAGGTATTAGTTTAAATGGCAATTGATGCTGTCATGAACAAAGTTAATTCAGAATAAAATGAACTGTCCTAATCCCTAGGTAAGGAATACCTGCAGTGAAGGGCTCTATAGCAAAGCTTTCCCTCTGGATACCAGGCTAACCACGGTGACTGGTTTTAGCTATCCAGGGATCTATATTGCAATTATTTTTCATCTCATTGTGAGGGTTTGTTTTCCCTGAAGTGATCTAAAAAGCTGATGTATTGCTAATGCAAAATTTCACTCGTATTTGAAGGGAGAGAATCAATGTGGAGCTGTTGCCTTTTGAGAGTTGAGTATATACCTTTCCTGTTGCTTTAATTCCAGAGAACAGCAAGGTTTGACATGTGACTATATATATATATTCATATATATATATATATATATATATGAGAGATGGCTTGTATGTGCCTCATCCTAAAGCTGTTACTTAAATAAGAGTAGAAGGCCGAATTGAACACTTGTGTTTTTAAAATAGGCATTTGCAGATGTTTGACAGCTGTTTCTAAGGTCAGAGTATGAATAGCTTTGTTAGTGTTTGCTGCAAAGACCCAGTTAAACTAAGCATAAACCTAAGCTTGACATCTTGCCTTCTTTCTTTAAGCTGCTTGGAAATGCAGTGGAACTCTAGAATTTTTTTCCTACAAGTCTCTATTTTGGTCTGTAATGTTTCTTTGTTTTTACAAGAAGTAAAAATAAAAAGCAGTTGGCTATTGTCTGGTATGTATTTTCTGGTTTGACAGAAAAACCTTCGTCCCATTAGGTTGAGCTTGCAGTTTTCCTGGTCACAAAGACCTTTGTCTAATGAGTTGCCTGTAGGGAAAAAGCCAAATCTGATTTTTTTGCAGTCAAATATGTTGGATAACATACTGCTCCAGCTTGATGGGAGACAAAGGCTCTGTCAGAGGGAATCTGATCTTTCTCTGACAGCTCCAAAAGCATTGTGGTTTTAATAGATGGACTTCAGTTTTGTTTCTGGTATTCTGGCTACATGGGGGAAAGCAGAGGAAGTGATGGTCCTGTGAGTTTTTCTCCCAGTAAATCATCTGACTTTAGATTGTTTGCATTCTGAAGTGCTTGGATTCTGATGCTGAGGTAAGGAATACTGTGGCTCTTCTGTCATGTAGCAGATGGGGTTTTTTTTTGTAGTCTGTTAGCCTCTGAATGGTAAAATTTGGATTTATTTACTCTGGCAAAGGGGGAGAGAGATTTCAGGAGAAAAATTCTCCACTCAGCAGTAACGTTTCTAAAACTAGAGCTGGTGATGAGGTAATTGGAACTCCTGCAGTGTTTTATAATCAGCCTGTAAGTTGGATTTCTGATGCTGACCTCATATTTAAATATGCTTAACCGTAATAAATAATATGTACTTGTAATCTTACCTTGCAATTGGATGGCTAAAGAGTTTAGTAATTTTTTAAAAATTTATTATTCATAGGATTATCTGTTGTAATGTCATTGAAAAGGCAACACTTTAAGGGCTGTTTACCCTTTCCCAGTGTTCAGGGGAAGAGGAGCTGCCTGTAGCTGGTGCTGAGACACTGAGGCCGTGCTGCTCTGACTCCAACTGGCCCCTGGCAAGTGAGAATGTGCCTGTGCTGTGCTGGGGTGCTCTGCTAGATAAAACTGTTTGCACGTTCTAAATGGCATTTTTGCTGTTGCTCATTCTTTGACTGTGGCAGATTTTACCCTTCATTTATGTATAAAAGGCCCTTGAAGTCTGTCCTGTCCTTCCATGTCCTGCCCTATAGTGGTGCTGTGAACAGTGCAGCCACAGTAATGTGGAAAAGTGAGTCATTCTGCTTAGCTCCACTCAGGGATTTGATCTCACTCTGATCTTAAAGCCACCTGCTTTTAAGTTTTCCTCTCTGCTGTACAAATGTGATTAGAAATCTGATCATATGATAAATTTCTATGTAAAATATAACTCAGCTACTACTACTACAATAATAATTATATATCATGGCCTACAAAAGGTAATGAAAGAAGAAATTAAGAAAGTGTATTTAAACTATATTCTGCTTTTGAATGGTGTTTAATTACCCACCGTTTGATCCTTGATGTGTGTAGTAGCACTTAGATCTTTATGCTGTAAAAGTTTTTCTTTCATTTCCTGAGTAATTCTGTCAAACCATGTTGGTATACACCAAGGATGATCTCTGTGGCATGCAACTAAAGTGTCCAGCTGAAAAATGTAAACTGGAAGTTACCAAATACTGTATAATAAAGTCATGATTGGTCAGGGAAGAGAGGGAAAGAAAAAAGTAATTTAAGCCCCATTTTTGATATTGTAGGATCTTCTCTAGGCTCATTTAGAGGTTTAAATAATGCTAGTGTGTGTGTCAGTTGAACCTTTGAAATCTTATCAAATCCTGCTGTTAATGAATAAATCAATCTCTGTATTCCTGCTTGGCTGGTTCCTTTCTTGAGCCTACACAGTCAGCAGTGTAGCAGTAGTGAACTCAGAGCTGCTCCAGTTTGAATTAATTTCATTTGGAGGAGAAGCTTCCTTGCATTGAATTGTAGGGCTGGTAGGGTTTAGAGTTTAACAGCAGTTCCAGTTTTGTTTTTGCTTTTGGGTAGACACAGTTAAAAATGGAAAAGAGGGATATGTGCAAGCCATTGGAAAGCTCAGTGTACATTGTTCCTTTTGCCATGAATGTAGTTAAATGTGTTTCCATAAACATGTAGCTCTGCAGTGGGGTTGAAACTACATAGACTGTGATTTTGGAGCAGAGGTATGGGAGGGTTATCCCTGAGAAATGGGACTGAAAGACTTCTGTAGGTTCCCATCTGCTCTCAGTGAGCTTTAGAGGGACTGTTTTGATTTCTTGCTCTCTGGAACTGATTAGAAGCCATTGTAACTTCACTGATGTTCCTTTTCCTTAGGATCATCTTTCTTTCTTCAGCATCATCTGAAAGAGTTACTATCTAAAACATATGGGTTAAATAAAAAAAGTGTATGTTCTGCTGGCTTCCTGTGTTTGTGTTCTGTTTATATGTTTTTAAGATTGGTGTCCAGCTGCCTCCCTGCAGTTTGAAAGTGAGCAGGGGCCAGATGTGAGCAGACAGATCAGGACGTGGTGAGAAGGTCACAATGGGTATAATTGCTTAAGCTTCCCTTTTTGAAAATCATAATTTAGGATTTTTGACTGATGAATACTGTGTAACATGAAAGAACTTAATCTCCCTTGTAGATGATAACGTCATGAAGCGATTTATGTTGTATGTTTAGAAGCTGTGCTGAAACAGCTTCCTGGACAATGAAGAGCATAATTTTCAAATCAGTTGAATTTTCAGGTTTCTTGTGATACATTAAGTCCCAGCCTTTATGTAGTTTCTATTTTATGTGTGTAGATTCTTTTCTGTGTGTGAGGAAGTATTGTTTGCACTGCCTTCTTTAAGGATTAAAATCCTGTTTGTTTCACAGAGTATCTCACTACTTTTCCTAACAGCATTATATTATTTGAGTTGTCTTTCTTTTCCTGTCAGAGATGCTAGTATTTGAAAAAAAATCAACCCATAATGTGGAGTTGTGATTCATAGAACTGCAGATGTTGCTTGGAAGGGACATCTGGTGGGAGGTCATCTTAGTCCAGCCTCCCACTCAGGGCAAGGCTATTGCCAAAACTGTACTCAGTCCCTGGTTTGTCGTGGCAGAGCAGGAATTCAGTTTCTTCACTCCTGGATCAATCTTTCCTGTACACAATGAAGGTGTTCCTCTGCTAGAGATCAGTGTCTGTACCACCTGGGAGCAGTCTGCTTCACTTGAATTATTTTCTAGATAAGGAGTCAGGATAATGGGACCCTTAAGGATGGTCTGAAGGTCTCAGCAGTTGGAAAAGCAGGAGAGAAGGGTGAATGTCATCTGTGATGTACTTGTGATGTAAGCTGCAAGAAGAAGTGACCTTTGTCCATAGAAAACACATACTTTTGGAACTGGGGTGGGATGTGGGAAAATGCACAGAATGTTAAAACATGGAGGAGGATTTTGTGTCTCAGATCACTCGGATTTCAATGCTGAGTGGAAAGCACACCAGGCAAGAGAAAGCAGCACAAGGTGACAGCTCTCCTCAGTCCCTTGAGCCCAGAGCCCAAGTGTGCTGGATGAAAGGGACAGCAGTCAACCAGTATCTGCTGCTCAAAGGTGACTCCAAAACTGAAGGAACAAGAATTTAAGTAGTATGGCCCTTCAAAATGGCCTGAACTGGCAACTCATAATCACAGAGTGAGTTTGTGAAGGCTTTTTCTTTTTGTTTGCTTGGGGTTTTTTTCACTAAAATACAACTGTTTTTTATTTTGGTAAGGAAGGGGGAAAACTAAGCTTTGGATTTTGTCTCTCACGTTAAATTCCCATGCACAAGGTTACAAATGGAACTACTTCTAACTTGGGAGCAGTTTGTATTCAATGAGAAATACATAGTCCTTAAACCACTTGCTTCAGTAACTGTTCTATAGGATTGAAGGTGAAATATTCTGAGTAGCTGTGTTGTCTTACTTAGCACTCAACTGCACACATAGATTAATTGGGAAAATCTGGATGAGGATTTATTAGTACAATCTTAATTTGAAACTTCTAGGAGGGACTTAGTTTCAGTTTTCTTCTAGGGACAGCACAAACCTCTGATGAAGGGTGCACCATGAAGAATAATCAGAGAGGTGGACTGGAAGAGCAGGATCTGCCTCCCTGTGTGCTGAATATGGTGAATGAGGGTTTGTCTTGAGGGATAAAATAGAATTGCAGGGATTTCCAGCAACACTGTGGCCCTGGCACAGAGCTCAGTTAAAATGGGAACTCTGAATTCAAGTGTCATTTACAGTCTTTGTTCTCTGCCTTTAAGCACATCTGCCCACAGGATCTGTCCTGAATCCAGTCAGCTGTGACTGGCCACTTGCTTCATGGGGTGAAAAATTCCTGCTATGTTATGATGTTGGAATTGAAGTGCTGCTGAAGGGAAACAATGGCATAGCTAACCTTTTTTATCTTTATTTTTTTCCCCAGAGGTATGGAGAACTTGGTAGCTGGCTCCAATCTTCCTCCACTTTTTACAGATGAGGATGGACCTAAGGAAGGTGGTGAAATTAATGTAACTGGGTAAGCAACTCCTTTTTCACCTTCAGCTGGTAGATACTGTCTCTGTATTTGTCAGGGAAATTCTTTCAGTGGGAGGAGGGCATTCTAAGTAAATTTTAAAAAGATAAATAAACCTGACAAAATTCAATCTTGCAACGTTCCCTTGGCCTTGATAGAAGACCACAGGATTCTGTTTAGGAGAAAGCAGAAGCCTTCTGAACTGATGGAAGTGGTCACAAACTGTTCTTTAGTTTGTCTTTGCTTCACAAGGTAAATCCTTAGAGTTTCAGTCTTAAGACAAGTGACATTATGGGGACAGAGAGGGAGGAAGTATCTGTTGGCCAAAGTGGTCCCTGCTCAGTGAATCATTTCAATCAAAGATCTTCTGTTCATCAATGATCTCTGAAACTAATTGCTGAGACTGGTGTCTCATTTGTGTCAGTCCCACACTGCTTTTACAAACTGCAACAATGGCCTCATAAAATCACAATGCCAAGAAAAGCTTTCTTATAAGAATACATGGAATTTTTGCTGGGTTTTGATAATTGAAGCTTCTTTTCTATTTTGCAAAGCGTCAAACAGTAAAATTCAGACTTTGCAGTCAGGTAAAGCCCTGTAAAAATGAATGTGACACTTTCACTTCAAATGGGTCTGAATTTGGATTTACTTATCTGGAACTTCAAACATTTTGGTGCCAAATTAGGTCATGTTCAAATCAGGCTTGTGTTTAAGTGGTATGAATGTTTTGGCTGAGCTTTCATCAGTGTTTGCTCCAAATGGCTGCATCATAGGAAGGTTTTTCTGTAAGTGTAGTTTAAAGAGCTCTGCTAAGGGAGAATGGAGAGGAAAACTGACATGTTCTTTAAACCCTACCAGTGAATCCAGAGCTGTGTTGTTCCTATTCTTTTTGACACATTCCAAATCTAATTAACTTATGGGAGGGCATCTGCTTTGTTCCCTTGCTCCCTCTCTAATTGTCAGTAATATGAGCTCAATCTGGAGTTGCAAAGTCAGGCGTGGATCTCTCCAGCCCTTGTGTCTTTACCAGTAATTATGTCACAATTGCTGATTGTAGTGAGTAATGAAAATATGCTGTTCTCTCTGAAGACAGAAATTCCCATGGGCATTCAAATAACAATTCTGTTAATATAGATCAAATTTTTATAGCTGTATTTTACATCAATAGGAACAGTTATTTTGAATATTTAAAATTTGCCATAGACATGAGTAGCTTTAGACTGGAATAAATGAGTAAAGGAGACTTGAAGCATACCCTGCTGTTAAAGGAATTTTCATGAATGTAACTGGGCAAGGCCAAGTAATCCTTAGCCTCAAGAAGGGTTTAGAATCTGAGACAAGTCCAAAAATCTTGTATTAATTTGCCTACTGAGCACAGTGCTGAGAATGTCCAGGGGGTTGTTGCTCCAAATTGCCAGTCTACCTTCAAAAGTATTTTTGCACACTTGCTCTTCTTTTTTGCCTGTAGACATGTTGCCCTTTTATGGAGTAGTGTAGATTGATACAGCTCTTGCAGCAAAATGAAATAATGACCATTCTGGAGCCTGTTGGGACCTGGTCATGTTTGTGTTTACATACCCATGTGTATGAACAGGAGATTTGTGTGGAATGAAGTTCAATCTGAGATCATACACAATCACAGCCCTCTAAATGTATTTGTGGAGAAATATATGAAACACATCCAGAAAGGTGTATCTTGGTTGTTGATGAAACTTTTAATTTCAAATTCCTTATGGTATTTTTGAAGAAGGGTAGATTCATGCTGTTTGGTTTCTGATCCAAACATACACTTGCCTGCAAGTTGTTTGTGTAATCAAATGCTTCACTGAAAATGAAGCAAAATACCACTTTAAAAACCAAACTGGGTCTGAAAGTCCATAGGAAGTATGGTACTTATAGTGGTTGCTTGGATGGAACAGCCAGTTCTTCAGAAATCACTTTTAAATCCCATTTTTTCTTGCTAGTGTGAGAATGAATATATTTGCAACATTTTTGCATGTTTTAGAAGATTAGGGAGGAAATGATTTAGGAATGATGATTAAATTTTTTGTTATCCACTTCTGTGCTTTTTCAGATTAGCTAATTCGGAGAGTTCATTCAGTGGTGGAACTTCACAGCCTGTGAATAACCCAGATTTGGTGGAGGACTTGTCACAGACTCAGCAGCTGCAAAATGAGTCTTCTAATGCTGCTGAAACCACTGAGCAGAAGCCTGAGGAGGAGGTGAGATGAAATAATAGTAACATTTCAATGAAGCAAAGGCATGGTATTTTATCATTACATTTGTCTTACCTGCTCAGATTTTTTTTTTCTTTTATAGGATCACAAATTTTTATCTGTTTGCCATTTTCATCTTCTGATTCCCTGATTTTTCCCCTGTGTTGCAGAGCTGCACACAGATAGCTGGCAGTTGGAATGTGCAGAGAACAGCACATGGGTCTCAGCTTGGCTAGTGGGCCCCACAGGCTGGGGCTGCAGTCAGGACTGAATGTTCAGCTGCCACAACTTATTTTCTCTCCTGGGAGCCAGCAAAGTGAGGCCATTGTGCTGTCCTGGTAGTAATTGATGTCTTTAAAACCATTAGGCCTCTACTACTTTATACGTTGTGTACCATCCAACACTGATTTTTGGTGACTAAATCATGAAGGACCTGAAGCTTCACTTGGAGTTTGTTTTGGGGTTTTTGGTGGTTTTTTGATAGATGCAATTGATATTCCTCCTTGTAGTTTGTTTTCAGCTGTGAAGTCCTTTTCAAATTAAGTAATAAAATTCCAGGAGGGGAACAAAAAGTAACACGGTGGCAGGAACACGTTGATCTGGGGAAAGATTAGAAGTACTGAAAATAGTTGTATGTACATAGCAGTAGAAACTAGTGTTGTCCAGAGATTGCTGTAGAAATAGTTTGAAGCTGAGAGGATGAGTGACAATGATGTTATTGCTGTGAACTCACAGTGTGCTCCAGGCACATCCTACAATATTCCCTCCTTTGGAGTTTGTTGCTCCATTGGAGGTGATTAGTGGGAAAGACAATCCACTGAACAGATGAGTGGAAAAACCTATATACTGTCTTTACACCCACATTTTGGGCACATTGTGAATGCAGGACAAAGATCTGGAAGGTGCAAAATAACTAGTTATCAATTATTAACTAATACACAAAATCTCTCCAGAAACCCATTGAAGCAAATGACTTGCAGGGGAGGGTATGTGAGGGTGAGAATAAGAAAAACCAAGCAAACAAGTAATAAAAAAATGTTTGCAGTTGCATTAGTTGAGATGATCATGTTGTGGATTATCAGTACCTGTGATTTCACAATTAGAAGTTGATGCCAATGTTCTTGTGTTGTCCCTGTGGACTAAGAGAAACTGCAAACTACTTTTCACAGTGAGGCTGGTTTGGCTTTGTTTAGACCAAAGTCAGGATAGGTCTAAAGTAAGGTTTGCAACCTGCATCTATGGAGAGGAGCATTGCAGCCATGTACTCCTGACGAAGCTGTTTATTCCTTCCAGAGGGGGTTATTTTCACTCAGTCTGAATTGTCTCCCGTTTCCATTTTGCAGCAGCAAAGAACCAAACGAGGAGGCTGGGCCAAAGGGAGGAAGAGGAAGAAACCCCTCAGGGACAGCAATGCCCCCAAATCCCCCCCTGACGGGCTACGTGCGCTTCATGAACGAGCGCAGGGAGCAGCTGCGAGCCAAGAGGCCCGAGGTCCCTTTCCCAGAGATCACCAGGATGCTGGGCAATGAGTGGAGCAAGCTGCCTCCTGAGGAGAAACGGGTACACTGCTCTCCCTTGTCCTTGCTGGGTGTGATTGCTGCCACATGGGAATGCTCTTAGTGAGGAAGGTGACACGGGCTTTGGGTTGAAATCGTGTTCACGAGGATATTTCAGAATATGGGGCACAGGTTCACATTATGGACCCTGGTAGGGCCATAGCATCTCCTGCAGGGGTGGCTTGAGGAGAGCTGTGTCCTCTAGAGGATGGAGAAATACACCCAGAATGAGGGGATTCCTCAAATGAGACATCCCACAGTTCCTGTGATCCATCTGGATGTAACTCTGCTGTAGCAGCTCAGATACAGCTGAGACCTGGAAGGCCAAAGCCTTGGGATGGGATGACCCCTAACTGGGAGTCTGTGGCACTATCTGCACTATCTGATAAGTGAATGAAGCTCAAGGCCATGGTTGGGCTGTTTTTTAGGGCCTTCTGGAATAGACCTTGTTAATGGGTTAATTGCTAATGGGTCTGTCTGCACTAGTTGGAGTTTACTGCAAAGCAGTTTTAAATTCACAGTGCACTGAATGCTCTCATATGAATTTAATCTTGATATCTGAACTTTGAAAAATACTCTGAGGGCATAATGAAAAATGGGATGATGCAAAAAAACCAAGATTTCTTTTGTTGCTTTTTGCTAAGCTTGTAGAATGCAACTTACAGAGATGTTATAAAATGGTGCATAGGCACTGTGGTTTAACCATAATGGAAGATATGTGGCAAGGCAAAGCACTTGATTTGGTAGCAGGGAGAGTGAGAATGATGTTGCTTAGAGAAAATCAGAATTGCTCTTATGTAAGGTTGGAAATTTACATCCATGGAGAGGATGTCTTGTGGGAACATACTCCTGATGAAAAGGTCTCCTGGGAGAGAAGGGAAAAAGACATCTGCCTCTCTGTCCCCTGCATTTTAACATATTCTTCTCATGTCCAAGGCAGATTTTTAACATAGGAAAAAGAAAATTGAGTTCAAATCTCTGTTCTGTAATGCTGCTTTTTAAATCTCTGGGGAATCTGTCCTTGAGTAAAGCTGTAAGTTTCTAACTCAGAGCAGGCCAAGGGAAGACTGCTGAGCCTTTTCAGCAACACATTGCTGGAGATGGAAAAAAAGAATTAATATCTTACAGACAAATAACATGTCCTAAAACAATAGCAATCCAGCATCACCAAATTTGCACCCCAGTCCAGAATGTTAACGCTGCATTCAGCAGGGTCAAAATGTGTTGCAAATGTCTGGAAGTCATAATTTATAAGTATTGTCATGATGACGTAAAGAAAATACCAGGTGTCTAAGATTCACTCTGATTTAATTCTCACATTCCTTGAATTTTAAACTCATTTGGAGAGAAAATTGGGAAGGCAACTTTTCTGTTGAAAGGATCCCATTAGTAAGCATTGTGACCATTCATTAAATGTTTTTCTGTTCCTCTAAAGAATTCACTGGAAAAGCTCATTCTGTCATGGCAGATGTGTAAATACCCTCAGCCAAATAAAAAAAGGTTTCTATTAATCAAAATGCAGATTATATCAATTCAAACCAAGCTTTCTTATCTTTATGCTGCTCTTTGCAATAGCCATGATGTTTTGGTTACCTCTCAGATGTGCAAGTGTGTGGTGGTGCTTTTTGTCTGTGAGGCATGAAAACAAGAGTGTGTTTGGAACCTCACTGTTACAGGTCTGAACCATAAAGCATCATCTTGTTTGGCAGCACTTCCTCCTGGCCACAGAGCAGGAATTCTGAAGGTAACACTCAGCTGAGCAGAGTAGTTTAGCAGCAAGTTACTCATAGGCATAGCAAAAAAAATTAACAAAATAGTTGTTATTATTAAAAAGAGAGAGAAAAACAGGGCACCAGAATACAGTAATTTTATCCAGAGATCTTATGTCTTTGCATCTCATTGCTTCTTCACTCTTCTCCTGTTTGCATAGGTGAAATGGCTCAGCCCTTCATCTGACAAGTTTTTTTCTTCCCTTCCTCCAGAAGGGGAGGAAACTCCCTGAAACTCTTGGACTTTTTTGTTTCAGCGATACCTGGATGAAGCAGACAGAGATAAGGAGCGCTACATGCGGGAGCTGGAGCAGTATCAGAAGACTGAAGCCTACAAAGTCTTTAGCAGGAAAGCACAGGACAGACAAAAAGGCAAATCACACAGACAAGGTATTGAGTGGGACAAGAATATGTGCCTAGCTGGAACAATAGATGATTCCCAGCCAGTCATGTAGGCTGACACTCCTTTCAAGCCTTGGATTTAAAGGCTTGTTAAAAAGTGAATGTGTTCTTTGTATGGCGTTTACATCAGCTGTGTGTAAAGGGAATTAGACTTATGTGAATTTAACTGTGTCTAGATTGTGCTGGAGGATATGCATTAAGAACATCAAGGGTAGATACAGCTTCTCTGTGACTTACTAGGTGAGCTGCACAAGTCTGTCTAGAATTGTTGTGTAATTATGGTTGTGTAACTGCTTTAATTATTTGGTTCTTGTTTTTTTTTAAATTTTGTTTATTTTGAGAGACTTCTTGTTTGTTTTCTTTTTCAGATGGAGCAAGACAGCCAGCTCATGATCATGAGGTAAACCTCTTCATTCTACACTTAGATCACTGGGTAGACTTTCAGGTGAAAAAAAACTTGGTGAAGTCAAAACCCAATGTATCAGAGCTTGAGTGTGAATTCTTCCTCTTCCTAATGCAGGTTTTGAAAAGTTAAGAATGATTGAGTATTCTTACACTCGTTAGTGTGACAAAACTACATGTTAAGTCTTGGGCAGGTACAAATGATCTGAGATGAAATGGAGCATAGGGTATTCTTAAAACTTAGGCCTGTTTTGTAATGCAATGTTAAGAACTTAAAAATAGTGTGAGACCACAATAAACCTGCCAAGTTAGCACCTTCAGGTGGCTGTCTTGAGTACTGATTTTTTGCAATAACACAAATGCTTGTGGCTTCTTTGAGAGGAAAACTAGTAAAGCAACCAAATAATTGGAAAATCTCTGGCTTAAACCTCCTCCTACCCTCCCTCTACTGCTGTATAGGCAAATATTGGGAAAGAGTGATAATGTCTGGGGACAGAGCTCATCAACTACAGCTCAGGCATCTTACCACAAATGTTGTGTGTCCTGGCTCACTGTGGTCTCTCTGCCTCCTTGAAATGCTGCAGCTTTCTCCAGTTGTATTACCTAGGGCCACAAAGCTTCTTTCATGGTTACCAATAAATTGCAAACAAAGAGCAACAAAAAAACCTTGCTTATACACAGCCTGTTCTCTTGTAAGCAATAGGGCTTTCTGAAAGATCTGTTTTTCTTTGTGAGGTTTTTTGCCTTGGGAAAGCAATCCAGTTGGCTTCTAATATGTTCATTACAATAGTGACAAGTCTGAGCACTGCTGCGAGGCAATTACTGGTCTTGAAGGAAAGTAAGTTCACTTTCAGGAGAATGTTTTGGTAGCATGTTTTTTATATGCCTTTGATTAACTCCTAAAGGAAGTGCTTGCAGTGAAGTACATGGTCCCCAAGTTTTCTGATTGTACAGTCACTGAATCCAAGTTTGTCTTTAATTGTACAAAAACTGAAGGCTTCAAGGTTGACTGTGGCTGTTACATAATGTTTAAGTTATACAGGTGGCAAACTACACATTTGGAGTCTTGCCTCTTATTCTTCTGATTCAAGCTATCATTGCTGATCTTTCACATCATAAATGCATTTAAACAGGAGTTCTCAACCTGTGGGATGTTCAACCTTCATCAGATACAGCCAAATGTCAACCTGTCAGTCAGACATCCTACTCTGAAACTGTGCCTTTGACTCCTTGGTGTTTTTCACCTTTATATTTATAAAATCCCACATGCTTATCACCTGATATACTTTCACATCTTTTGTGCTGGGAAGTCAAGTATTATAATCCTGTAAAAAACTTAGATTGTTTTTAAAAGTGTCTGCACAAGTTGTTACTGGAAGTGAGGCTGAAGCTTTTTGTTGTCTTGCTGCTTTCTCTGTCCACCCTGACTTGTTGCTATGTTTGGAATTAGTAGGTACAAGCTGATGAAATTATTTCTTGGGAGAATATAAGAAAATAAAGTCAAAGAAAGATTTTTTTTTCCTTTCCCTTGCTCCACTTGTTTATGATGTAGTTTTTGTGAGTTAATATTGAAGTTATTTTAAATATTGTACATAGTTGACCTCTAAAGAGTTTTGTGATGGGCAATTCAAATACTAATTATAATAAAATGTAACTGAAGGATGAGAGAGAACTTTTAATAGATATTGCCCTGAAAAGCATGCACACATAGTCCCCTGAGCTCATCTATGGGCATGACATAGAACATTTTTCTTCCTTCAAATTCTAGTTTAATCAATATGACACATAGCAATATACACTGGAACTATTGTCATCAGCAGTGACTAAACCCCTGGGTAATTGTTCCCTGTTTTTCTATTATTGTTTATTTCCTCCAGCTGCTTGATTCCAAGTAGGTCTGGCATCACGCACTCAGTTACACTTGTTACTGGAAAGCTTTCAAAGATTTGTGCACACAGGTGGAGGAGAGCAGGGCTTGCCTGGTGGTACCTACTCTGAGAACATTTAATGGAGCAGTGTATTTATTATATCTGTTTCTTTTATTGTCTGCAGCTTGACCATGGCAGGAAGGGCATGAGCATAAACCCCCCCAAAAATCTCAGCTTTCTCACTACTGTACTTCACCAAGTCTCTAAGAACTTCAACTCAGATTCATTGCAGAATCTTTAAAGTTCAACCTCAGTTTTAATAACCAGATGAGATTGTTGATTCTTGAAGCATTTCAATCTTATTTAAGGCAAATGATAGAAACAATTTTGATTCTCTTTTGGTTTGAGGGATGACTAAATGATACATGAGCTGAACAGGCTGAGTCCTTTTCAATAGGAGGTAATCAAAGCCTTATGATTTTAATCTTCAGTGAACCTCAGAGTGGCTTAAGTACTTCAGGGCTCTCAAGAGGATCTTTTATGTGCTGGATAATGTATTTTGTAATGGGAGAGTGCTGATGGTTTTAATGATCACTCTTCTGCTTAGTAGAATTTCTTGCCTTTTGGAAGCTGGACAGTTACATCTAAAGGCTTTAATATTTTTTGGTTTTTACCTGAAGAACCTGTATTCTAGGGCTGCAAAGAGAATACCTTCTTCTCTTTGCAGTACTCTCTCCTCCACCATCTGTTCTGTAGGAGCCAGTGATGATCCAAGCCAGATTTGGCTCTTTGCACACAGATAGTAATAGTGAGAATGAAATAGAATGTGTAAGTTCTCTAAGTGTTCTAACCAAGCTTCATAACTGCCAACTTTTCTTAGTGCACATTAATGTTGAGATCCTAGATTTTGGGGTGAAATTAATTCTTAGCCATCTAAGCAGTGTTCAGACAAAAGGGAATGCATTATTCACACTTCTATGTATGGCTTCTCTTTCTAAATACACTTTTGAGACATTTGCCCTGTAGCAGCACGTACAAAAACTTCAGTGAAAAGCACGTGTGATCATGAACCCCAAATAAACCCTACTGTGCCTCACAGAGCTGGGAAGGTTTGTTCCCCTTCCCTTCAGTCTTGCCTGTTTCTCATGCCTTCAGATGATTCAGACCAAGTGAGGTTTGAGTTCTCACTCGGTAAATACAGAGCTCCTCAGCTGTAATTGTGCCAGACAATAAATCCAGCTTATCTTTAAAAGCAATCAATGGACAGTCTGTCTCCTTAGGGAAGACAGAGTAGCTGCAGCTCCATCTAGCCTTGTCTGCTTGGTTGACTGTCAGATGGCATTGAGGTCACCCTGTGAAGCCCCTCTGTGTGGCACACACAAATATGACACTCTGAACCCAGGGGCCACAATTCCCTTATCAGCTGTCAGACACTGAGGGTGTCTGCTGGAGGCCACCAGCCATGTGTAACACTGCAATTCTGGGTGATTGGTTTTTGGCGCAGTGTTGGGGAGTTTTGAAAAGCTTTTGTTCTGCACAGACACTCTTTCCTGCTTCACTTGGTTTCTGTGTTGAGTTACAGGTTGGTTGTGTCAAACCAAATTTGCATTGGCTTTGTCCATAATGATTCAGGTGCTGAAACAAGCATTAATCCCTGTTGATTTTGAAGTAGTGACTGAAGTATGTTATAGTAGGGGTTTTTGCCTTGAGTCAAATCATGTTTTGTACAGTTTTTTGACTAAGTTGTGGAGCATTTCTTGATTTAAAAGTGTTTTTAGCTTTGGTGCTGAAAGTCCAAGAACCATGAAACTTATTGTGCGTTTTGCTCACTGTCTCCTGTTTGTTGATATTCCTGTAAAGACTATTTCAGAATGAGTCAGTTGGTTGATGATGGAAAATACAAATGCATTCAGATATTTTTAAAACCGAATAATTGTCACGTGTAATTAGGGTGAAAGAGTGTATTTTAGTGTGTTCTATGTTATTTCTTAATGGTGCTGTTTGATTAAACCTATGTCCTGAAAAGCTAAGACACATCCTTTTGCCTTTCTTGGTAGGAGCTGGAGGTGTCTTTGATCCACACAGCTTTTAGCTGCTTCATGTTTTAGACTCCTTGGCCTTTTATTCTCATGATCAAAACAGCTAAATGAATTCCTGAAAACAAACTGTTTAGCTATATTATTACTCTTTCTTTTGTAGAAAGAAGCAGATACAAAGGAGAGATCTGTCTTTGATATTCCAATCTTCACAGAAGAGTTCCTGAATCATAGTAAAGGTAAGTTTAACTTTTGCAGGACCCTTTCATCCTTGCTTTTCCAAAGTTCTTGGCAAATGCTGTCCAGCTGAAGAGTCCTTGCACTCTGTCATCTCAGCTCAAGAAATTACTTGGGTACAGTTACTGCAATTACCTTACCTCTGTATATACACAACAACTGGAAAGCACTTTTTCCTGGCATTGTCTTCCCAAATTAGCCCTTTTGGAGAATGTTTCTGATGTTTATTCCAGCCAGTTGAAGCTGTATCTACTGTTCTATGGGACTAAGAAATATCTAAGATGTAGCCCGATGATGATTCAGGCTGGTTAGCAGTATTTTATTTCCCCCCTATATGTAGAAGATCACACTTATATATTTTCTGTTATTCAGTTTGGTTTTCATATCTGTGTGTCTCAAGATATGAGTATTTTTTGCCAGGTGTCCTGAAGATTTTCTTGACTGAAAAGTGTTTAGATTCAGATACTTTTCATGGTCAATAGAATATTATTTTTGTAACTGGTATCTTATTTGCAGGATTCTTAGCTCTGCTGCTAAGCTTTGTCATTCTGATTGCATTTGAAATCAGTTTTGGAGTCTACTTCCCTGATCAGGTCCCCCATTCACTTCCATTCTGATACTTGAAAGTTTTCTGATTTGCCACTCTCTCTCTAGGAATTAACCCTATGTAAGTGCTACTGTAGGTGCTGTTGTCACTCCATGATGTGATGCTTTTCATCTGTGAACCACAACTGCACCATTTGTACTTATCAGCTGAGCACTCCAGACCATTCCCCCTCATTGCCTACCCATCCTAGATGTGTTTTTAGCAGTTTATTGACTCTGTGGGTGGGGTTGATGCCCACAGCCCGCGAGGCAGAGCTGCGGCAGCTGCGCAAGTCCAACATGGAGTTTGAGGAGAGGAACGCGGCGCTGCAGAAGCACGTGGAGAGCATGCGCACGGCCGTGGAGAAGCTGGAGGTGGATGTGATCCAGGAGCGCAGCCGCAACACCGTCCTGCAGCAGCACCTGGAGAGCCTGCGCCAGGCGCTCACCAGCAGCTTCGCCGCGGTGCCGCTGCCAGGTCAGGCTGGGAAACCCAGCTGCTCGTGGTGATGCCTTTTCCTGGTGTGAGGGAAATGAAGCCAGACACGGTTAAAGGGGTTGGGATCTTTCCCTCAGTATTTTAATCAGGATCCCGTTTGATGCATCCACTTCCCCCAGGTGCCAGCGTGGCAAATGCACCCCCGTCAGTCACACACACCAGTTCTAGACTTTCCACAGCCCAGATCCAACAAGGGAGCCCAATGCTGAGGCTGGGCTGGGCTCAGCTCCAGTTTCCAGAATCTGTCCTGCCAGGAGACCTTGGCTTCCTGAGCCAGTGGGAATGTTTGGTGTCCCTGGCTCTGCAGCTCTGGGCTGTTCAGTCTCAGGCCTGCAGAACACTTACAGAGCACTGAGCACTGAACTGAGTGAAGGGTTACAAGTGTGCATGGCAATGCTTGTGGGTACACAGAACTGTGTAAAAGGGATATAAAAGAAAAGACAAAAATCATTCCGGCGTCAGTGTCTGTGTGAGCTTAGAACACGTGCTCTGCTCTTGTAGGGCCATGCTTCTCACTGTTCCTGAGCTTTTGTTGCTTTGGATAATGAAATACTAAAATGCACAAATGGGAAAACGTAGAGTCAGTGCTTTATCTCAGCATGACGTTTATTTTCTTACTGGTCTTACTCTTCCTAATAAAGTGAGACACATATTCAGTCCTGGCTCTCCTTCACTTGTTTTATGAAAATGTTACTAAATAGAGTAGACAGGACTTGCAAGTTCCTTGATTAAAATAAAGGCTGTGTCTGTATTGTCAGCTGCCAGGGAATCCACTTAGATTCTATGAGTGCCCAGCTGAAAGAGTTTATTAGAATCAACTATGATATCCAAATCAAAGAGAGCCATGCTTCATTAGTCCTGATATCCTTGGAGCTACTCACTTTGTCGAATTAGGAGGACATTGTTTTGCAGAATCTGTCACAAGAAGTGGTGCACAGCAAAATCACCTCCTGCAGCAGTTTACCCTTAGCAGTGTTAACTTTTTGGAATTGCTGCGGTCATCAAAATACCTTGTGGCTTATTTCCCTGTGTTCACTGCAGGCAGTGGGGAAACCCCCACGATGGAAACGATTGATTCCTACATGAACAGACTGCACAGTATTATCCTGGCCAACCCACAGGAGAACGAGAACCTCATCGCCACGGTGCGCGACGTGGTGAACAGGCTGGAGCGTTAGAGATGGGGTGAGTGCTCTCTCCCAGGCTGCTCTGGCTGTCTGCTCTGTGCCTCTGGCACCTGTTCTGCTGCTCATTACCTTGCTGATCACCATATTGTACAGTCAAAAAGGTTTCTTCCTCAAAGCTGCAGAAGCAGGTTGTCTTAATGAAAGTCAAATTGGGTTGAAAGTATTCGGTGGCATTAAAGGGCTCTGAAATTCCCTTTAGCTCGTAGATCTTTGTGTTTGTATAAGGTGAGTAAGAGTTCTGACAGAATGGTAACAGGGTGACTAATTTAGAAGAAGGTTTCTTTCTTGAGTGAAGTAAATCTGAAGATTTCAGCAGTAATTGTAGAAACTGATGGCCACAGGGAATTCTATTTGTCTCAAGAGGTTACAGGTGAATTCTGTTATAAACTGAAAACCCCTCCCTTTGCTCTGTAGTACCTGTAGTCAAGCTGTTCTGATTAGGAAGGTTTTACATGCAAATGGAACACTGAGATATGGTCTAAGCTGTACACAGTGTTTGCTGAGACTAATGTTTATGTGGCTTGTGGACAGATTATTATTGAGCTCATGATTCTGTATTTCTGCTGCTGTTTAACAGCTTAGGAACTGTAATAGAGAACAGAGTAGGAAAACAAATTAGTAGAAGTAAAAGAAGAAGTAAATACCAGTCTTTCTGCATTACTGTGCTGCTTTGCATTTCCCACACCTCTCACTCCCCCATTTCCCCATGATGCACAGCACTAGGCAGGCATGAGGAGTTTGCCTGTTTCTATTTTAACAAAGTACATACCTTCATTCCTTAGGCATTTATTATGTAGAGATCTACTGTACATGTCTTGAATAGTGTTTAGAAATGCAAATAAAGCTGCCTTGTGCCATCTGCAAATATGAAGACAGGGCTTTTCATCCTTTCTGATTCTGACCTTTTGTGATGCTGTGTAGAACAGTTAATTACACATTTCCCATTATAGGGTGGCTTTAGCTGGGAGATCATTGTCCTTCCGGAGGGTAGCCAGATGGAACGGACTGTAGTTCTGAGAGATGACTGAGCTCCCAGCAGAATAAAGAAGTGCCTTTACTGCTGCTATTTGTGAAGGGAACAGCTTGTCGATCCAGGTCTGGGATTTTTCAGCAGCCCATCAACCTCCTCCTTTTCCTACACCGTTTTCAATTAGTTCTCAGGCTCAGAAAGAGAATTGGGGGAGGGGAGGTTTTACAGAATGGCTAAGAGGGAAATCAGTTCCTTGTCCATCGTTGTTAGAAGGGTGTGCCAGGCCCAGAAATGGATATTTGTCCTTTAAGCACCTTGCCAGAAAAATCATATCTCAAAGCTACTAAAATCTAGACTTTCACTCTCTTGCCAGGTGGCCTCATCTTTCTAAAGGGAGGACAATTTCTGTGTTCCTAAACATACCAATACATTTTCTTGGATAAGCTGGATTTGGCTGTAATTGATTTAGAAAAAGTAATTCTTGCTTTAAAATTCTTCCCTCTATTTGAAAAATAATACTTATTTCCCTTCTTTCCATTTTCCACCAATGCCTTCCCTCTTTTCAGCAGCAAAATGCTGTGAAGCAATTAAAAATGTGATTAATAATCACATTGTTTCACTGTATAATAATCACATAGTTTCACTGTATAATGACATGCATGTAATTGAATATAATGATCAAGTAATTAATGGGACTGTTAATTACACTGACTTGCACTTGGCAATGATTATATTTTGAGACAAAATTTTGGAAGGAAGAAGGTTGGGTTTTGTTGGATGCAAACCTAGAAAATGGTAGAGATTCCCTAGAAAGCAAGGAAGCTTTGGATAAAAGGTTCAGCTGGCACATGATAAACTGTATCAACAAACTGTCATCACCAGTGTCCTTTTGTTAATGTGCATTTGAAGTATATTAATTCTGAATGTAATCTCTATCAACCACATGGCCTGTTTGAGGTTGAGATTCATCACAAATCAGTACCACAGAAAACTGTATTATCATGCTCCTGAAAACAACTTTCACAGATCTCAGATGGGTTTTGGTGCTTAGTACATTGAGTTTAGGGACTGTTTGACTATACTGGGCAATATTTTGGTTTTTCTGTACTGCATGGTAAAAAACTTCTTTGTGCAAACAGTATATGGGAAGAAGAGGAAGGGTTTTGTTATTTTGCACTGGATGGAAACAGCAGCTCAGTTTAGTTTTGTCTCTGGAGGCTGCTTTGCTCTACTTAATGTTGTGTTTTCACATCAAACATCCAAAAACCCATGTCACAGTGCCTGTTTAGTCCTGGCAGATTGTAGTCTTCTAACCCTTATTTTTCTGTTTCGTCTGCAGGTCTCGTGACCCGGGGAAGCTTTACAAAATATTTTTGGCCAGTGTGGAATAAGAAGCCATGAGGGAAAGCCTAGGGTGGGAGGCAGGATGGCAGGTTTGTCCTGGGCCCTGCCTGTGTGTTTTGTCAGGGAGACAAACAGATCAATGCATTAAGAGATCTTAAGAAGCCACGGACACCACCCACTAAAGATTTGGAACTGTCCTCTGTGTGAACATTTAAGAGCATGCAACTTTTGTGCAATCTACATTTTTAATGGATTTTGCTGGGTGTCAGGGTGCCTGCGTTCTGTGGACTGGCTCACTGTGGAGATGAAATCTCAGCTCGTGAAATGGAGTCAGCATATATGTTGTAGTAATAACTTTGATGTGTTATATTGCCTAATGTCTTCTAGTGTCTTTTATTTTGTTTTCATGTTTATCCTGTGGGGTTACCTTCCTTCAGTTTTCTCCTTTTGATCTTGTTCCCTGGTTCTTGCAGTACTGGATAGCAGCGCTTGTGCTCTCTGCTCTAACAGGGAGTTTTCCTTGGTGCACGGGCTTGTCCTGTGCCTTCTGCTATGTTTATAGGAGCTTTTCTTAAGCAGAACCCTGGTTTTTTGGGTTTTTTTTTTGTGAGAGCCTGCAAATTCCTACAATGTGAGTTTGCTCGCTGCTAGAGACTGGCTGTGGCTGATGCTTTGTGACTTGATTCTACCATGAGACAGACTTCCTCTCCCCCTCTCTTGCACATTGCATCCTGCTCTTCTGTGAAGGTCTCCTGTTATCTCCTGAAAATGTTTGCTGGAGCATTTTACTATCACAAAGATCAGTGTAAATCAAGATAAAAAGTGAAATATTAGTTCTTCTCAGCAGGGAAAATGGGATTCTTTGGTTTCGACTAAACCCACAAAGCTTGCCCTTCCTCTGATACATTGTTCAGTCTAATTTAATGTTATTGCCTTGTTTTTGAGAGAATGATCTCATGGGGAAAGCAGTTTTCTATAAAAAGAGAACTGGGCACAGGAATTGCATTTTTTTTTCCCCTCTCTGCCCTCCTGAAATCGCTGTGCTGGGAAGCAGTGTCTGGAAGCAGCCCATATATTTTTGCATGAATTATTAGAGCAGAGAAGGTTATTAGCAGCTAGGTCCACAGAGCAGCCCACAGAACTCAGCATTCCAGCTTGTCTGTGCTCTCACCTTTTGTACAGTTCAAGTGCTGCCCATGGAGCCCGTAGCATTCAGCATTTTATGTTCAGATGACCCAAATGGCCTTTCACTGGCATTGGGTAGAGCTCTGCATGTTTGAGTCTGATCTTGCTGAGCTGCACCAACATCTCCTGGCAGAGCTGAAGGCACCCACTGTCTGCACTGGCTTATGCAAAACTTTCACTGCCCTTTGGTTCCTGTCAAATCATTGATTCTGTCCTTGGCTCAGCCCTTGTTGGACATCTCTGGCTTTATGGGGGTGGTGGAAATGCTCTTGCTCCCACATGACAATCTCTTTGCTCCTGCTGAAGACACCTGTTAAGATTCCCTGTTATGAATTGGAGGTTGCTTTCATTACTGGAGTGTGTTGCTGTCAGCATCACTTTAATGCACCTGAGACACAAATATTTTGAAGATTAAAAAGCAGTTTTTTCTTTTCCTGTGCTGTACACATGGACCTCATGCTGGCCTGGAGCCATCTTCAGGTCAGCACCTTGTATTCTCACCTTAGTCCTGGGATTATTGCTGCAGCCAAGTAGCAAGGATTTCCATGTAAATCAAGTCTTCCTCCAGGGAGGAAACTCCTATCTCTTGTTATGTGTTTTGCTTTCAAGACTTCACAAAAAGGAACCTCTGTTTGCTGCATTGACTTCCACTCTCCTTAGCATGGATGAGACCAGCTGATGCTGCCATGAACTTTTTTAGTGGGTTCTGTAATGAATGTTGTAAATCCTAGAGGTTGTTAATGTCTCCAGAAGAAGCACCTACACCTTCATCTCCTGTGTGTGTCTTGGTTTTTTAGAACTGGTGATGTCTGACTCTCTGTTGAAGTGGCCAAAATGCACTGCATAGCCAAAACTGATTTACAAAATCCTGAAGCTCTGTCTGTAGCATCCTACCCAATACCTGGAGTTGTATCCCATAAAGACTCCAGAAATTCCATGTCATGTAGGGTGCAGTTCCAGGCTGTAACATATCCAATCCATCCAGAAGGTCAGGTGGCTTCAGGCTGCCCTGCTTACAGAAATCTGCTCATGGATATTGCTCAGCCATCTCTGCTGAGAAGCATGCAAGGGTTGTGGGATAGGAAATTTAAGGTGATATTATTAGCTGGGGGCTGACAGATCTCTTGCATTTTCCCACAAGGAAGGAGGTGGGGTGGATTATCCATCTTGAAGCATCTGGGGGAAGAATGAATTCTTGCTCACTGATGATGTGACAGATGATGTTTTGTCTCATTAAGAAGCTTCTTATTTATGTTGATTAACCCTATAAAAATGGATTTTGTCTTTCCAGTGTTTTCAGAGTGTCACTTCAGTTTACAGTTTTCAGTGTTGACTGATTAAAAAAATATGAAGTGGGTGTCAAGGAGAAGAGCAGAATAAAATGCTTTTGTCACTTAAAGAAATGTTAAGAGAAATATATGAAAGCAGAATCCATTTGCTGGATTAATGTGTTTGGAATTGTTTAGATGCCAAGTTTTCTGTACAATGTTTTTGTAATTAAACTTTGGAGCTCCTTGGTTTTTAAGAAGTTGATGTGCTTGTTTGACACTTGCTTCATTAAAATTGTTCAACGTTGAATCCATTCTGATTCAATTTTAACTGCATTTTCATCAAAGAACTATTACTACATTGATCTCTCATCAGAGACATTTTCAACTCCACATTAAACTTTGAAAGGAATTGTGCCTCTTCCACCTCTCCATCCTAAGTGTCTTCCTCTGGAAAAGCTAAAGGAATTTAGGTTTTTACTGATAGTGATGAAAGCTTCGGAATCTTTGGTTATAACTAATGGTTGGCAGGGCCTTTCCCCAAATTGACTAAAAAAATGTTTTATCTCTCACTTGAGCCCTTTTTTTACATCCTTGTCTTCCCTTTTCCTCCCTAGTTTCTTATCATTGTAGTGATTTTCTTTAAGAACCTTCTGTATCACAACTATTGCTCCCTACCTGACTTTCTTTCCCTCTACTAGATTTTTATCCTCTCTTTTCCCACCTGCTAGCTGAGAATGGAACCAACTGTAGCCTTGTGACATTTGTACTTGGTGTAGGGGCTGTGTGGAGGAGTTTGCATGACTTCTGCCTATCCTGGTGCTCTTTCTGAGGTCACAGTGCTGTGAGCAGCCATATCTATGTTATTTTTGTGGTCACATCTCATTATTTTGGCTGCCAGATTAATTCCTGATCTGTTTATACCCACAGGCTTGATACTGTCTTCTTCCTGGGACAGACTATATTTAGATTCAGAATGCTTTGGAGATATTTTTTTTACACACTAATTATGAAAGGGTATCCTAGAAGTAGAAGGAATGTGGGAAAACCTCCATAGGAGAATTAGCTGCCATGTGACGCTGGCTGGTTGGAGTTGGAGACAGGAGCAGCAAGACAAGTGCACACCCAGAGGAAGGAGTAAGAGCAAAACAGCAGTGAGTTCATCACAAGAGAAAAACCTAATTCCTTCCTAACCTGTGCTCCTGTTTGTGGCACCAGGAGCAGATGGTGGTAAATCATGCTCAATTTGAGGCAATGTGCTGTAATACTTCCGCTGTTTGTTCCTGTTTGTTCCCCCCCTGTTTACTCTGCAGCTGGGCAATTGCACTGATGATTAATTAGCATCCAAGGGAAGTGGGGGGATCTGAGGCCTTCAGGCTCTTAAGAGGAAGAGATCACTTCCTCTTTGCTCAGGCAGCTTCCTGTTGATAATGAGGATTCATTTGGAATCTGAAATTGGGTCTTTTTAACCTTCTGCTTCATTTCAGTTGAATCCTTCAGAGTCAGATTGATGCCTCTCCTTTACTTGAACCATAGAATCTTTCTGCTTGTGAACCATGAAGAGTCTTGCTGCTTCTTTCTCCTTCATTGCTCATAGTATTGAGATTTTTTAAACTTTAATTTAAAAAATATTCATGATTTGCTATCTTGATTGCAAAATCTCTGGATTTTGTATGAAGTGTACCATTTTAATGTGTGGTGAAGTATCCACACCCATTATATAATACAAGGCATAAAATTTATACAAACTGATTTATGGGTTTTATTAATTAACCTGTAATTCTTATGCTGTGGAGGTTTGGTTTTTTTGTGATTTACTGTGCAAACACTAATGGTTCATGTGTCTGAAGATATAAAAATCCAAGTTATTCTAAGATATAAGGTAGTTGTAGGGGTCTCTGCTGTCTCTTCCTGTTGATGAAATGGTTTCTCTCCTAAATTTGTTAAATATTCTGTTTATTGAATGGTCATGCCTGCTCTGGAAGGCAAAAGGCATTCTCACTTTTCCCTAGAAATATGTGTGCATTGAAGTCCATATGATCTTTTTGTTTATAAACTTGGAGTTTAAAAACTTAATGTATAAAGAGTTCTGCCTGTCCAAATCTTTGGCTGGTAGATACCATCTGGTTTCCTTGAATTGAGTAGACCAATGTTACATCCACTGACTACCTGACTGGCTGGAAATCAGTTCTAGTTTTTGTTTTGAAGCCGTAGCCCTGTGGGATTTCTTTTTCTATCTCATATTGACAGTTCTAGTTTTATTAAATTCTAGTGTTAATCAAGAGAGAATTCCCTCATCTAATTTATTTGAAATACTGCTTAAGCCCAAGATACTTGCAAATAAATCCCCAGCTGAAATTCAAGACCTATAAATGCACTGTTTCAACCCCTCACCCTTCAAAATGGATGTTAACAACTGTATCAGTATTTTGATTCTTCTCAGAGGAAGTTTCTTTTCCTCAATAACACTTCAAATTCCTGCCTATGTTGGTTTTGTTTCCTGAATATTGGAGGAAGAGAAGTAAACTGTTTGGGCTGGGGGCAGAGATGCAGGAGGTTTATCAAAAGTGCAGGCCAGCTGGATGGCTGAGTCCAGGAGAGTGAAAAGCTCTGGAAAATCACTGGAACGCCTGTCCTGGAAAGGATTGAGGTGCTTTTAGGATGAATGTTGGACACTCAGCAGTCACAGGCTGCACTCCTTGTGTTTCACAACTGGTTATGGAGAGTGCTGGCATTGTCCTCCAAAGACTTCAGTGCTCTTAAATCACTTTTACCCCAGCAAAGCATCGCTCCTGTGAAAGGAGTCATTGCTGGATAGTGGCATTTGGCTTTCAGGCATGTGTATGAACTCGATGTGCAGGAGGAAGGGTTTAACTTTCCATTTGCTTACTGGCATTAGATGTGAGTGGCTCAGGCATATGTAAATGCACAGAATCAAATTCTGTTTACAGTCCTTTCCTTTATTTTATTTTTTTTTAATGAATGTGGCAAGAATTGCCTTCTGTCTTCTCCCCATTAAAAATCTCTGAAGAGTCTTTGTACGATAAGACAGAAAAAGAGGATACAAGAATAGAATTTGCCTTTATTCTTGAGGTTAATGTTCACCTACTGCCAGCACAGAAATGTTTTTCAGCCTCAGTAAGCTTGAATTCAGACCTGTAAATTCCATACATTCTTGAAGTGCTTCTGAGGAGGAAAAGTAGCAAATGTGAAAATGAAATTCCAGCTGCACCCTAGTTTCAGGACTTTACAGTTAAGTGGTAAATGTGCATTTCCAGATATCTGAAATCTCAGTCAACTTTACCAGTTTCCTCCTGGGCAGAGCAGTGCCCTCTGATGATCCATCCTGGCATCTCAGACTGAAAAAGCCTGGCAGAGGAGGCCAAAGCTTCTGCATGTGAAAATTTAAGTAAATTCCTTGGTTTTGTTCTAGGCAGATGGCAGTGTCTTAGGGTTTTGGCATCTGTTTTTTTAAATAGATTTATATCTTTGTTTCATGCAGATACATTTTTCTTTTCCTGTCAGGCTTTGGGAGCTGGTCAGGGTGGAAGTGGTTCAGCAAGAATTCCTGTGTTTCAAGGAGAACAGCACAGAAAACATGACCTGAGTGAGCTTGTCTTTGAGGTCATCGTTCTGACAGCAAGGAATGGCTGTGATAAAGATTTCTGGTTGGCTGAAGCTGTCCCTGAGTGTTGGCTGATCAGCAAAATCAGCATGGATGGCTTGGAGCTAGCAGGAGCTGTGAATACATAAATCCATGGAATGGAAGCTTTGCAGCTGCTGGTATTTACACAGTACCATGTCTCTGCAGAGCTGGTTTTCCTTCTGGAAGCCTGCAGCAGCTCTCAGGTGTACAGCAAGGTGGGAGCTGCTTCTCTATGGTCTTACTCCAGCCAGGAGCCCAACCCTGAGCTTCACTAGTGCATCAAAATACAAAAAAAAAAAAGTACACAGCTTTTGCTTGTTGGTATAAGTTTTCTGTATGTTGTGGACTGGCTGAGCTCCTGTAGCAGTCTGGCAAGCACTAGGGTTTTTGTGAGCTGAGCAAGAGGATCAGAGAGGAGAGGAAGAGAAGCAGGAACTCTTTCTGGAGGTATCCTGCTTGCATTTTGGCTGCCAGTTTCATGAAGCTGCACACTGAACTGATGTGGGAGCACAGACTGTAGGGAGTTATCTCCTTTTCAGCACCTAGGGCTGTCAGTAAATACATGACAATCAAAACATAACTCCTGGCTTCATGCTGTTGCCCTTATCTGTATGTTTTCCTGTCCTGCCTTTCTTTCCCTCTCTTGCCCTCTTCCTTTGTGCTGAGCTGTTTCAGCTTAAAACCAGCTAAAATTGACTTAAGTGGCTCCTCCAAGTAAGATTTTCCTTATAAAGTCTTTTTTTATGAATGTCACTGGAAGGATGGTGGATTTAGAAGGGGCTCACGACTACTGCAATTGAAGTATTTAGAAAAGGGAAAAATTATGGAAATAAGTATTTTAAATTACCTTGTCTTTTGAGAAATAGGGGCAGCAATAGTGCTCTTCTCTCTGGTACCAGTTTCCAAGCCAGATAAGGACAAAACAAACGGAAGGGATAAAATCAAGGCTGCTTAATCTGGGGGAGGGGGATGAGTGGCAAGATCATGTTACTGATAAAAGAAAATATGTAAAATAACAAATTCCAGACTTTCTCCCTTGGGGTGTGCGTTCAACTGTAGAAAGAATGTTTATGGAAGAATACATTGTGCTGTTTAAGCATGCTTCAAAGAACAAATCCTTTCTTACCTTGTAGAAATTCATCTCAGCTTTCTCTTTTCTTTCTTTCTTTCAGACCATAAGTCAGTAGAAGTGATGTATGTTACCCATGGGCCAGTTTGTACAGGGGTAACTTAATCTGGGCACGTCCTTACCTTGGATTGGAAGTCTGTTGTATTTAATGGGGTGTTAACTCAGTTTATTCCCTGGGATTTCTGCAGTAATTTTATTGCCTGCAAAAGGAGCAATTTGAAGCCAGATGAAGTGAAGGTATGCTCTGTACCACACCTGCTGAGCTTGGCAATGATGCCTGGACACGCTTACCTTGTTCTGATGTTTCTGTTTTCTTCATCACACCTCTTACATGTATTTTCCTGGTAGTTGTGCTTTGAGTTTGTGGGTTATCTCCCTTCTTTGAGGAAACAGACCCAGAGGTACTGCATCTGGTCTGTTCCCAAGTCTGTGTCAAATGTTCTTGGCAGTGCAGGCAAGCATAGGAATAATGGATTCTGAAGTCAGATTTTATGAATGAGGCTGTTTGGTAGTTGAGTTCAATGATACTACAGCAGAACCTAAAGTGAATTACAGTCCAAGACATTTATAATGTTAAAGAAATGGCTTCCTCTAATGCTGAAGCACTAACAGAACAAAGGGGAAAAATCAAAGACAAAGATGAAAAATCGTCTTTAAGTGGACAAACTGTGCAGGCTGACAGACTTTTTAAAAAGACTTCTCTCAGGATGCAGCTGTTTTGTGAGGGAGGATGGTGTAGATCAGCATCCATGCCTTAGGGCACAAAGCTTGATTGTTCAGTCCTCTTACACAGGTGGTCTTACAACTCCTGTGTGATAAAAGCACAGACAACAGTTTCATGAACATTAAAAAGCATTTGGATGTTAAATTACTGGGCAGTATGTTCAGTGTGAATGAGAGACATGATGTCACTTGTTCTGGTGTTTTGAGGACAGTTTGCAGTAACTTCATCAGTCTTTTCTGAAGCACAGCTTTGGCCTGAACTCCTATGAAGTATCAGGTTGTTTTGTCTCAGTTCAGTTTGTTGTCGTGGGGTTTTTACAAATTTATCTAGTGGAAAATACTTCACAGTTAGATCAACTGTTTTCTAAAGCCAAAGCTTCAATGGAAAGCTTTTGGCCCCCATGAAATCAGAGAAAATTTAATTATTGACTTTGCTGGAGCCAGGATTTTATCTGCAGTCTTCAGCAGTTATATATGTGGTTATGGATTATCAGTCCATATGGAAGCTGAAGCTGTGTCTCCAGCTTTTTCTACACTCATCCAGCATCTCTAATCCTGCAGCTTCACAGAGGAATCTGCGTGGGGGTTCTTCTGAGGAAAATCCAAGAGGAACTCCTGCAATGTATTACCAGGCTGACAAAGCATATGTTTCTTCAGCTGAAATAGCAGTGCTCTTTCATATATAATGGGGTCACTGTTTGTCTGCCGAGTTTCTCATGTTATTGATACTTACTAGCTGGGTTCCAATTTGATGATAAAATATCAGCACTTCAGAATCCTAGGAGTGAGAGGGCTTCACATCACCCAAATGTCAGTGCTGTCACTTAAAGAAACACTTCTGTTACTTTCTGTCACTGCTGCTACTTTTTCTTAATGATGGGATATTTCAGTTGGATTCCCAAGTTCTCCACTAGCAATTTCTCTGAATCCAGTATTTCACTACCATGGGCAAATGCAATGAAGGTGTTCTCAGGGTGGGGTGAGAGGACTGAGCCTGGATCCAGAGGATGTAGGTTTGTTTTCCAGGCTCTCTCTGTGTGACAGATTCTATTTCTGCTTTGTGGTCTAGCCAACATATCAGTGAAAGATACTAAGTGCAGTGATGAGGATGTTAAAAGAACTGATGGAGACAGTTCTTGATCAGTGGCCTGGTTTTTTTTTTCTCTGCTTCAGTTCTTCATTGTGCAAATGAAAAGAGTAAACATCATCCATTTAGACAGAGCTGCCTGAGAAAGGGGCTGTGTCTTAGCCTGTGTGTCCAGGAACAACCACTGTGACCTGAATAGGAATCTATAGGCTTTGTTCTGTTAATTCATCCACCTCCACTGATAGTTTTGGGTATGATTAAAAGCATTTGGGGTAGGAAATAATAATTTCTTGTTGGCTTTTTAATTATTATTTAAAGCAGATTTGTGGTATTTTTTTTCTGTTTGAGCTGTACTGCCTGAAATGGTGCAAGTACTGCAGTTGAATCTTATTTTCATTATTCTTTCTCAAGTGCTGACCTTTAAGAACACAAGTGGAGCTGGTATCTATACAAGGAGGTGGCAAAGGTCTTGTGTAGCCTTCTGAAAACAGTCCTGTTTTGTTTGCAAGACAGAGTATAGAAAATGTATCAGGAAAGAATAGTGGATAAGAGAAAATGAATGACATGGCTGAGTGCAGGAGCCAGAAATAACCTCCTGCCTGGGCTTGTTCACCTCACCAGAAATTATCAATGTAATGGAAGTGTGATTTTACACCATCTTTAGCCATAAGGGTATAGTCTGCCTAGACATACATTTATGTCAAAATTCTTTATTTTGGTGTGGATACATTAATAAAATGATCCAATCTAAAAATAGTGGCCGTATAGTCTTACATAATTTAACTGTATCAGTTTAAAAGCTATTTATTTAGCATACTAGTGAGGTCTATCTGGGCTTGATGTCTACAGACAAGACTGTGCATAGTAAATAATAACCACTGCAAAAAATGGGTTTCTTAGGGTCCTAAATTCACCAGTCTCCCAAATCTATATTTTCTCTTCATGGGCTACTTAATTTCTCCTGAATTTCAGTCTTGTTCCTCACTTGAGTCAGTGTGAAATGTGTTTCTGCTGGGTTTTTTTAAGATTTAGAGCAAATGACAGGCTGACCCAAGGGGTTTAACTGGGGAGGGAAGAACACTGAGTGCTGCTTCAGCTGAAGAAATCTTGTTTTATTAGCCCAGTCTGACATTTGAGGAGGAGAACAGATCAGATTTGGGCTTCACTGGTAGATCTAGAGCTGGCTAGATTGCTGCCCTAGAGGGAAAGGTTCCTGTCAGCTCCAGGTCTCCCAAGAGACATCATTTGCTGAGCTGGTGTGATGAGGAGCTTCAGAGGTGGTGTCAGTCTGGATGGTTCATTAGTTTAAATGTCTGGTGTTGGGAGGTATGTGCTCAAGCAAAGGCTTCCAAATATAAAGTAAGTCTTGTGAAGTTTTCATCTTATGAATATTCACTTGTTGAATTTACATTTTGTTTTTCATCTCAAGCAGGGCCTTTCACAGAGGACAGCCTTCCCATCTGCCTGAATAAACTGACAGAAAGTTTTTGCAAAAACAGTGCCTTGTTTAACATGTCCATGCCCTCCAGCTCGTTTCTTTCAGAACTCTTTGAAGACACAGCCATTGTCACATGTGAGCCTGAATAATCTAAAACTTGAGCAAAAGTTTGATCTGTGCATCCTTGAATACGCTGACTGTAATTGGTGAGGTGCAGGTGGAACCAATAACAGAGTTTTGCCTCGAGAGACCAAAGCAATCTGGGCAATGTTCTCAGTGCAGAAAGTTCTTGGTGAAGTTGGGAGAGAGCAAACACATCTGTGCCATGCCTGGCTGTTTGGAGTGGCTGCAGGGATCAGCTGGGATGGAGGGCTCTCACCAGTGATACACCAGTGGTTCATGACCTTCTGGGGCCATTATCTCTGGCTGTCACTCCTCTGCTCTCATTGCAATCATGGCAAAAGCAGTGAAATGCATAAATAAGGGGATGCATTCCTCAACCCCTCCAACACTCTTGGTGCTTGATTGCTCTTAGGCATTGGGGTTTGTTGTTCTGTTCTCATTTACTTTCTTTTTTCTACTACGTATCAACTTATTCCTCATCCAGCTTCATATGGTGGCTAATGGAACAAAATTGATGCAATTGCTCCAAAAAAGGCTTTTAGCCAGTAGATTCTAATTAAAGCAACCCTTTTTTATTTTTCAGAGGAGAAAAAAAAAAATCCTTCCAAGAGCCCATTTTCTTTGTATCAGATGAATATATATGCAATAATTTCCCAACCTGATGGAGACAGAAGTTGAAATATGCTTGGAGCAGTTATATTCAACCATATGTAAGTGCTGGCACTACCTGGAGTTTATTTCTCCCACAAGGTGATATTTCTACCATGCTAATCTTGCTGCTTCCTGCTGTAGGCAGTATTAGGGAGAATGCGTCAGAAAATTTGTTGAAATGGCTTTTTCTCAGAAGATTCCATTTTAGTTATGCCCATGGGGAAAAGATTGAGTAGATTGAGTTGAAAATTCATGGTTCTGTGGTTTGACCAGCATGAGTTTTAGGGGCAAGACAATATGCCCAACTGCAGAAGCTCCTGCATTTACAAATTCTACATCCAGGTTCTCCAGGGAGATGCTTCCTTTGATCTTGCCTGCTTCTTCCATGTGCTTGGTTGCTTAAACAGATGGAGGTGAGGAGATTTTCTCTGCTTGCAGGGAAAAACCCCCAAACTCCACACTTACAAACATGATTAAAACAAACCAATTAAATGTCATGTGTGTGGTAGGTTCTCTGTGACCAAGACTAAGTGGAACTGTGAAATGGTGTAAAGCTGCCTTGGTATGATGTGGACTGCTCGTTGTGCTGGTTGGATCTAATGTGGTGGTGGGGGAATTACCTTATCTCTAAACCTCATCTCCCTTCCAAATCCACCCTCATGTCACACTGAGAGATCAGTGTTTAGGAGAACAAAGACACATCACAAATGCAGCTTCCACTCCAAGTGCCAGGAGCAGGGGTTTTTTTAATCTTCCTTCTGTATTAGTGAATCTGCTTAATCAGGCTTCCCAAGGTAAGTCATTGCCTGATGCCCAGCCATCCCCAGGAGGAAAGAGATGGAGGAATGAATTGCAGCTCATGCATAGTAGCCTCAAGACCTGATGGGTGAGTGTGCAGGAGGCTCAGGACATGAGAATCTCTGATTTTCTTCCCTCTATAACTGTGTGTGTGCTTCAGAACAGCTTTTCATAATTCCATTCCCTTGCTATCCTGAAGACCAAACAGCCTCTTACTCCCCATTTGGAGCATGTAGGCTCTCTGTTCATGGAGAACCATTCCCTATCACTCCCTACCGAGCCTGAAAATCCTTCCTGAACAGCATTTATAAAAAACCCCAATCCTTTCTGTGTCTGTCCCATTCCTGCTGGCCCCCTGTACCTGAGCTGGCTGTGCCTGAGAGGCTCCAAGTCTGTAAGTGATGCTGTTTGCCTCTGAGTCAGAGAGGCTTTTAAATCTGAGTGTAAAATGAGCCTCCTGCAGCAGCAAACAGCCGATCATACACCTTCTTTGAAGTTCCCATTTAAATAACCTCCAGGGCTTTACTAATGCAGGGAGCCAGCAAGAGGAAGTAATTCCCTCCTTCTCCCCTCTCCAAAGCAGGGAAAATGAATTCCCTGGCAGAGGAGGGCCACTGGTTTTCAGGGTACTGCAGAGGAGATGAGCAGCTCTCATTTGCAGCTTAGTTAGTGAGTCAGCGCATATCCATTCATGGGCACAATTTATTAACCCATGAACACTACAGATGATGCTGTTGTCACTGTCATAAAGTAATTTTAATTTGTTATATAATTTATAAGGTAGCTGCTGCATCCGAGGGAAGCCTGTATCTGCTGTGTGCCCAGGTCCTGGTGTGGTGCTAGGAAGGGAAGAGGATCAGGGAAACTAAAAGGAGGGGTCCTGGCAGGACTATGGGAGCTGATCTGGTTTTAGACCTTTTTTTTTATTTTTGCTGATTCCCACCCCTGTGGGTTGTTCCTGGTGCTGCTGGTTCGTTGAAAGGTGGCTGTGTGTTTTCAGGCCTCCAGCTCTACATGTGAATTGATGCTTGGATTTTTCCTGAAGGTGGACAGACATGGCAGGAGCACAAGTGAGTTTGTGTGACATCTGACAGCACTGGAGGGGTGTTCATGGTGTGCTGGAAAGGAGGGTGTCCTGTGCTGGATGGGATACTGAGGTGTTGGATGGCAGCATTTTATGTTCTTGACATTGTATTAGGATCTTCTCTATGGACTGATGTCATGTGGCTACCAAATATGAGAGTACAGTAGAATCTTCTGAGAGCTTTGTAGCTCCTGTGTGCTGCAATGATTTAATGGGACAGCTTTCTAGTGAGACAGCAGGTTTGCCCTTTACTGGAAGGACTGGGAACCGAGGTACCTGGTAAAGTAACATTCCTGTTTGCCTGGATATTACTTGTGTTTGCCAGGTAGGTTAACCAGTCAATACCTAAATGAGTTCCCTCCTTTGTTAAGTGATTTATTAAATAGTGAAGTTGATTCAAATAATTAAATAGACTTCATTAGTGCAGCATCTTACCTAGAGAATGCCCTAAGGGCATCTGAAGTAAGTCTGAAGCTAACCAAGCTGCCTGAGGTCAGTTCCTCCCAGGCTCAGAGGTGCAGCACTCACAGATCCCTGCATTTTCAGACTGCTCTTAAACAAGTGTTTGGGGCTTATCTTCCACGAGGAGAAATATGTGCTTGCCTGAACATGGCCTGAATGAAAGTGTGGGGAGTTCCAAGGCAATTATACCTCCACTAATCATCATTTGCTCCTTAATCTAGAAGTATCTGCCTCTGTGTCCGTGTTTATGCTAAGTTGATGAACAATTTGATTAGGTGCTTTGAATAAACCTTGTAATTATGCCATAGATACTCCTGATGCATTATGTTATTTTTATTATCTAAGTTATCACTGCCCATTGTTGTAGCACAGTAACACTTAGAGGCTGCTATTAGAGCTGAAGCTCAATTGTGCTAAATATTGCACAGGCATACAATAAGCTGCAATCTCTGCTCTGGAGGACTCACAGCTATTGTGCATCAGCCCATTAGAGCACCCTGAGAGGCATTAGTGCCCCAAATAGTTCCACAGGTTCTGCAATGGAAATGGCCTCGCAGCCCTTTTAACCTGTGAAGGCAGCAGTGCTCCTGAATTCAGCTTTGTCTGTGCTCTTCCATCGTTAGCAGGGTTTGTTAGACACAATTTTGGGAAATGGTAGTTTCAAATGTGCTTGGAACTGGCCAGTTCTGCTTTCTCAGTGAGTCCTCCTGAGGGTGGAAGAGTAGAGCCAGGCCATCCTCTTTCATGTCCCCAGCATGGGTTTCTGTTTTGTCAAAAGCATTACACTGCGAGCTGAATTCTTTCCCAGCTGTTTTGTACTTTGCCAGATTTCCCTGACCTTGTGCCAATCAATGATGAATTGTACAAGTCCCCATCGAAATCACCACGGAAGCCAGAGGAATGCCAGCCTCACTGTGTAGAACATTAAGTCAAAATATTTTAAGCCTAAGACTGATGGGTATGATTCTTCTATTTCAATCTGCTTCTTCAGATTAAAAAGCTGCTAAAAGCTTCAGCTTGTCTTGATGCATCTGCTGCTTCAAGACCAATGAATGGCATGTCCAGGACTGGAGGCTGTGGGTAGGAGGATGATATTTTGTGATAAATGTACCTGATGGTGTTTTATGTTCACAGAGTTTTTTAAAAGCCTTCTACAGCAAATGATCAATCTGTTAGAGAGAACACTGGAAGAGCATCTAGCACTCCTTTGGCTGTGAGGACTGTGATGCCTAAAAAGGCCACAGACCTCTAACCTATGCAAAGTTTTCTCTTTTTACTTATGTTTCCTTTTTGCTTTACACTCTGCGGTGCTATTTCTATTAGATTGGCTATAACTGCATGTTATTATTTTGTAATATTTTATGTATTGGTTCTCTTACTAATTCTCTTACCCCTTTTTACTGTTTTGTGGCTAAAAGATTAAATCTGCAAAGCATTTATATGAAAAAAACCCATTAAATAACAGATTATTGTTATTTTTCACTTGCTTTGCATTACATTTTCAGTGTCCAAGTTTCAGTGAGCCACATTCTGTGGTGATGGGAATCAGTGGTGGTAGACTTGATTGATTTGAATTTATTGGTATAAGAATACGAGGATTTCCTGAGAAAGCTGGAAGGTGGGAATCGTGCTTGGAGACATAGCTGGTAGAGCCAGTCTGTAAAACCTTTGAAATGATGAAAAGGCCTAAATATCAGACTTCTTCCTGTTAGGCTACTGAGATCTGTCACAGCTCCAGTGGTAGAAGGAGGAGAGGTGCAGAGGCTACAAAAGGCAGCTCATATTTCTGGAAGTGGCTGGTGGGATTTAGAACTGGTTTTAGCTCACATTAAATTTTGGGACTGAGGCTAAGTGCTATTTCCATAATTTGAGGTTGACCCATGGCTTGGATGAAGGGTTTGAATTCGATTTGCTTTAAATCTGAGCCTGAACTTGGTTGACACCTGCTGGTTGGGATTCTAGGAAATCAAAGGAAGCTTCATTGACTGACATGAAATTCTGTTTTCAAATACTGGTGAGAAATGAAATACTTTTCGGCCATTTTCCAACAACAAAATGAGAACTCAAACTGGTGATGCTTAGGTCTGACCTCAGCACCCTCATTTCTCCTGTGTTAAAGAAGCTGGAGCTGGCAGAGAAGAGAAAAAAGATGTCTGGCAAATAGACATTCAATTGGCTTAATATAGGGACTATTTTGCTGCAGTGTTACTGGAGCCTCTTATTAAGAATCTGATGGCACTTCTAAACAAGGAGAGCTGCTCCCTTGGTGGGGGCAATCTCCAATCATCTGCCAACATTGCTTTTGACATATTTATGACTGCAATAAAATCTCCCATCTGGTATATTTTAAAATAAAATTGAAAATTTATCACTTTGCTTTAGTTGGTGTGTCGTTCTCCCTGAGAGAAGATAGCCAGGCTGAGATTATTGCATTGGCAGCCTGTCAGCTGAGGTTAGGCTGAGGTGTGATTTAAATTTCAATACTTTCCACATTACAGCTGTCTGGGGTGGGGAAATTACAAGGAGAAAAGAAGAGAGTCTGTTATTTTTATTCATTAGTCTCTCCTGATTTGTTTTGTTTTTCTTTTGGTTAGCTCAGCTTACCACATGGAGCACCTGGAGAAAAAGATAACTCCCTGTTTCTCTGGGTTTCCACAACCTTTGCTTGGTCAGAGGTGCTTGGGAGGGACAGGGCAGACCCCAGGTTGTCCCCTCTGTGGCTGTGCCATCAGGATGAGATCCTTCTCCATGTGGGGTTCAGGTTTATAGCATTGGCACAGACTGCAGCTTCTGGCAGAGCTGAGGGAGCAGTGCTGAGTCCCATTTCCCTGACAAAGGACCAAAGGAGAGATGTGGAAGGCATTTTGTTTCACTTAGCGTGGACAGCTCTATCTAAGCAAGTCTAGATTTCAAAACAGCAGAGAGAAATGTGCATTTCTGGAAGCAGAAGCCAACACGCTGTGCGTGTGCCTTGCTGTTTCTAAGCCTGTCTGCTGGGTTTAGGTCAGGTACTTTTAAACAATGTGCAAGAGATGAAATGAATCACCTGCCACAGGATTTCTTTGTGTCTCCATAGCTGGAGTAGGTCTGGAATGTGGAGCAGCTGAAGCTGAGTCTGGTGCTCTGGCTGCAAACCAGAATCTGTCTCCCAGTGGGTCACTGGGAATTCACATTTAGCCTGTATGGACAGAAAGAGTGGAACAGGAGTGATCTGTGTGTATGCAAAGCTGTCTGAAGTGGAGGCTGCCTGCAGGCCTGGGGCAGGCAGCAGAGTGTTCCCCTCCTGCTTTGATTAATGCTGGAGTCATGCCTGGCTGCCTGGCTGGCATTGCCCACTGATGCGTTTGATTAGGTGCATTTGTTTCTGTTTAGGTACTCGATAGTCTGACTGTAAAATTATCAGAGGTCTTATCTGGGCAATAAAAGGGAGTAAAATGCCTTTATCCTCCCCCTCCAGCAGCTGCTTTGTTGCTCGGGTTGTGACTGGTGCTGGAGTGGAACCAGGGGCTGCCCTGCACTGTATAGGCAGTAAGGTAAGAGGGCACAGGGCTAATTGAGATGCCCATGTGAGGTCTGCAGTAGTTTGCCCTCCATAAAATCTAATTCTTGGGTCCCATAGACAGGGGGGGAAATGGGAGAATTGCCAACGAATTTCCAAATGGATTTTGGCTGCAACGGGGCAGTCCAGACACAGAAGCTTTCATAGTTCTGAGATGGCTCTGGGGAATTACAGCAGCAGGGCAGGTACATTCTCTGGGAGAAGATGAAATCCTACACATGAACTGAAGGCATTGAAGCTTGTGGGGGCAGCTGTGACCTTAAACCCACTGCTTTGTGAGCTGTGCTCTGAACTGCAGGGTGAAATGCCGCCCCCAGTGCATTGGGATTATTAGCTGCAGCCTGCATTTGAGACTTAGGAATTATTTTCTGTGGAGCACATCTATAACACTTTTATGCATGAGTTGGGTATTTGTGTAGTGTGTTCCTCATTTCCAAAGTGTGCATATTTGACTCATTATTATGTGTAATAGACTTTTATTCTTCTGATACAAATTTGTGCAGGTGAGGGTATGGTTAAGGATCTGCCTGTGTGCATTTGAGCACAACATAAGTGTATGGAAGTCTTTTGGGAATGCTGTGTTTGTTTATGGTGCTGTGCTTTCTCCAGTGAACATTCTGTGCACATACAGTGCCTGTGTGTGGCATTTCATTTGATTGTTCCGTTTTCCTGTTTTCTGAGCTGAACGATTAAGGGTGGTTTTTTGAGTGCATCAGATGTATTATTTCCTTTCACAGCAATTGTGCATTTGCTAATGTCAGATTTATTCTAAATAGATATACAGGTGCAATTCTTCATTTGGTAGACATAAATCTTTGTTACATGGAATGAATGGATGTTTTGTCTGCGTGCTCAGTGTATGTGTTCTCCCTTGCTACACATGCTCCTGTTGCCTACAGAAAAAGGTGCTTGTGCTCAAAATAATCTGTGCCTGCCTTATGTGCTGTAAATGTGTTTTTGGGAATGTGGGGGTTACAGCACGTGTGCAGGGTGTGTAGTAACTGTGTGGCTCTAAAAATCTATGTGCTCAGTTTAATATTTGTGCCAGGTAAGCACATATTTCCCTGCATTTGCTGGCAGACTTACACAGGTTTTGAGTCTTCATATTGTTAAAATAACAGAAGAACTGTCCACATATTTTCTAATTTTTTAAAATGTCCTACAGCTTCCATGGTTTAAATTTCTAAATGTTTGTCCAGGTGATGTATGTCAAAACATCAGGGAGGATATTTAAGCAGTTATGTCAGTGGAATGAAACTAAGCCATGAGTTAATGCTTTTCTGATGCTGTATAAAAGGGAAAATGGTGAAGAAGGGCCACAACTAAAATACAAAATGAACAAAATCAACCTGGATAAAGCCAGGAGGTTTGCTCTTAAACTGGAGACAACTGCAGCAATAAAACTCATATGACTGTATTCCTATTTTTATGCCATCCTATGATCACACCATCCTGTCCCACATCTCCCACCCTCCAGGGTCAGTCCCCAGGAACCAGGAAGGATGATGGATCCCTCCTAACCTTGTTGCTTCCTCCTGTCTGTCCTGCCAGGTGCTTTAAAAGTGAGTCAAGGCATTCATTATCCCACAATTTCTTTTCAATGACATTTTAAAAGACCTGACACAGTAGGAATGATTGAAGTGCCCGCTGCTTTTCTCTGTAATTATCCAGTTTCCTTGTTGGGACTGAAATTATTGCCCTGCAAGAGGGCAGTGTCCCTTTTGCCACGTAAGAGCTACCCAAACACAAACCTGCTTGGCTTCCACCAGCACCAGTCCACGTATCCAGACATAAAAATGCTTTTCCTTGGCTGCTGGGTTGTACTGGGGAGTGTGTGACCCACACTCGACTGGTGTAGCTCCAAAAACAGTCAGGCGAGGTGGTGATGTGCTGGTAGATGGCTACAAAAACTCAACCCTTCTTTTGTGTCCCTCTCCTTGGCAAAAGTAGTGCACTGAAAAAAGGGACAGTGGTCCCTGAGCTGTAATTACTCTTCAAATGGCATTTGCTGTGGATTGCCCAGCTGAAGGCCTTGCCTGTAGTCTGTGGCAGGGACAAGAGGGCAAAACCCCCGAGCTCATCAGCTCAGTTGGTTGGAGCATGGTGCTCACACCACCAAAGTTGTGGGTTTAGACTCTCTGTGGGCCATTCCCTGAAGAGTTTGATTTGAGGATCCTTGTGGGTCCTTGCAGCTCTTAATATTCTGTGGAGTAGCAAATATGGACAAAATGGAAGGCACAGGAATAGGATGATGGTTGAGAAAAAGTCTCACTCAGTTATGGAGCATCTTCTGTGGTATTTGCATTTTAGAAGGTGTTCAAGGAGTGTGTGCAGCTATTGCCAAGGGAAGTTAGGTCTGGAGCTATCAGGAAATATGAAAACTGGGAACAGTTGAAGTGTGCAAAGGTGTGCCAAGGATTGTGTGAGACACCAGAGGGAGCTGACAGAGATTCCTGTAGGTATTTGTTGGACAGCTGCTATTCAAAGCCTGAAGAGTCAACAAATAACTTGTCTTGATGCTCAAGGACTGCCCCTCTGCAGTTTTTTGAGTTCTTTCTTCACCTGGGCTGTAAATTCCTCTCCAGAATGGCTGCTGGAATGTTAGTAGATGAGCAAGGTGAGAGAAGGGGGAAAAGAAGATTAGGTTGAAGGATCAATGAGGTAAATGATCCTTCAGCCTATGCTGAGAGAGCTGTTTGTAATAAGCAAGGAGGCAAAAGGATGTCGGGCAGCCTCAGGTGTTTGTGCAAATCCTGTCTCAGCCCAGGCTCTCCTGGAGCTCAGCTCACACTCAGCCTCCCCTCGCCTCCCCCATCCCGTGGCACCACGTGGTGCCTCCCCCCTGCCCCCTCTCCCTCCAGATCCTTGTGACAGGCTTAGAAATCCTGGGACCCCTGGTGCTGGAATGGCATTTTGGCCTTGCTGGAATTGTTTATAAGCACAGAGTTTTGATGCTGTCTCCAAAGCCTCTGGAGAGCTGAGAAGGGCTATTTTTCATGTGATGCTTTTGGAGAATGCTATGGGAAAAGGTCAAGGGACAGAGTGGGAACGAGTAGGTCACATACTCATTGGTTTAGGGCACCACGACAACATTGGTTCTTTAAGATCTCAGAGCCTGCTTTGTAAAAATAAGCACCTCTCAGTGAGCTGCCTGGGAAAGAGCAGGGCCACGCCTCCCGCAGCGGATGTTCCTCATTCCTCAGGGCTCCTTCTCTTGCCCTGGCCTTCACTGTGCCTCAGCATCCCTGCTAACAGGCAGATCCCACAGATGGTGTGCAGAATCCTAAAAAGCCTCTTTGCCTTCTGCTTTCACCTTTGTGATACAAGGAGATGTTCTGTAAAGAGGGGCCTTCTGCACCTGGCACAGACGGGGTCTGGGGGCAATGCTGCACGATTCCTCAGTCCATCCCTGTGTCACCACCCTGGGTCTGAACTCACCCAGGAGCTCGGGCCTGAACAGCTGTTTGCCCTTTGATTTTGCATGTTATCTTTCTCATTTAAATTGGGGTGGGGGGAAGCAGTCTAACAAGTCCTGTTTCCTTTTCCTCCCTGATTCACACATACTACAAATACCAGCCGGAGTGTGGGGGCTACGTGAAGGAACAGGAAGCAGAGGGGTGAGGTGGCAAGTCATTTACATTGGAAATATAAGCTGAATGTGCATTTCCTTACTGCTGCCATCAATCACTCAGATTTCCTGTACGCCACAGAACAGAGGAATGGAGTTTGCTTGCTTCCCACTTCCCCCGGGAATGGAAACGCTCATTTGTTTCACTGTCTAGAAATGCTGATCACTCAAAACATTTATTGTTTCATAGATACATGCAGTTCTGAAGCTGAATTTTTCAGCTTCCTCTTATCTGGTCTTCAGAAATGTCTTCAGTTGTCCTGCAGACCTGGAGAATGACTCTGTTCTGGTAGAGATGTGAAGGTCCTGCTGCAGTGGCACAGGAAAGCCCACAGGCAGCAGAGCAGATGCTTTAATTGCAGAACCCTGGCAGGTACCCTTTGGTCTCCATCAAACCTCTTGCTTTAGCTTATTCATGTGGTCTGGCACCTGGTCCAGTCAGATGAGGTTTTTAGAGTCCTAAGTCCTGCTTATTGTTGGAAACCTTTCAGTGACTTTTATGGGGCTAACAAATCGGTTGAGTGAAAATTATAGTGGGGAATTACATGGAGCAGACAGACCAGCACGTGTTCACTGTTCAGCTCTGTTGGAAGGGATGGGGACAATAGAAGAAACAAAATGCAAAATGTGGAACTGAGAAAGGAATAGAAAAAGAAGAAAGCCAGAAGGAAGCAGTAGGACAAACTGGAAAGTGAATGAAAAGTCTACAGCAAATAGCAGAAAATAACTAAGTGTAGAGAGATTCAGGTAGCCTTGCACACCAAGAAGGTAGAATAAAGGGTATTCATTGCCCTTGTGATAATGTGAAGGTCTGGCACACTTCTGCAATCTTTGGTGGGATCTGATCTCTGATTAAGAAACATCTCCTTCATATTTAACAATCTCTCATTAGCCAAATTATTTTCCTGCAGAGGAAATGCTGATTTAGCTCCTACATGGGGGCACTTGGCTGTGGACAGTTTGGGACTAATGGATAACCAAAGGGATGGGGCACTAAAGCTCTGGTGTGATTCCTGCAGTTTGGTGATGGCAGGGCATCTCTGAAGCTTCTGTGGCAGCTTGGGACTGGGATGTGGTTGGTGTTCAGCACAGTGACTGGGACTGGGATGTGGCTGGTGTTCAGCTCAGTGGCTGGGACTGGGATGTGGTTGGTGCTCAGCTCAGTGACTGGGACTGGGATGTGGTTGGTGCTCAGCTCAGTGATTGGGACTGGGATGTGGTTGGTGCTCAGCTCAGTGATTGGGACTGGGATGTGGTTGGTGCTCAGCTCAGTGATTGGGACTGGGATGTGGTTGTGTTCAGCTCAGTGGCTGTGATAGAGAGGCTGGTGAGGCACCATGTCCTTGAAGCACAGTGGTGGCCAGGAAAGCTCTCCTGGCTGTGGGGGCCTGGAGCCCAGTTCCTGGGGCTGTGAGCTCAGCAGCTTTTATGAGCTCAGCCACTGTGGGTCTGGGCAGGAACTCAGAGGGGACCTGTTGGGAAACCCAAGGGCTGGAAGGAAATGCTGCTGATGACTCAATAGGCAGAGCTCTTCCCTCTGTTGATGTTGGAGCTGAGCCACACAGACACATCCCTCTGTAATTACCCACCAGTTACTTACAGCCCATGCTTTGTGACCACTGGCATTCTCGCATGTGGATCTGTAAGGCTCAAATCCATCCCAGGAAATCTGATCTCACACTGATGCTTGCAGCCTCTGAGAAGGGAGGATGTGTCTGCCTCTGCACGAGGTGTGTTTGGCCCATGTGGACTCGTCACAGATATTGTGACCATGCAGACAAATCACAGATTCGTTGCTGCAGCTCTGTCTGTTCTGCCTGCCTGGGAATGGCTGGTGTGGGATTACAAGCACAAAACCCAGAGTGGTGTGTCATTAACTGCTGGGTTTCAGCCTGGCCAGGAGCTGGGAGGTGTCTGTGGCCTGGTGTCCAGGGACCTGTGGGATGGCTGGGCAGCACGGGTGGGGGCAGGGATGGATTGGGATGACAAACATTCACCAGGAGAGAATTCCCTGCAGTAGGATTCATTGTGGGGACTGGGATGGACTGGGAGAGAATTCTCTGCGGTGGGATTGAGTGTGGGGACAGGGATGGACTGGGATGGATTGGGATGGATTGTGATGGACTGGGATGACAAACATCTGCCAGGACAGAATTCCCTGCGGTGGGGACTGGGATGGACTGGGATGGACTGGGATGGACTGGGATGGACTGGGATGGACTGGGATGGATTGGGACGGACTGGGATGGATTGGGACGGACTGGGATGGATTGGGATGGACTGGGATGGACTGGGATGACAAACATCTGCCAGGACAGAATTCCCTCGGTGGGATTGAGTGTAGGGACAGGGATGGACTGGGATAGACTGGGATGGACTGGGATGACAAACATCTGCCAGGACAGAATTCCCTCGGTGGGATTGAGTGTGGGGACCCCTGGCGGTCACCGGGGAAGCTGCGGGCTGAGCCCGGAGCCGAGCGATCTCTTTCCATGTGCTCTTTTCCATTCGCTCTTTTCAGACATGAAGTCATGCGATGACTTCAGCTCTAGACATAAAACACACTTTCAACTGTGTTAACCGCAGTGAATAGTTGCACCTTTTTTTTTTTATTCTTAATGATCCTCTTGGAAATAGGGAAGTGCTTTGTAAAGCTGACACAATTTTCGATCTGTATTGATCACCACGTGATATTGGTGTATTTTGTTGCAACTGCTGCCTTATGCCAAAAAAATCCTGCTTCAAACTCTTTGTAAGTCTGTTTGACCTGTGCTCATGCTTCCATCCAGCCACAGTGGCTGCCTCTTCTCCCTTGCTCCCCACCAGCCTGGTGTAGATGAATTTGGAGCTGATCTGATCTGATTAATTGATCAGATTCTTCCCTGTGGGGGTGGTGAGACTCTGGCACTGGGGTTGGAGAGAAGTTGTGGATGCCCCATCCCTGGAAGTGTTCCATGCCATGGACTGTCCTGGTCTAGTGGAAGGGAAGGGGTGGATGCCCATGGCAGGGGCTTGGAATTTGAAGTCCCTTCCAACCCAAACCATTCTATGGTTCTGCAACACCCCTGCTCAGCTTGCTAGGAAACACACAGCTAATCTGCTTTCTCTAGCAGAGTTATTTCCATGTAATTATTCTCTTTGCTGGGGCTGGCAGAGGGACCAACCCACCCATGCAATGGACACGTCCTGGCTCTGCAGCAGCACTGCCTTCCTGTCCTGTTTGTGAGAACAGCGTTCTCTAGAATTTTCTCAGGTAACACCAGCAGCAGGACAACCACCTCAGCTCTCATGCTCTTTATGGGATTTAGTCAGTGCCACTTCAGAGGTCAGGGACTGCAGCCTTTGAGGGATCTGTTGTGGCAGCTTGATGAGTGACAGGATGGGAATTGGAAAAGATGGGCATCTTGAGGGGTGCTTTTTTTGGGTCAGTCACTGTGGGCTAATCACACAGAGATGTGCAAAGCAGGGATAATGGTCTGACTCACCTTTGTAGAGAGCTTAGAGAACTCAGCTGACACTGCCTTTTTCTGCCACCTCCCAGCTTCAGCAATGGTTCAAGACCTCCCTCAGGTCTCTGACAACAGGAATTCTACTGGTCTATTAGGAGCCACAGCAATATATTGCAGGGCTCTTCCTTCTCTCCCAGTGGTGCTCAGCAGCTGTACACAAGTTACCACAACATCATCATTGCCATCATTAGGTTGCTGTGTGAAATCACCACTTAGTGTGTTCACTGAGTCAGCTCTTTCCTGGCTTCCACATTAGAGCTGACTGATCAAAACTAACACTATCCTGCAAAAAGTCTAGAAAGCTGAGATTTCTTTTCTGCCCAAATTCCCTTCTGCATTATTATTATCTGCCAGTGCTCTAAGTTATAAATTTCCTGAGGTCATGAGCTGTTACAAGCTGCTAATGATGCTGTATACAAAGAGCTGATGGAAAGATTGGTTTAGAAGAGCTATGGTATCCCAGACAACTTTTGGATAAAGGATTCCAGTAGAGACTGGACCTTGAAGTTAGTGTCTCAGTCACCTTGGACCTCTCCAGGGAACTTCCAGCTCTCATGTCTGTAGGAGACAATGCATATAAAGCCAGGCTCGTTGTTTCTTTAAGGCCCCCCTGCCCTGCTGCTGTCTTAATTTTCCTGCTGACACAGATTTTCCTCTCTTGCTCAATTTCAGTGCACCTGCTCATATAAACAAGGCTGTGCTGGGCTCTCTTAGGCTGAGCTTGTGTATGGTAGCACCCAAAAGCACATGCCCAAGCTGAGAGGGGTGTTTAGTTGGCAAGGAGAAGCCTGGCTTCAGCAGCTCCACAGATGACCCACAGAGACAGCCAGGAGGTGAAGATGTGCCTTTAGTTAAAGGTCAGGTCATAGGCACAGGAAAATGCAGGGGTATTTTAGAGAGGTAGCAGTAGAACAGGAGGCTTCCCTATCAGAGGTAGCTACTCACTCTGCTTATATATCATTATTATTGTCTTACATACTCGGAACAAACCTATCTACCTATGCATGCTAAAAGCTTTGCATTCAGATTCAATATCAAACAGGACAAATTGACTTGAAATGTGAATTCTCACGTTATGTTTTACTTGAGCTTCCAGGTCAACCTGCCTTGTTGTAGTCCTGCTTTGACCTGAGTTAAGTAATGTGGATTAGTCAGCCTGTATTCAGAACACATATTTTCTTGGTTTTTAAAACCCATTTTTCTGTAACCAGAAGGACTTAGAGATGGATAGGGATGCCTTTGTGGTCAAATTTCAGGAAGCCAGAGTGTGCCAAGCGGGAGCTGGAAGAAGCTGGCAAACAGCTGGAGAAGCCTGAGAGTTTGGGGGCAGCAATGTCCACTGGGCCTGTGCACATTTCCAGCTTGTTGTAGTTGTGATGCAAAACACAGTCTCAGAAAGTGTTTCTGTGACAGCTTGTTTTGCCATTCTGCCTGGAGAAGGGAGGTGCTTGGTCAGAAGGAGAGGTGCAGCTGAATTTATATCTGACTTCTGGAGCACAGATGTGATCCCTGGCAGGATGCTGTTCCTCTGGCCTTTCTGTGTGGCAGACCTCCCAAAATGCACGTTGCTGATGCCATCCTGTGTTGTTCCTGTGGCTCAGGCTGTAGCACAGTCCCTGACCTGCCCAGTGCACACATTTGAGCAGGGCCCCAGAGCTCTGGGCAGGGTCAGTGCAATCCAAGGACAAGCTGAAGTGCTCCCCAGGCCTCCTGAATGGACAGAGCAACTGTGGTGAGCTTCCAAACCACACTGCAGGAAGGCAGACTCCACCCTTGGAGTCTGGGTGGGGGCTAATCAATGTACATTCATCATTAATTTATGCATATAAGGGGTTTTTGGAGTGGAGTCGTCGTGCTGGTTTTGATAATGCTAACTCTATCCACCCTGCCAGCTGCTGCAGTGTCGTGGCAGTTTGTGTTGCTGCATGCAGAATTATGGTGCTTTTGTGGGAATATTATGTTCCCTGAATAGAGCCCCACAGAGCAATTTGCTTCATCCTTACAAACCCATCCAAATAACTGGCAGTGCCTTACAAATACAAAACAATTGAGAAAATAAATGTATTATACTGTACATCTGTGACAAAACAATGCTTTCATGTGCAAAGAGAGAAATGTGTTTGTTTAACTTACGGTCTCCCTTTTGGAAATAAATGCATTCATTTAAATCAAAATGGGATGTTCTTCACCATTACAGTATTTTGCATGCCAGATGTAAGAAATATGCTTGAGGAGCAGACAAAAATCTTGGAGTGGTTGATCTTACCAAAAGCAAGTATATGCTGCCTTATTCTAGACCCTGCCTCTTCCCCTGCAGCGTGTCCTCTATGGAGTGAGAACCTCCTGGCTCTGTGCATGAAGGATCTGAGTGCAAAAGCTTTGGGACTGTGGCAGTCTGGTCCTGTTTGAACACAGGAGAACTTATTTTCCACCTGGGTTGTGCCCAGAAGAGAGTGCAATCAGCAGCCACACAGCAGAACTTCTCATTGCCATGATCATGAGGCAAATTCCCTGCAGGAGTTGTGGCAGTCCAAAAGATTTTTGGTCCTTTACAGTTTTTGTGTTAAAGAAACATTAGTTTCATTTATATGCAGCGGTAGAAGTGTCAGATGGGGGAACATAATCAATAAAATACAGGTTGAGCGTTCTAATATTTGTTTTAAAAATGTGCCCCGTCTTGTAATTTTCATCTTTTTAAATGGTTGAGCTCTTGTAATGAAAGTCTGCTGCATTTCAGTTTACACATAAGCTTAACATCATCAAGCAAAGTTTGTTCTGGGAGTTAACATTTGCATTTTTGAAAGCAGCAGCCTAATCCAGAGCAAAACCAGATGAGAATGAATTATAATATAGCACATTACCAGCTGTCTGTCGGTAGGTGTGAGAATTGTCAAAAAGGTGCTGAAACTCAATGTCAGTGGTTTTCCAAGTCTGGAGCTTCTTCCAATTCAGCTTGAATATCACTGCTACCAGGAGTAGGAGTAGTAGACAGGAATTCCAGGAATGAGTATTAGAAGGAAAAATAGCAAGAAAAAGAAAGTATACACCTGTTCTTTTCCAACCTGATCTTTTAATAGCAGTAATGCTCAGACCACCTTCTATGGTTCTTGCTATTCCTTAATTTAAATAACTTCTCTATTATAGCTGAGAAGGCAAGAGTCAGGAGTCTCATTCTCCTGCCAGTGCTGGCTGACACACACTGCTCTATAATGGTATTTTTCACATGTACCATCAGGTCTGGGCAAGCATTTGATTGTTTGTGTTTTAGTAGCTGGAGGGCCACAAGTTGAGATTCCCAATTCAACAAGGCCAGCATTAATAAATACTCTTTTATTCAGCTGGAAAGCATCATGGTCTGCATCTTGCCCATCTGAAGTGTTCTATCCATCTTCCTGCTGTATCCAGCCAGGCAGAGGACTCGTTACAGCCTGCAGGAAACATGTCACCTTTCTGAAAGCCAGCACCTGCCTATTGACTGATTGACCAACAGGGCTCTGCAGCAAGGGTAGTTTGGCTTAGCTCTCTTTTCCCCTGGATTGATTAATCAAATACTTCAAATAATTGCTGCAGTTGTGATTAATGTCAACTGCATAGCTAATCACCCAGGAGAATAAAATGACTCTGTTTGAAAAAAAAAAAAAAGCAAAATCTTGTAAATGAGTTAATTATTTACTCTGCTCACCTCTCTAACCTTGTTTTGCTTGTAAATGAATAGAAATATTGATCTTGGAGCTGATTTTTTTGTTATCCATCTTGCCTCTGTTTAATTGGGGGGTTCAGTGTAACCCCGTGCCCTCCTTTTGACCAAGGACATGCTGTGCTTTGAGTTGTTGTGACCTGTGCGGGTGGGGCTGGCAGGGCCATTGGGGTGGAGCTGACCCCAGATTTTTAGGGCATCCCTGTGTGAGTAGTTCCTGCTCTCCGTGGGCCCCCGTGGCCCCTGGCAGCAGCGCCTCCTTGGCCACCTCTCTCGGTGGCAGACTCTACCACCCAGTGGCTGCCGCTGTTAAAACAATCTTGTTTCCTCCCATTAGCTTCGACTCACATCCGATTTTTCCATGTTCTCTGTCTGCCGGTATATCCCTCCCCACCACCCCCACAGGGACAAAGGAGACTTGAATTGCAGCCCTGGCTGCTCGAACAGATTCTGCCCCGTGGCAGGGCAGTGTCAGAGGCTGCAGGATCGCTCCCAGAGCTGCCTGCCCTGGGACAGACACCCAGTGCCTCCCCATGGGCTGTGTGGCCAGGACTCCTGCCCAGCTCAGGAGTGCCTGGCAAAACGTGAGACTCTCAAACTGACAAAACTATGCCAGTTCTAGGAACATTATCAGGGATCTACCACCAATAGCAACACAGAAAGCTCCTCTGCTGTTGTATTTGTGTAGTTATAAGTAAAAGAACCTTTAAAGCCAGCTGCTGTTGGCAGTCATGTCAGCATCCTGTGCTTTCATTTCCTTGCAATTTGGATTCCAGAAAAAGGTTGGGAGTCTCAGCTTTGGAAAGGCTGTTTTAGACATGTCCAAAGACCTTCAGTTTGTGTAACACGGAGTTGAGACAAGTCCCATGATACACAGATAGTGTTTGCTGGCCACAATGCCGTGTTTTCCTTGCAAAAACTCAGTTTCAGGAAACAGGGAAAAGCAAGCGAACGGTTACTGCAATATCCCTGCCTCAGATAGAACCTGAGAGGAGGTTGTAGCCAGGTGAGGGTCGGTCTCTTCTCCCAGGTAAGATAAGAGGAAACAGCTTCAAGACACAGTAAGGGATGTTGAGATTGGATATTTCATCAAAAGGGTTGTCAAGCCCTGGCACAGCTGCCCAGGGCAGGGGTGGAGTCACCATCCCTGGAGGGATTTAAAAGCTTCATGGATGTGACACCTGGGGATATGGGTTAGTGGTGGCCTTTGCTGTGCTGGGCAAATGGATGGATGGACTTCATCATGTAGGGGTCTTTTCCAACCTGTACAATTCTATGAGTGGGAAAAAATTAGGCACCCCAGCACAGAGGGAGCACTATGGCTTTCTCTTCTGCATCAGACTGTAGTGAACACAAAAGGGCAGCAGTTTCTAGCAGAGCTCTGGAAGAGATGTTAATGTTTCCCAGCAAGGCAGACACAGCTCCACCAAAGCATCTTGATGGCCGAGTGTATTAGAGCCAGACAAAGCCTTTTGCCAGGCTCCATCATCAGTCCCTGCCCAGACACAAATGGTCTGAGCTGGTGCTGAGAAAGCCAAATTTTCTTTTTTTTTCTTTTTTTTGGCATCAGGATGCTGAGTATATACGTAGCCTCAGGGCTATATGGACTTGGTACAGACATGGCTGGTGCTACAAAGATAAAAGAAGTAAAATAAACAAGAAGCATTTTTGCTGCTGGGCTCAGCAGTTTGTAGCACTCAGTGCCATGACTTTGTTCTGATGTGGTCAATGCCAGGTGCCATCATGGGAACTTGGCTGCAATTCAGTTGGTGAAACTTGATATGTTTTCTTGTAGCTTTTGGATGTGGCTGTATTTTCTGGCAGCTGGGGAAAATGGCTTTGAAAAATAATAGTAGCTTTGAAGTCAAATTGGTGTCGACATTCACTCCATGCTACTAGGAGCCAATCAGTTGAAGTTCTTACTTGGCAAATGAAATTTCTGTCTTGATGACCACTCTCTGCTGCCCAGTTCTCATGTCTGCTACTTGTTTTTCACTCCTTTTCTTTCCTTTTAGTGTCTGGCTGAAGAAATGTGTGGTTGCTGAGATGTAGGATCTGGTGTGGTTTTGAAGGAACCTGTGCTTGGGCCTCTCTCCTTTTGTACAGTCTTGAAGGAACTGAAGAGGAGAGAAAAGAAAAAACAAAAGTTGGTGAAGCTTTAGGACCTGCCTTGGGCACAGTTCAGCTCATGAAAACCACCAGTCCCTGCTCCCAGCAAGGCTCCTGATTCCAGCTGTCCTGCCTGGACTGAGACAGGTGGTAGTGAGGATCTGTGGGGGAGCCATTACAGGCTATTCCAGGGAACAGAAAAAGGAAAAAAGCAAAGCTGCCCATGAATAGAGAGAATCAGGAGAGCAAGAGGTAGATGAGCTGCTGAAATAATGCTGCCTTTAACTGTGAATAAGTAACAGCATCACAGGAGGCATTCAGGGCAGCAATTTTGGAGGGTTAAAAGGAAGGTTAAAGATTACATTTAGGATTAGGATTAGGAAAATTGGGACCCCTAGGGCACACTCAGTGAATGCTGAAGATAAAGGCACAGGCAAAACTGGCTCTGTCTGGAATAAGGACTGGTAATTAGCTGTGTGTGATACACTTTATAATTTTTTGTATTAACACCTCTGTATTTAATATCTATGACATGTGCACATATATTGTACAATGGCCATGTTATTAGCAGATTACATGTTATGCAGACTAATTCCTTGGATTTATGGAAGTGTTAGGAGTTGCTGTGCCAAGAAAAAGGTTTCCTCTGGCAGCTCTTTCACATCAGCTCCTGTCCAGGAGCAGCTTGCACACGAGGCTTCCCTGTGGTGCTGAGTGCCTGGCTGTGAATGCAGCCCTTGCCGAGGCCCTGGGCTTGGCTGGGGCTGCTCAGGGAGAGTGCAGGCTGTGCTAGCACGCAATGCAGATGCTGGGAATGAATAAAGTGGCAAAGGAAGGAGTGAGCCTGCCTCTGTCATCCTTTTGAGAGAGCAGAGGAAGGCTTCAGCAGCCTCCAGAGGGAGTTTCACTGCTCTGCTGCTCCCTAGGTGCAGGCAAGTGGTGCCTCAGGGAATCTCGTGATGGATGAGCCTGTTTTACTTAGTTCCCTCATGCTCCTTCAGCAGGCACTTGTTTCCCGTTTGATTTGAAAGGACTGGGTTCAGCGTTGGCTAATTTTGAGTGAGGGCGTCAAACCTTGCAGAGGAAGGCAAGAACCTCCCATCTGTGCCAGGAGCCTGTGTGGCACCGTGTGCCAGCCCTGGGCTCTGCCAGGTGGGGCTCAGGTAACCCCAGGTGTGAGACTGAGCAGCTTCATCTCAGGAGCCTGCTGGGGTGTGAGATCAGCTCACACACTCACTGCTTCCCACTTCTAGAGCAGGCACAGCTCTGCTGTGTAAGGGTTGACTGAGTTGTTTTGTAAATCTCAGCAATAAAAACGTGTCTGCAATCAGCCAAATAATGGAAGGGAAAGATGAGAGCATAAAGTGATTATGCTGGTGAAAGAAAGGAGGAACTAGTGGAGTCTGAAAGAGATACAGGCAGGTGACCAATGGGCCTTGTGAAGCAGAACGAAATGCATTATTATTTTTAATGGAAATTCAGAAAAGGCTCTGTCGATGTGCTGGGCAGAGGGAGAGCAGAGAAATTGCTAATTCCGTGCTGTTGGGAGTGAAACCAGCTTTGTTCCACTGCTCAGGCAAATGGATGTGGCAGCTGGAAAGGACTTTCTGGCAAGGGATGGGAGGAAGCTCATGTGGGGATTGCACTTCACACCTGCCAGGTTTTCTCCCCGTTTGTTCTGCAGGAGCTCATTGTGCTGGTGTGAAGCTCTGGGTCCCCTGCAGGGGATGTGTCTCAGAGACTTCATTTGACACTCAGTCCAGGCTCCTTCCTGCCCCTCTGGCTGGCACATCACACCTGGCCACACCACATGCTCCCTCAGGCTTGCTTAGTCCCTGAGCAGCCTTTCTGATCTAGGCCATCCTTCAGTGTGCTCAAGCCCTGCTGCCCTCAGGAAACTTCCTGATGTGGGATTTGCAATAAAAATATTAGGAATAGGTTAACTATTTCTTCCAAATTGCAGGTAGCCAAAGCTCTACTTAGTTTCATGCTCATAAATTAAGGGAAGGTTCTGATGCCACCACCAAGGAGCAGAAATGAGACTTTCAGACTCTGAGGTCTTCTCTCTTCTCCTTTCTTCTGGGTGGAGTGCCTAAAGCTCAGTTTAAAAATGACAATAACGTAAGTAGGGCATGTGCTGGAGTGTCATACAGGACATTCCCTTTGTGTTTAGTGCTCCTTAGGAAATGGTACCTATCACCTATTCCAGAGGCTAGAGAATGTGACACATTTAAAAAACAAAATATAATTAAAAATCAAATCAATCTGTGTCCGTGGGGAAAGCATTCCCAAGAACTACATTTGCTGAGAAAGAAAGAGCACTTACTCTGTTTCAGGCAGACAGAAGTAATTAAGGCACAGCACCAACCCAAGGCAGCTCCCAAGGCTGCTGGTTGGCCAAGTGGGCAATGTAGAGGGATTTAGGTGGTGAGAGTGGTGTGTGCTGGTATTTAATAGAAAATACTGGTGGGGTTATTATTTTGGGGGATTAAACCATCCCAGATGTGTGACCTGGCACAGCACAAGCTTTCCTGGCATGAAGTTATGCTGCATTTGTTGGAGGTGCTGAGGACTCCTGCAGCACTGTGTGCCTGTGCTGTGCACAGCTGCCTGCCAGCCAGGGGTACAGGTGAGGGTAGCACTGCTTTCACCTGAGGAGAAGGAGGTAAGAAATGCTGGATCTCAGGGTGTACCTGATTCCTTGGGCCAAATCCTCTTTTCTGAGAGGTCCCTGTGCCAGGACGGGCTGGGCAGTGTGTTGAGCTGCATTCTGGCTCAGACAAATTTTCCCCACCCATGCTTGTGTAGTCCAAATACTGATAGGCATCCAGCCTGCCCTTTGTCTGGCATTTCAAGGGTCAGTGTGTCAGTGCCAGGGTCTTCCTGGAGAAGCACTGTGCTGCAAAACCAGGAGGGTTTCCTTTTCACACACAGCTCAGCTGGTCTTTAGCTGACTGGACCAGGCTCACCTAAAGCCCACCAACATGAAGCATTTGCTTTGCAATTGCCAGTACCCAAAACCTGATTTCTACGCAGGGTCTGTAGGAAGGGGAAGCAAGAACAAAAAGAGAGTGAGGTTGTAGGGTTTGCTTTCTCAGTGGCAGTTCCTTCTGCTGCTTTGTGCATGTGCTTGGGGAGTGCAGGAGTGGAGGGGATGCCACTGCTTCGTTCAGTGCTCCAGAAGACTAATGGACCTTGACAACTGCAGCACAACATGGGAACTATTAGAAAGGGAGGACTGATTAAAGCCCCGACCATCCCGGCATTCCCCTGGGCTCTTAACCCCGTGTTGGAGCCGAGCAGCCCAGCAATGCCTCCTCCCAGTCTGCACAATTAACATCTCTTGTCACTAATTGATTCCTGTGGTGCTCACAGGACAATTAGAATTTAAATTGCCTTTTACAAAGGTCATGAAAACATGATAAAAGACGAATCTATTAAGGAGGATCACTCAGGAGTGTCTCTCCTTTTCCACAGCGCGGGCTGTTGGTTATCATGCAGTCATGAGTGAGAGGAGCTGGGAGAGAGGTTCATGCCTTGGGTTCACTGCTTGATTGTAGTTCATGGCAGAGACTCAGCTCTTTGTGACTTGTGAATATTCTTGCACTGTAGATGACATTTAATTTTTTACTGCCTCTTTTAGAAGGTTTTTGTGTCTGTATGTGCTATGTCTTTTCTGATGTGCTTGAAATGCTGGTTCTTTGCTTGAATCTTGAATTTACTGCAGAGGGGAACCTACAGCATTTACAATGTGTGGGCAAAATATTTGCCTTCACAGGGCAAATGTGTCCTAGTACCAGCCTGTCTTGGTTCCCAGAGGGTGAAGTAATGGATTAAAACCTGCCAGGTTTAAAGCAGCCCCCAGTGAAGAGGTCCTGAAGGAGAATGGAAATGTGTGAAGGCATCACCTCTAAGCCCATACTTGCAGCTTTTCCCATCTGCAGCTGGTACTTCTGGGAATGGCACGATGAGTTCAGGAACCTCTGGAGCTCATGCCATCACTTCTGAGCTGGTGCAAACCCTGGATCCAGGCGGCTGTAGCTTCAGAGCTGGGCAAGCTTGTCTGCATTTTGCCCCCAAAGCAGAATATGGCAATTTGGGGTGAGCTTAGAGTGGGGGTTGGTACTTTGCTGGCACAAGGAATATTCAGAGTTGTTGTACTTACAGCAACTCTCCTCTGTCACCCTCAAAGCTCAGCAGAGATATAAAAGAAGAGATATAAAGCCTTGTGGGTCAGGGTCAAGGCAATGTCTTGTAACTGCAGCAAATTGGCCTGGCATGGGTCTTGGCAGGTTCCCTGATTCATCTGCCCTCTCCAGGGCAGGATCAGCTCTACCTGTATCCCAGAGCTGCTGTCCAGGAAACCTCTCCCACAGTGCCTTTGCTGCAATGAGGGTTGGGATGGGGGGCACATTTCCTCCTGAAGGATTTAGCCTGGTCCTTCCTCACAGCCAGCATTTTGGACTAGCTGTATTTCAGGCCTGGATACAGTGAGAAGTAGCTTTAATTCTGCAGTTCAGTCTTTTTTTGTCTTGTATGCCTCAAGTGTGGAGTTTGACAGGAAAAGCAAAGTTTGAGAGCCACTGCTGTGGTCCAGAACCCACCTCATGTAACTACAGCAATATTTCATGCAGAGAGAGAAAATCTAGCCAGAATGTCCAATTGCCTATCCGATCCTATCCCAGTGGCATTCCCATTATAAAGAAAGCTGGCTGGCTATTTGAGAAACTCATGTCCTTTCCAAGTCCTGCCTTTGACTTCTTGCGATTCTGGTTATTGAAATTGATTTTGCACTCCAGGCATGGGATTTTCCATTGCCAAGTTTAATGTCGGAGATAATAGAAATTATGTTTCCACTCGCACATAAATCTCAGAGCTGTTTGTGCTCAGATGACTGGACAGTAAGTACAGGTGAAATTGCTCCTGTGATTGTTTCAGTAAAAGTGTATTATTGTTGTAAGGTTTTATAAAGTGTATTTAACTGGTTTACACATACTTCTAGCAGTCACCGAGTAGGTTCTTTGTTGAGTTTTTTTTCTATTCCAATAAATATAAACCTCTAAGCAGGGCATCTAATTTCTCTTCTTGACAGGGTGGTAAATCAGCTAACTTTGGCAGTAGGCCAGAGAGTGAGCAGCAAGCCCACCCAGCAGTAGTGCAGTGCCCCTCTGCTGTGCTTGCCCTGCAGTTTCGGGCTTGGAGAAGCCGATCTGTGCAAAAAATCACCAGGATCTCTGCTTTTGCACACCTCCTCACGTGGGCAAGCATCAGGCTTTGTTCTGACTGCAGCACAGCCTGGTCTGCACTAAACCTGCCCATCGTTAGTCAGCACACTTCAGGCCTGGCTCTAACAAGCTTGGGAAGGAATAAGCAAAGGTCAGGCTCTTGAGCTTTAAGGGCAAAACAGCCAGAGGAGGTTTCTTGAGCTCCCAGGAGCAATGGAGATAACAGTGTTGGTGTGAAGCCCACAGGGATCAGCCACAGAACTGTGGCCTGAAGCCACTCCAGCCTTTGGGGTCCCTCTGTCCTAATCCAGCAGCTTTTTCTGCTCCCAGGAGGAAGGACTTTTCTTTTTCAGAGTGCATGAGATAATCTCACACTGCAAGGATAAAGGAGTGGAAGGAAGGACTCCAGGGGGATACAGGGACTGAAGCCTACCCCCACTTCAGCTGCAAGCTGCTCAGGTTAGATGTGAATGTGCTCAGCTCTCAGTCCTACCTGGGTGGCATTCCTGTGATCTGGATCTGCCCAAACAGCTCTGTGTAGCCCAGCCAGCTGGCTGCCACCCAGCCCTGCTGCCATCTGCTACCCTGGATGCCAAAGATGCTGCTGTAGCTGCTTCCTGAGGGAAGCCCAGGCCCTGACAGCTCAGGTGTTCTGACAATATTCCTCCTGCAATGGAGTGCCAGCCCCAGGCAGCCAGGGCATGCTGTGTGTTGATTAGAGCACTGCAATGCATGCAAGACATTTCTTCGGTGGTTTCCTACCTGTCCTGAGACCCCACGTTCTTTTTATGCTTTGCATGTCTCGTGTCCTTGGCTCAAGGAATGTCATTACTGTGAGTCAGGCAGTGCCCAGCATGGTGAAACCTCAGCTTGAGCTGGTGTTTCAGGTATTGCTGAACAGTTAAAAATGCTGCACTTGGCTTATTTTTATACTTGTATGCATTTAGCAGTGCTGCTTTGGTGTATTCCGTTGTTTCCCTCCCAGAGATCTTAACTTTGGCTGGGAGCAAAGGGACTCAATTTGTCCCTTGCCTTGCAGGGGTTTGGTGAAGCTCAGCTAGCAAAATTTGTAAATTGCTTGGAGATCATTAGAGGAAAAGTGTTGTAAAAGAGCAAAGTATTATTTATTAATGTGCCTTTGTCTTACTGTGCCATAAATATCAAGGGTCTAATTGTGCAGACTCGTAATCTGAGTAACATCCTGGATTTTTTTTCCTTTGTTTTCTTCTTGGATTGCCTTGGTAAATAAATTCATGGAGGAGTCACTGCACAAAGTGACACACGAGGGTGGTGTTTAAAAGCCAGGTCTGTCAGATAGAAGGCAATGGGATGCCACAGTATGACTTTCGGCTTTCCTCTGCCTAATCTCTACTGCCTCAGTGTTATCCTCTGCATCTAAACTTGCTTTTCCTCTGTCCTTGTTTCAAAGCCGACTTCTGCTCAGTGAGGAGTGTGTGACACAGTTTTACAAAAGTGAACAGAAACCTTACACTGCAAGGATCACTCCATCAGCCATGTGCAGCCACTGATAAACACTAGCTATGCCTGAAAATTTGCACCATTCTCACTTTTGGATGGGAGATGAATGATGAAGGCTGAAGGGCAGGGAAGGGAGAAAATCCTCCCCCTCATCCCACTAGCTCAGCTGGCACAGGAGATGGGAGCTGGCAGTGCTGGGGGTGTGCCCTGCTCTCCAGACCATGCCAACAGCTCTTGCAGCAGGTTTGAGGTGACAAAGATGGGCATGAGCTGAGTGTGGTAACTCCAGAAGGAGTTTGACCACTCCAGATGCACTCCAGTGCTGAAGTCAGGGTTTTTTCTGCATGACAGCTGGCTCTAGATGAGTGATATTAGGGGTGGATCAGCTGCTACCTTGCCCATCCCACCAGGACTGGACAGGGAACTTCCACATCCCTACCTGAGACTCTGAAAAGGGGGAAGCCTGGTATTGCAACAGGCTGCTCTGCAGAGGCTGATGTCAGGTGCTGTGGCTGCTGGGATGATCCACAAAGAATGACAGCAAACACTGTGGTGTGTGGGCTTCAAATTGAACCTTTGAGTGGCATTTCTAATGTGCAATGAGGAAATTCCTTCCCCCTCTCAATATCTCTCTCCCTCTGCCTGTGTTTTAATTGCCTCAAACATGGCAAGGCTCAGCCTGCTCCTTTTTCCCAAGTGGATGGGGCAGCTGCTTGCATTTCTAAGGTCTGGGATTGGCTCTTCAAATAGAGCATTCATGGGCCTCTGAGATCACCCCACTTCATACAAATTCACCAGAAACAGCAGCAATTTGTGTGTGTTCTCACTCTTTTCCAGCTCCGGCTGACCAATACCAGGTTTAAAATGTTAAAATGACTGTAAGTGAAATGTAGAACTGGTCAGAAGACTTCCCTTTCTTCAAGATATGAACAGCACAGTGTTCTGCCCTCCATGTCTCCCACACCGCTCTCTGCTCCTTCCCAAGCTCACTGTGGGATTCTGAAGGCTGCAAGACAGCAATTCCATAGCAAACTCAAGGGGGTGAAATCCCATATACATCAACATTTACAAGGAAACGCTCAGGCTAGGTGGGGAGCATGACTGCAGACAGTCTGGGGGGGTGATGCCTCAGGTGTGGTGATCAGACAGCTCCTCTGTGCTCATCACTGGTTTGGATATTATCCACTGGTTTGGATATTATCCTCCTTCACACTGAGGCCAAGGCTGAAATCCCCCAGTCTCTGAGGGATGGGCTTTCAGCTGGCAGCAGAATTCAGAACTGCAGCTGATTATCCCTCAGTTGTAGCCATCTGCCTTTGCTGCTCGCTCAGACACTCTCACTTCCCATTCAATTACCAACATTCCCCAAGGGACTCAGGTATGGCACCTGAGAGAGAGGGGGAACAAATGGTCTGTGCTTCCAGGGAGAAAAAGGAATGCCAAGTCCTAATTCAAGTGCTGTGGCAGCCTGGTCTTTCCTCATGAGACAGCACTTGCACTCTGCAGGAGAGAGAGTCACTAATATCTGCCATGGACTTCCAGAGGGTCTGTGAGCAAATGGGAAATATCTGCAAATGCTGAGGGCCATGGAATGTGCTCCAGGGGAACATCTCCAGTAACAAATGCCCATTGCTTGGGCAGAATCACCCAGGCCTAGTCCCTTTAGCTATGCTAATCTTCAGTGTAGGGATTAATACACTCCCTATTTTGTTTCAAATATGTGGCTGATACTGAAAAGGTGCATCTTAAGCATAAGAGAGCTTTAAAGAGCTGTGTTTATGCTTAAGAAAAGAGATCCATGTTTCAAAGGTGTAGATGAAACAACATCAAAGTGGAAAAGGAAGAGAACAGCACATTTCTTGATTCTACAAAGATTTCAGAAGTATTTTGAAAACTAGAGAAACTCTGCACTGTGAAATCTGTTTTCCTCATGCATTTTGGCTGAGATTTCCAATTATTTTTGCAACACGACCACAATCTAGAGTCTGAAGAGAGAATGTGGTGGAGTGTGCTGCTGCATTCACTGGGCAGCCTCGGGTGCTGCAGGAGAGAGAGGCAGGTGAGGGTTCCAGAGGAAGTTGGTGTTCACAAGGATGCCCTCCCTGCACACCCAGGGACAGTGACTGGGCCTGGCCTGGATTTACTGAGGATGTGCCTGGAGTTCAAGAGTGAACTGAAACAAACCCTGATGGACACTCGAATTCTGTGCCAAGATCCTCAGCACAGAAGTGATCTCTGTGCCTGAAGCACAGGTAGGATGGCTCCTGGCCTGGTCCTTGGGCCTGTTGCTAAAGAGGTGGGCACTGGTGAGGGCCTTGCTGAAGTCTCAGTTTCTGCCTGGCCTGAGAGCTCTGTCAGCACTGATCCCACCCTGCCCTGCCCAGCCCAGCTCTGAGCAGCTCTGCGGTCTCTAAAGCATCTCTGTATTCAAGCGATAGAAACTTATCACTCTTGCTTCCATGGCTTCTAGTCCCTTCAGCTGATGGCTGGTGACCAATCCCTTTGGTGAGTGGCCTTTGAGGTTATTATGAGACTAATTAAGGTAATTAAGTGAACTGCTCATGTGGCCTGTTCACATAGTGCATAGAAGGCAAGAGGCAGCGTTTTGTGTGGGTTCTTGGGGAAATTCTGACACCTGTGAGCACATTGTTGTAGCTCTTGGTGATTGCTGGTAAAACACCCGTATGCAGGCTGAGGAGCCTGGTGGTGAAAGCTGTCTGGACTAAGGAGTCTACCAGCATTCAGGAACTGAAATTAATCCCAGTCCCTTGAGTAAGGCTCAGCTTGGGACTGCCAGCACAGTGAGTGCTGCAGGCACACTCATAGTTACACTGGAATTAATTACCTTTGTGTCAAAGAGAAGATGGAATAAGGCAAGAGGGAGAAAGGGAAGGGGCTGTGGGACAGATCAGGTTCTCTCAGCCCAAAGATCCCTGGGAGCCTGGGTGGTTGCTCTGGCTGTGTTCAGCTGACTGGATGCTACAGAGGGAGACAGCAGAGAAAGGGTTAAGGTGGTGCTTTAGAAATCCAGTGTGGGAATAGCAGGGGTTCTTAAGCTGGGGACTAAATTGCTACGACAGGCTTATGTGGACAAAGCCAGTGGGGAGACTTCATTTCACCAGTGCTCAGGAATGGGAAAGAAATGAGAACTGGCACATGATTCTGTTTCCACTTATGAAGCACCCATCTGCCTTTTTAAAATTCAATTTCTGGGAATGGTGAGTAGGGCTGGGCCAGTTGGTAGCTATTAGATCCATGCCATTAACATCCCAGCCGCCTCAGAGGATCAGTGGCACGCACGGGGCGAGGGACATCTCTCATGCAGGATTGGCAGAAATTGATATTAATAAATGGATCTAATATTCTTAAATTTGTATTCCTTCCCCAGCCTCGCAGTGACCCCAAAGGGCAGCAGAAATAATAAGTAAAGGCCTAATTCATTATTTATAACCAGGCAAACCAGGGAAGTAACTCTGGGAGATTACCTGGATAATCCAGCATTAGCATCTTGTTTCAGATATCTTTATTAGGACTCAGGAAAGGCTTCTGGGAGACTGAAGACAGCACAGTAAATTCATGTGCTAGCCTTTGGCCTTGCCTGGTGCCCTGGCCTTCTCATTTACTTTGGGACGTGTGTGGGTTTAAGAGAAAGATAAACACCTTTGGGTGAAGAGAAAGGAGAGGAGGCTGAAGAGGGGCAGTACCATTTCAGGCTGCTTCAGGAGAGGATTTCAGAGCAAGGTGCTCCTCAATCTTTTAGACAGTTTTACAGAATGGAAAGAATAATATCACATCCTAGAGGTCAGGCTGATGAGGTTAATGTTTATGTGATGCTTTGAGGTTAAAATACATTAGTTCTCAGGGCAGGGCCAGGCTATGGGCCTTTTGAAAAATTGCTGCCTTACTGAGCTGTGCTTTGTTGCTCTTGTATGTGGCATGTGGATGATTTTGCAGAAAGAAGGGACTTTTTTTTTTTTTCCTGCAGAGGATTAGAGTGGTCTCAGGTTGCAGGAATGAAACCATTTCTGCAAAAGGTCACAAATAAATTTTTTTGAGAAGATGTAGATGAGACTACCATGGGACAGAGGGTGAGATCCTTCTTCTGAGATTCCCAGCCCAGCATTGCAGATGTGAAATGTTTGAATAAGTTATGGGAGAAGAATTTAATGTGTGTTTAGTCCTGATAATGCCTTCAGCTCTTTATGGTTTGCTGAGCAGCCCTTTATTGCACAATGAGGTTTGCTTTTGTGTACTAATAGCAAGGGAGATGGGAGGAACATTCCTTGGAGAAGTCCTGGGGACTCCCCACTGGATGACTTTTTGATTGGGACTGTTCCTCACCTTAATTCTGTGCACTCATTATTGTTCAGGCCTGTGGGCAGGCAGTTCAAAAGGAGCAGAGCAGGCTGTCAACAGTTAATAGAGCAGCAGTACAACTGCTTTGCATTTATATTGTCCCTTCCCTCAGAGGATCTCAAAGTGTTTCCAAATATTAGTAATCCCCACTAGACACCTACCAGGTAGGTGCAGTCAATAATAAGCCCATTTGAGATGAGGAAGTCTGAGGTTTAATGGTTCTGTAACAGATCAGTGGCAGTGCTGGGAATAAAGCCCAGGACTCCCAGATGCTGCTCCCTGGCTCTGATTCACTCTTCTCTGCTTCTTTCTCATCAGAATGGATTTACCCATCCCTAATAGAAAGAAGATCAGATCACCTACCATGTCTGCTTACACGAATTTCCTTTAAACACTAGCTGTCAGTGGGCCTTTTTGTGAATTACACGCAGAGAAAAGAGGGAATATTACCATCTGGGATATCATATCAGCACTTCTAGAGATATTCAGTACAGGATGTATCCAATTATAAATGAGCTAGAAGCCTACAGTCTGACAAAGGCACGTGGAACCTTATCAGCAGCAATGAACAGTTAAGGGAAGGAGAGTTAGCAGGATTATTAACCCTCATGAAATAGATTCTGTCTTCCAAAAGGGAAAATAATAATGTCCAATACCGAAATAATTAACAGAAAAACAATTTGCAACACTTAATTAAATGACTTGGAATATGCTAATGCAGAGCTAAGGCTGCACAAAGGCTTCTTCCACATTGCATGCTAAGTGTGCAATTTTCATACACTCATAACTTTGTTAAATCAAAGCCCAACTTTTTCCAATTTAGGAAAGCAGAGGCTTCTCATTGAGGTGCCATGTGTCAGGTCTCAAGCACCAGCCACGCTTGCTGCCTGGAAGGCTTTTGAGACTTGTTGGAGTTTTTTCTCCCCCAAAAGTGAGCTTTTCACCACTCTGTAACTCACAAGCAGCTGAAGAGGTTTTCCTGAGGTGATGCAAACCCCTGCAGCTCTGGGAACACATGTAATTGAGAAACAGCTGCTGAAGAGTGTGTGAAATGCCTGGGGGTGAGAAGTGTCCCCTGGCTGTGCCTGCCGAGGGTGCTGCCAGCTCCACCTGTCACAGTGGGGGTGACACTGCTGCTGCCACTGTGCTGGGAGCCACGGGCACCCTGCTCTGCCAGAGCCTGCTGGGATTCCAGGCATCCCTGCCACCAAATGCCACGGAGGTGACTCTGTCTTCATGTTATGGGGCCAGTTCTGTGCCCCTGTGTGACCCAGCTGTCTCCCTGGCTGATGGGGCATGGTCATTTCCTGAGGGCTGGCAGGAAAAACACCCAGTCTGTTCCCTGAAAAGGGCTCGTGCTTGTGCTGAGAGAGGGGGATGAAGTCTGAGACTCTTTTGTGGGGCCTTGAAATGCTCTCTCTGCCTGTCAGGGAGTGCAAGCTGTGCCCTGTTCTGTTGGAGTGTGCCATGGAGCCAGCCCTGTCACAGGAGAGTGGTAAATCAGGCATGCTCTGAAATGTGTCTATGTGAGTCCTAAAATGGAGGCACAACAGAGGTGGGACTGAACCCCAAAGTTCTGTGTGAGCAGAGGTGGAAAATGTGCTGCTTGTCTCTCAGGATGAGATCCTTTCTGCTCCAGTCACTGACAAAAAGGAACTAACAGGAGAACATTTTAAATCTGCATTTGCTGTCTTCTTTCCTGGCTTTCCTCCATGCCAGCAGAGAGGCTGGAGGTGCTGGTAGTGCGTTGCTTGTGTGCATTTTTTGGTATCAACCTCCAAACATTACCTAGTGGCATATAATATGTCCTAATAATCATCACTGGGCAGTGTGTGCTTTTTGGAGCCTGCTTGCCTTGTGCTGAGAACTATTTGGGGTTTAGATTTGCTTTCTCAGTGGTGAGGAGATGCCATTCACCACGAAAGCATTTCCAAAAAAATAGGTGCCCATTTCCAAAGTGAGCCCTGCTCTGGGTTAATGCTGTTTGAAGTCCAGCACACGTTGGCAGGGAGTGCAGAGTGCTGGAGCTGATGACCACAGGGCAGAGCAGTGATGATATTCTGGAAAATGCTATTAAAGACAGCCCAGGAAAGCGTGTTCTGGACACATCAGTGTCTGCTTTGGGAGGTGGTTCAGACCCTTTAAACTGATTCTGATGTTGCAGATTTCTCTGCTGAGAGCCCTCGGCACTCCTTACATCTATTCTTTTCTGTCCAGAGTGACCTGTTAAACACCTGGCTGTAAGGCTGGGATGTGGGAATAGGGGGATTTAGTTAGCAGGGGTGGATTGAACCTGAGGAGCACATGAGTGGAGGGCTGGGGACTTTCCAGGATGAGCTTAAACCCCTGCTCACCCTCCTCTGCTCTTCACAACACCCAGGCTGGCTTTAGCAGGTGGGGGCTGTGGGAGAAACATGACAAGAGTGTGGGCAGAGGCATAGATGGTTCTTGTACTTTCCCTGCTGAGCTCTGTGCTTGCTTTTTATTCCCTGTGAGAAAGCTGGGAGAGAAATTCCTGCTCAAGTCCCAGGCACGGGGATTTTTCAGAGAGGACTACAGTGACAAGAGGGAGAGGAACACGTGAGAATGGATTTCAGCAGCTCATTTGAGTCCACGTGGCCCAGAACAGAAGGCTCTGGCTCCAGCACAGAATGACTTATTCCCACGCTGCCAAAACGCACGCTTTGGAGTACTCTGTCTGCTGCTTCATGGCTCTTCTAAGGCTCCAGTGACAGAGACTCCTCTCCCATGGTAAAGGATTGCTGGGCTTGCAGGCTGTTTGGTGGGTCTGACACATCATAAGTGCAGGTGCTTAGGTAAATATTGCCTCTTCCCTGCCTGAATCAATACCCGCGCTGATCGCTTTGTAAACGGATGCGCTTTGATGAGAGGAGAGGGTGCCATTTGCCATTTCACAGTCATTCTGGAATATCTTTCTCTTCAAATTGTTTTGCTTTTATGGGACTCTGGCCTGCATTCTGCAAATAACCCTGGAATTTTAAATAGTTAAATGGAGTTGGCCAAATTCTTCCCTTGGAGATGCCCGTGTGGTTCCCATGGCATTGCTGAGAACTCAGAATGCATTTCTGAGGACAAGCTTAAGCCCAACAGAGCCATTTCACTCCAGGCATAATACTGTTCAAAGTCAATGGAAGCATGATTTGAACACATCGTGTTTGTATTTTTACAAGTGTTTTTCTATATTCCTTCATTTCCAGGCTGGAATCCAACTATGCGAATGCCAGGCAGAAAATTGCTGTTTTCTTCTTAACCCTTGTTTTCTGTGAGCTGGGCATGTTTTTGGGGAGGACTTGGATTTCTGGATATGTTAAGGTTATCTGGCTTTGTTCCTACTGAAGCTGGCTTGTAATGTTGGTTTCCCAGTGGCTAAATAAAGCAGAATGCCTTGGAAAAATCTCATTCCTCCCTGGAAAAGATTGGTTTCTGACCAGTTAAAATAATTTTCTTCCCAGATTAGCTGTCTGAGGTCGGCTCTAAGTGCTGGTAGCCCCATTCTTTTGGCTTAAAGCACCCACTGCCTTCGTTTTACAAGGTTATGCACATGATTGCCAAAATTTAATTGACACGTGTTAAAAATTCTCTGAGGGGACACACAGTCTGCTTGGCCTGGGAGATACCTAGGCTGGGTCAAGCTGTCTGTGCTGAAAGTATCCATTATCCATCCTGCAAATTCCACCAGCAATCCTGAGTCTTTGCTGTCTCTTGCTGCATTGTGTGTTCAGGGTTTTCACACAGTTCTCTGTGCTGAGATGCTGTGGGAGCTTTGTGGCCAATTGTGGGCCAATGTGTCTCCTGAAAGGAAGCTATGAAAAGGCTTTGGAAGGCTACCAAGACTGGAGCAATTTGGACTGTGGAGAGGAAGCAATAGATGGCATCTCATCCCTGCTCACACCCACAACAAAAATGTGTCCAGACTGGGGCTGAGAGCTGTCTGTGGTGGTTTTATCCTAATTCCTGGGTCAGAAGGAGTGCAGCATGCTCTCCATGTGCTTTAGTTGCACAGCTCTCCTGACTCCACTTAAATAAGTTGAGGCCTACCCTGGGAATTGATGGAGCACCTGTGTGGTTCTGCTGGGAGAGCAGTTTAAAATGAGCAGAACCAAGGTAGTCAGTGCAGTTGGGCATGTACAGTGTGTCTGGGCTTGTGCAGCAAATCTGTTCTTGGATATTAAAAAAACCCACTCTTGGCAAAGTCATCTGTCTCCCCAGCAACTGGCAAGATGACAGGAAAATTGGCCAGGCAGATTTCCAACCAACTTGTGGCAAGCCTGATTTAAGACGAATATTCTCTGTCAGATTTATTTAGAAGCTCGAAGTAGCTCCTTGCTGGTCTCTCCTCATCCACTTCTCATTGTCTTGCTGTCTGCTTCTGAGCATCTTATTTTTCTGTTGATTTAAGGCAAGCATTGTTGAGGATGAGTGTAACCTGCAGTTACACAACACACCTGACCGTGCCTTGCTCAGCAATCTGAGCTCACTCCATTTCCCACAGGAAAGGCTCATGCCTTGGGAATATCCCTGCCTCCCTGTGCCACTTTTGGGGTGGCTGAAATGCAGTTTTGGGGGGGCTTTGCTCTCTGCAGGAGCCTTGGGCAGTGCTGGTGAGGTGAGCTCAGAGTGCTGCTCTGCTGTGGGTGCAGAGACCTGGGGTCACTGTGCCCTGGCAGAACTGTTTTGACAAGTCAGTGGGGGCAATTCAGTCCTGTGATAACTGCCTGGAGACCCAGAAATGAAGCCAGTTCTGCTGGAGAGGAGTGGCTGGGCTCTTGGCCTGTGCTAATAATAGAGCTGCTGCAGCAGGAGCAGGCACTGAGGCTGTCTTCCTGCACAGCCTTCCAGTTTGTGATTGGTACACCTTGTGAGGTTTCCTAAGTGAGGTGTTGAATGCTGCCAAATGAGTTCCAGACTTCTGACAGTGGGCCTGCTAATACAATTCTGAAGTAATTCCTGGGCTCCCAGGGGCATGAGGAGCATTGGCTGAACCCTCCTTGTGTAAGCTGATATGGAGGGGGGCTGTGTCCTTTTGAAACCACGAAACTGCTGTGCTTGCCCCATGTGATTTCCTTATTGTTCAGCCTGAATTGAGGCCTTCAGGAAAATGCCAGCGACGCTCCAGTGACCTCCTTGCAGAACATCCCAGAGCTCCACAATCAGATATTAATTACAGTGAGACTCTATATTAAAGCAGAGATTTGCCAAGTTACCATGGGGTTTTCAATACTTGATTCACATTAATTTAAAGTGGAATTTAGAAATCTCCCCCCAGCAACTCTGGAAATCTCATAAAAGCAGAAATGAGGAATTTTGCTGAATGTGCCCTGTTTAGCCAGAGAGCTGCCTAGTGGGCACTTGGCTGAAGTAAAAAGGGTTGTCCATGTTGCTTAATGTTTGCTCTGACCCTGCTTTCTTCCTTGTGCCCCCCCACTTGTGGGCCCAGCTCTACTACCTGTAGCTCTGTTGCTTTGTAGAGACTTTAAAAATTGTCATGCTTCCATATGCAGAGCCTGCTTCACCTCTCACTCGTTTCAGTCCATGGTTCATGCTGCTCTCTTACATTGTCCTCTTACCCTCAGATCTCTGACATAACTTCTTGGCTTTTATAGCTTGGGAGGACCTGGCAGCGAGTCTCATGGGGCTGCAAAACTGTGCAGCTGAGCAGTGATGTGGCTTTGTAGGGCTTCCACTGGGATAGAAACTGATCCTGGGCTGTTCTGCAAGGTAAATCCTTTTTCCAGAGAGAACCCAAATTGCACTCTAAGCATGGGGATCAGCAGGTGAAGCGATGGTCATTGGGCACATGGGGAACTTGGCTTTGTTTTGAATGCCCCAGGAAAACAAGGACCAATTTATTTCTAGTTTAGTGAAGTAAGCTGTGTGAAACAAGAAAATCTTCTTCAAATTCCCCTGGAAGTTGCTAGGAATAAACTTCAGCTATCTGCAGCAAGAACTGGTCACTGTAACAGAGCATCTGCTCAGCATCCTTGTGGGATCTGGGTCACCTCTCTAAATGTCCTGCAGCAAAATTTCTTCCTGGGATTCTCAGCAGAGGAGATGTTTCCTCTGTGGTCCCAAGATAGATGCTCCCACTATGCTGCCAGCTGAAAGTTGTCCCTTCTCTTTAATCCCAGTACTGAAGTGGGAAATGGGATCAGTGGGTCACAGAGGTGCCTGCCTGTCCTGCCTGCCCTGGAGAGGAAAGCTGTGTCACAGCAGTGCTGGCTGGGGATCTCAGAGGGGCCTGGAGGAAAGGATGGTGGGAGTGAGTGACTGACTGTGAGGATTTCCTGCCTCTGTCCAGTGATTGTAATTTGTCCTCTGCCTTCTCTAAGTTTCCCTTTTCTTCCCTTCTCTCATCTTCCTCCTCCAGTCTGCCATCTCCTGCAGCTTCCTCATCATCTTCAGCTCAATATTCTTTGACAGCAGCTCAGGAAGGAAGAAGGAATATGTTCCCTGTTCCCTGTTCCCTGTTCCCTGTTCCCTGTTCCCTGTTCCCTGTTCCCTGTTCCCTGTTCCCT
>JAHLSL010000053.1:2304182-2345114 GCA_025920805.1 Petroica traversi | reverse complement strand
TCCCTGTTCCCTGTTCCCTGTTCCCTGTTCCCTGTTCCCTGTTCCCTTCTGTAAACCCTTCCTCAGGAGCAGGGCAGCAGGGCTGTGTCCTGGAACAGTGTTTTCCTGGCAGGGCAGTGTGCACTACCAGGCTGTAATTGCCTGATCACCTCATCCACCTCTACCCATCAGCCCTGGAGCACCATTTAAGGCCTGGGCCTCAGCCCTTTCCTGAGTTTCAGTTCCAGCCCTTTCCTGAACTGAGGATTGTTTGGATTTTCTGGACTGATCTCAGACCTGGTTATCTAACTTTTGCCTGATGATTTATTAATAGACCTGTTTTTAACTGCCTGACTCAAGTGCTGTGGGACTGCATCCTGTTGGAGAGGTTGTTGTCCACACCTCTGCTTCCAGCCTTGTTGCATTTATGTAAGAGCAGGACCTTGCTGTTTCCTGACACTCCTTTGAGAGCTTAAACTCAGAGTAATTCTGTCTCTCAAGTTAGACATGGACAAAAAAAAGCTGTAAAGCTTAGTCTTGCTCTTGGACCTGGGGCCTGGTTTTACTCTTCTGTTGATGGCTTGATGGCTGTGCTGTGTGTTCTGCCCCTGAGCAGAACTGTGAGCTGGCAGGCAGTGGCCACTGCCTGTACTCTCGGGCTGCAGAGCTGGGGGTGATCCCAAGCAGGACTAAATTCCATTTTGCTTATCTCTACAAAAGCTGATGCAGTCAAATAAACCTGTTCTGACAGCAGCATTTAATAGCCTTGCTGTCTGCAAAACCCTGGGTTCCTGTGCTCACTGGCAATGAATGTGTGTTTTCAGCAAGCTGAATTTATTGTCTTGGAAATGGATTTACAGCTCAGCATCTGCTGAGTACCTGTACACCCAGGCTGCTGTAAAAGACAGTGAAGGGGAGAAGGGAGGGGAGGTGTTCCATGCTCAGACAGGAAAGGAGGCAGCAGCTTTTGTGCACCTTGCTCTCCAGGTGGGGTGAGGAGGCAGGGAAGGGACTCCAAGCCACACCAGTAGCAGTGACATCTCTCCCCCAGTGCTCTTGTTTTCTGGGCTGTGGGAGGGATGAGCGTGGGGAGGGATGCTACAAATTGCAGTGTGTGCAGCAATGCCTCATGCCAAGTCCAAACAGGCTCTTCATCTTCCTGGTGCTTTGTTCTGTCCTTACAATATCCTCATCCCCTGCCACACTTCTGCCAGTGAGGACGGTGCAAATGGTTGGTAATGGGGGTGTTCTCAAGGTGGGGTGTGAGCCTCTGAGTGCCTTTAGCCCTTGGAGTCACTAACAAGGGTCACTGTGCACCAAGCCCAGAGGCAGGGTTAATAACAAGAGCTCTGCTGGTGGTTTCTCTCCTCTAATTTTAGGAAAGTTGTGGCAGGGAGGAATTTTGGCGCTCTCTGCCTTGTTTCACTTCTGTCTCCCGTTGTGGCTGGTACAGTCATGCTTGTTTCTGCCTTTATAGATTAGGTGCTGTCACTGCACACAGTTGCATCCCACCCTGGGGGTGGCTGCATTTTGGTGATTCATACTAGCCCAGAGGATTGCCTTCTTCTTCCATCAATTTGATGGAAAGAGGCAGTTGAACTTGTTGTTTACATGATTACTAGAATGCCTGCATGGCAGAAAGCTGTATTTGTAATTAATATCTGTACCAATGGCCTAACAGTTAGTCATCTTTCATTACTGTATGGGCATTCTCTCTTCAGCAGCTGGCAGGGCCTTTCCTTGATGTTGTGGCTAACAGCCAGTGAGGGCACTCAGCTGTTCAGAGAGCTCTGGGGCTCAAGCAGGAGTGGTTTCAGTGTGCTGCATGACAAAGAAGGCATTGCAGTGTTCTTGCTTTGTATTTAAATACAAATCCTCAGGGACAATATCAGAGTTCTGCTCTGGCTAGCCCAGCCAGGGCAGAGGGTTTGTGCTGGTGTTTCTCCTAGGGGTGTCTCCTATCCCTTTGCTGGGCAGTTGGTGTGGTGAAGACACAAACCCTCTCCAGGCCACAGTGTTCTCTCAGGACCAGGGTTTCCTGGCCCATTTCAGGAGGCAAAGGTAGTGGTAGGTAACTCATTCTCATTTTCATATCAAGGAAAAGGGTCTGATTTACAGATCATTTCCCCCAGACTTCATCAGCCTCTTGCTTTTCTCCTGCTGGATCCTTTGCCCTGCACTGGGTGCACTGCTTGACTCCTCTGCTCCTCCTACCTCTGCTCTCCCTTCTGTTCTACTTTCTGTTTTTTTCCTCACAGCTGTGTGTATTCAGGGCTCTCCTGCTGTGCCAGGCTGCTGGGTTATCCCTGCACAAGTTTCCTACAGCTCTCCTAAGTGTTTGTGTGCCAGCATTTCCACAAATCATATGGATGTGTGGGTGAGAACTCGGGATGGAGCAGCCACTGGCTCCCATGGCATCTCAGGCTCTCAGAGCCAGCAGAGGGAAGGCAGGGCCTTTTTCCAGGGACTTCACTGCCTAGGAAAGGGGAGAAGCTCCCTGGGTGCTGGAAGCAGCCAGGCAGCTTGGCAGGGAAAAGGAAGGGTGGGAGCAGCTTGGGAAGGAGGACAGCCAGCACTGGGCAGGGGGGCTGGGGAACAGAGTGCCAGAGTCAGGGGAGTGAGGGACAGGGCATGAATGAGAAAGTGGCCCCCTTTGAGGGTGGGAGCCTTGCACATGGAGCCCTTGGCCATTTTCCAGCTCAGTCATGCTTCTCCTGTGTGTGAGTGACTGCTGCCTGTGGCTTGGCAGGGGATATGAGCCCTTCTCTCAAGGAATCCTCTCCACACTCTCCTCTCTTGACTTCAGGCCCAGCGAGCTTTGTGTCACCCCTTCCCCTTCAGCCCTCACCTCTGCCTTCCCAGCCGGCTCTTCCTTTGCATCCCTTTTCCCAGCCACTCCTGAGCTGCCACAGGCAAGTTTACCTCTTATCCCTTTGGCTCAGGCTGAGGGAAGCACTTTCTCTGGGCCTCCAAAAACATTTTGGTCCTGTGTTATTTGTTGCTCTGCTGGAATTTTCAGAGGTGCTAAATGTGTGTGAATGAAGGAGTAGAGGAGAGGTAGGAAATGCTTGGGGGAGCAGTGGAGGGAATGCTGGTCTTGTATGGAGTTCTGATGCAAATCCATCATGGGAACAGGGTAAAACAAGAAAAGCAAGCACAGCTGGGTAGGTCAGGGGACAGGTTTGCAACAGGTCTGCCAGGAGCTTCTCTTGCAGGTCTCAGATGTGCTGCCATTCTCACCCATCCCCTTGTGTGTGTTTTCCCATCTCTCCCTCTTCATCTCTCCCTCTCCTCCATTCAGACTGAGTGCTTTGGGACAGCAGCCTCATCTGCCAGCGTGTTTTGAAACACTTGATACTTATTTGGTGCTGAGTAAATTACTGCCAATGTTGTTATTATTGCACCAATAGCTCAGGGCCCCTTAGCACGCACAAGACCAGGTCATCTCAGCAATTTATTTATAGCACGTGGTGGAACCATTGAGGGCTCTCCAGCAAAGCCCTGCCCAGGAAAACACACCAGTTGTGTGTTTTAACTGCTCCTCTTGCTCCCCAGGACACTTGGATCCTGCTGGAAGCACAGCAGATGGAGCCAGGTCCAGCTCCAGCTGCCTGGCAGGGAAAGGGCGAAGCAGCAGCACCAGTGACCTTGTTGATTTATTCATTAGACAGTGCTTAGAAGAAGGGGAGGATTGATTTGTCTGTCAAATACAACACCAAACCATGTGGCCTGCAAGGGGAGGACTAATTGTGCTGCTGACACACAGGCCAGAACTGACTCACGCAGTCAAGCACCTTTTTATTATGTTTTCCTGCTAGTCAGCTCTTCTTTTCATCTATCCTATTATCTCAGGCAATTTATTGATGCAAAGTCAAATTTAAGTGGTTATTTTGCCTGCGAAAATGAGGAAAAAATGTCTGAATTGAACACAGTGAAGTGTTGGATCAATCTCTTTGTTATGGAACCAGTTTGAAGCCATCCAGCTGTAGGATCCACAGTAACAAAATGCCTTCAAGGGGCCACGTCCTTTGTTCAAAAGCACTTCGTGGGCTCTTAATAAGTGTCTAAAACATTCAGGTTCTTGATTCTCGAATTCAAGAGATTCTTGAAAGTACCACACTGCCTGCATCCTTTGAAATCAGCGCCAGAGCTGCTTTAAAGACAAAAGGAAAAAAAAAAAAGAAGAAAAACTTTTTGTATGTACAGAGTGATCGCTCTGAGACTGCTGCTCTTGAAAACAGGCACGGGCCAAATTTAAATTGGGTGTTTCACATGCAAGCAGTGGCACTGCTGCAGGAGCTCTCCCAGGCAGCACAAGTGGGCTCTGCCTGTTCTGTGGGCAGCTCACATTGATGCCTTTTCCTGGTGTTATAAAATGCAGCCAGACACGGTTAAAGGGGTTGGGGTCTTTCCCTCAGGATTTGAATCAGGATCCCGTTTGGTGCATCCACTTCCCCCAGGTGCCAGCGTGGCAAATGCACCCCCGTCAGTCACACACACCAGTTCTAGACTTTGCACAGCCCAGATCCAACAAGGGAGCCCAATGCTGGGGCTGGGCTGGGCTCAGCTCGAGTTTCCAGAATCTGTCCTGCCAGGGGCCCTTGGCTTCCTGAGCCAGCAGAATGTTTGGTGTCCCTGGCTCTGCAGCTCTGGGCTGTTCAGTCTCAGGGCCTGCAGAACACTCACAGAACACTGAGCACTGAACTGAGTGAAGGGTTACAAGTGTGCATGGCAATGCTTGTGGATACACAGAACTGTGTGAAAGGGATATAAAAGAAAAGACAAAAAACATTCCAGCATCAACATGAGCACAGTGCTGGGATAACTGTGCCTGGCTGGGTGGCAGCACGGGACACACGTGAGCTGTGAAATGCAGGCACAGCCTCCACCTCCACTCCACGAGCTGCCCAGCAAGGTGCTCTCCATCTTTGCAGGAAAGATGTGGCATTGTCCTTCCTAAAGACAGTGACAGCCATGCAGTCACAGAGGTCAGCCTGCTTTTTTCACTTCCCTGCCTTGATCAGCAGCTTTGCCTGCACTGCAGCCATGGTCTGTTCCCCACAGAGCTGAGGAGATTCCTGTGCATGTGGGATCCCTTCAGAGACTGCAGGTTTGGTGGGGCCCTGGGCAGCTCCTGCTGGTGGCTCCCAGCTCAAGCCCAAGCTGCCAGGCTTTGGGTCAGTGCAGTCATGTGGAAGATTTCCAAAAGCTGCAACGGGTGCTGAGTTGAGCTGCACCGAGCACACAGGGAAGAATTAATTGTCTTTACTAATTTGCTTTTCGGATTCTCCCCCGCTGCTCTGCTAAATGGACCTCAACCCTGATCTTGAAGCAAGTACTTTGCCGAAATTTACACCCCTACAGGATTCGAATAGCCCCTCCTCTCACTTCCAGCCTCTCCTTTCCTTGCAATTTCTGTTCCTCCTCCACAATTTTTTGAAGGCCATTTATCCTCTAGCTGCAAAATGCGCCTCTCTCTCCCCTGCTTTAGCTTCTTGCTGCCAACAGGATGTTGAACGTGATTCTATCCTGCGTTGCAAAAATAATCACTTTTTAATTATGCAGAGGAAAGGAAGTTGTAAAAGCCTTTCAAAGCCCAGAGTCCTCCTGCAAAGCGAGGCAATGTGAGCCTGGCAGTTTTTTGTGTTGATAGTGAGCTGTTCCTTTCAGCCACATATTACACCTTCCACCAGTGTTTAGTCATGGATGAAAATGCCAACTGAGAGATTCCTGGGCTCTTTTGAAGGCAAAGGGGGATTCATTTAAACAAGAACTGGATTCCTTTCTCTTGGCTCCTCTCATCCCCATGGAGATAAATTAGGGATACTTTCAACATGAAGGCAACACAGTTGGAAAGCCAACTGTTCTGCAGAGGGATTTCAGAAAATCTTGTGGATTTGGCAGGGAGGACATCAATAAAAATGGCCAAGTGCTTCCCAAAGGGTAAAACCCCTCTGGATCAGGGAAAAGCTGCTTGCAGTTTGTTTTGGTGCTTTCTGTCTCACTGTGGGGCTTTTAGGACTTCAGAGGGAGTAATGAATCAAGGGACTCAGCTTCCTCTTAAGACTTCCTTTTTGCTGTGATGCTCATGTGAAAAAGTAATAGCAAAGGCCTGTGAGAGCTCCATTAATGCCTCTTTTTCATACTGCCTGGTTTATGGGTAGTCACTAAATTGGATGCTTGCTAATAGATGCCATCTTGTGCTTACTTCTCTTATAGCTGTGCCCTGCTGCTTCTCCCTTCATAGTTTCTGTCCAAATCATCTGTAAGACAGCAATATTCTGCATTCATGTAGCACCTGGCAGTCACAGATGGGCTTAGGGAGCAGCACTGGAGACTGCCATGGGACCCTGACCCTTTCCTGTATCCCAAATTAATGTTCCACTGGGCTGAATCATTGAGTCAGTGCAGTTTTTCTCACCCTCCTAAAAAAAAGGGGGAGTTTACAGAGCAATTGCAAGCATTTCTTACAGGTGAGAACACCTTTTTGCCTGAGCCATTCAGGTTATTCCAGGGCAGAGAAACAGGTCTGGGATCTCCAGTTGCTGGGCCATGTGTGCCATAGTGGATCACACTCTGGGGTGAGACTGAGAAGGAGCAGCTCCAGGCTTGGATGCTGACCTGGGCTTCTGAGAGTGGCTGCTCAAAGGAGAAACCCTGTGTGACCACGTTCTGCTTATTCTCTGCACCTGAGCCGTGACAAAGTTGAAAAAGCTGCAGAAGTACAACTTCCCTACCAGCATTCTGGGGTGAGAAAGCCCAGGAATGGGTAAGCCTGAGGAACAGACAGGCCTGGCAAAAAAAACACAAGCTAACTCGAGCTATTGGCATGAAAGTCTGGGGGAAAGGGGAGCTAAGATGCTGAGGGACAGGAAGGAGGAATCTGAAGATTTCTGTCCCAGCTCTGAACCTACCTAGAAAGACAAGCTTGGATCTGTGTTCAACCTGCCTTGCCTCTCTATTTGTTCCCTATTTGTGACACATGGTGAGTGATCTCAGCTATCATATGGATGCAGCTCTGCCTGGAGGGACTGGGATCTGCTGAGTGTTGTGATCCTCGGTGTGAAAGAAGGGCAAAGTCCCCTTAATTGACACTGTACTGTACCACCAGTCAGCAAACAGCTGTGCTCAGCTTTGCAAGGCTTTCTGCCCCAAGAGAGGCCCACGATTAAATCCTCATCCACAATCCTGAGGACAAGAGAGCCCTGGAGTTGAGGCAGTATCTTTCCCTGGCCAGGCTGAGTGCTGCAAGTTTGTGTTAGCAGTTCATTTACATCTTACCCAGGGCTGCAGGCCTGGGAGTCAGCCAGAGCACTGATGTACTCAGCAGGCAGGCCAGGCTGCAAATCCTCTACAAGCCAGTTCATCTCTTGATCTCCAAAAGACAAAAAGTAATGAACCTCCTGAAAGAAAGTTGCTGTTTTTCCTGTTGTACTGCCATAATGTTTGGACACCAGTTAGAGGAGGCTGGAGTCAAAGCAAGAAACTGTTGAATGAATAAATCGGCTTAGAGGGCTTTGTAGCGATTTATTCCGCTCTTTGGTCCTTTGGGCTCGTGTGCAGCTCATAAATGAGCTTATTATTCTATCATGATTCATAGCTCTGTGGCACAGGCAGAGGGAAGACAGAGGGGCTGGAGATGGAGCACGTGAAGTGGAGATCAGGCAGAGGTCACTGGAACATGGGGGAGAGGGAGAGGCTGTGGCTGAGCCAGCCCTGAGCGACAGAGCTGATGGATCTCTGCACATGCAATGTGGGGCTGGGGGACACCACCCTCCCTGATCAAGGTTTCGTTCTGTGGCTGCTCTTTGGCATTCATTTCAGAGACATCTGAGATCTCCCAGTGACAGGAAAGTGCTTTGTACCTCTGATGGGAAGCTCAGTGATGGGTTACATGCAGTCTGTCTTTAGGGAGACTTCAACCCTCCCTCTGTATCCTGGGACTTCTCGGTTCTACTTCACTGTTCCCAACAGCCAGTTCAGCCTTTCCTCGTGGCAGGGTTTCCTGCTGGGATGTTCTGATGCACCAAGGCACCTCAGAAGTGCCTCATGCTCTCCTTAGCATGTGTGATATGATGTCCTACTTACAGTGCTGCACAGCTGGTTCCTGCATATTGGGGGGCCCTCTGTCACTGGGGATTAATGCTGCAAACAGGAATTGGCATGAGATGGGACTTCAGGATGTCCCAGCCCATTATCTGTGTGTCTGATCCAATCTGTCAGTCAGTCTTCCTGGCAAGGGAGCAGCAGCATGTGCCAGGCTGCTTAGCCAGATGCTGTGGTATATTTGGTGTTTCAGAGCTGTCAAGATAAAAAGGAGAAGCCTTGGCCTTTAGCACCTCCCTTCCTTTTTCCAGCATGAGGCTGAATTGCATCTGAAAGGATGCTCTGCATGCAGGGAATGAGCAGGTGGCCTTTATTCTCTGTGCCCAGGTCACAGGAGCCTGAAACACGCTGTCCATACCTGTCCCTGTGCTCAGGAATGTCCTTTATGTCCCAGAGACCCCCTGAGCAAAGGCATCTCAGCAGAGCCTGACAAGGTGCTGCTGGTGCAGCTGGGGATGTGCTTTCTCAGCCATGGCTTTGGGAGGCCTTCTTTGCACAACCTTCTCCCTGGAATCACTCTGGGACTCTGGTCTTGTTTGCTTTTCCTTTGGCCCAATGCAGGGTTATTCTGATCACGTAAATTCCCTGCCCTGGCCCAAGACACGGGAGTGTTTGAGAACAGCCCTTCTCAGGGTGTTCACAGAGATGCTGTCCTGTAATTCCTCAAAAACAATTTTGATGGAAGACTGGGCCTCCAGCAGTGCATTACTTCATCACACAGGGCAATGAGGTGCAGGTTCTCTGTGTATGTTGTTGAAGATGGGATTAATCCCATCCAAGCTGAGGAATGCAGATGAACTGTGAGTGCAGCTGTGTGTGCTGGTGCTGGTATCACACTCACTGCCCTCATTGAGAGAGAGAAATCAGCTCAGCTGAGGCCACTTGCCTTCTGGCCATGCTCTGCACACTTGCTGGCTGTGAGATGAGCTTGGGATGACTCCTCTGTACTCCCTTAGGTGCTGAAGCTAATAGAGGTAAATGCAGCTCTCTGACCCTGGGCAGGAGCTCTCTGTGAGGTGTATCAAGAGGCAAATCTCTCATCAGGACACTGTGGCTCTTTGTTGTAGCTCCCGGTGCAATGCAGTGATGGTGGACAGGTTTGTGAGGGTTTGTGCAGGCAGTTCAGGTGTACAGGTGCATTCAAGGGTGCTTTGCTTGCCTTAGCCTAAATAAGAGCATCCAGCCAGCCAAGAGTTCTTGTTCCTGCAGGAGTAAATAGTGAGTGCCTGAGGATGAATGGAGGAGCAGGATAAGCATGTAGTGAAACCTCTTAATATTCTTTCTCCATCTCCAGAGATTTACGAATTTCTTAGCCAAATGTCATTTCCTACATTCAGTAGCTCTAGATGGGATTTTCTCCCTTGAATTCCTTCAGTTGCTCTTTCAGCTTACAAGAATTTATAGCAGCCAGCCCCCTGAAACAAGGAGTTCCACTGCTCAAATCCTGTTGGAGTCCAAAACACAGGATTTTGTGTTGTCTTCTCTAGTAAAGCAAACCTAATAACTCAAAGAGCTGAAGGTCCCTGGGCAGATATCATTGATGCTTCTGAAAACTGAATGGCTTTCATGGAAGTGTGAGTCAGCAGAGTGTTGCTTGTAGCTTAGAAATACTTCCAAGGCTTCTGGCACAAATATATTTTCCAAAAACCAGGCTCTGGTTTGTGTCTGCGTGTGCTTTGAGACTCTGGGAGTTCCCAGAAGATGAATCTGCAGGCAGGTGTTTCTGGGAGCCAGGCTGGAAAGGAGAATCAGTTCATTTCCCCTTCTCACGGGGTCCCAGTTACTGCAGCAGTGCAGCCACTGGTGCCTCCTGCCAGGTCCCAGCAGGTGCAAGGGACAGGCTGTGTCTCCCCTGCCCCTGCTCGTGTGGTGCTGGTGCACAAAAGTCAGATATTCATTGTGGGCTTGACCCCTCTGGCAGGATCTGAAGGGAGAACCATAGCCTTTTGGGACTCAATGTGACTCAAATGGGAAAATCTTAGAATGGGACAACAGGGAGAGCACAGAGAGAGATTTGGTTGTGAGAAATGTAAATGAAGGCTCTGCTGATACCACAGGAGCTCTCAGCAGGCTCATCAATCCCTCTGACCCAACCCAAGCTGAAAAGAGTGCATTTGCATTTCAAAGAGAGGGAGAAGGTGCACAGAATGGGGCAGATTTTTCATTTGGTGGTGCTTGGGGGGGGTGACAGAGGCAAGAGCTGCCTGCTCTCCCTGCTCCAGTCACGTGTGCACACCATGAGATGGTGCTTTCAGAAATGCTTGGGATCAAGAGGTCTCCAGCAGGAAGACAACTCCAATTCAGGGTGCACACAGATTGATGTCACTTTGTCAGAGCTGCACCTGCTTCTGCCAGCTCTGAGGGTGGCTGAGGGCCAGGCAGCACTTGGGTAATCAGATGGGAAATAAGGAAGTGACTTTGATTAAAGCTGAGAGACAACATGTGGGGGAACAGTGGGAGGACCCACTCTGAGCCACTGGAAGGGAAATCTACGGGAAAAAAAAAATGATGGGGAAGGATTTCTGGTATTTGAATGGGTGAAATAATAAGAAAAGAAAGGCTCAGGGAAGGCTGCAAATGTTTTGGAGATATGATTGTTTGGGACAGTAGCAGGAAAAGGGCCAGATTCTCCTGCCATCACATTTCAGACCCACTGTGGGCGAGTGGCGCGGCAGTTTTGGGAAGAAATGACAGAATACAGCATTTTCCTAGCAGAGGGCCCCTCTCCTAGGTGGGTACATGGGGAATAAATGAGGGGTCTGGTTCTGGGATGTGCCAACCACTGTTGTTTTTCTGCTCAGCCCAGAGCTCAGGGCTTGGCCCTGACTGGGTGGTTTTACCCCAGAAAATGAGGCAGGACAGACAGAACAGCCACCTGAACTTCCTCTGAGCACACCTAACAGGGTGGGGACTCGTCAGAGCCACTGGATTTAGGCAGGAGGGGAAATGGGGTGTGCAGCTCTGGGGGGCACTGCCAGCATTAGAGCCCGGAGCAAACCATGGGAGACCCTGTGTGATTGAGTCGCTCTGAAGGGAAGTGGAGTCTGTCACACAAACCCACTCTAATGAGCATGAACAAACCCACAACAGCTGGCTGGAGCATATGGAGCATCCAGAAGGGAAAAAGCTGAAATAATTCCCTTTTCTCTCTGCTCTTTGCTTATCCTGGCCCTGATTCAGGAGCGCACTGGGGACTGTGCTCATCGTTAGGCCTGCACTTTAGAACCCAATGATTTCCCTTTCAGCTTTACTATCAATTTAATGAGTTCTCTGTGCAGATGAGCACCTGCCCGAGTGCAGTTGGGGTACAGCATCTTTAATCACAGACTCCATAAGGATTCTTGCTCCTCTATGGAGACAGGTGGGAATCCAGCCTGCACCCTTGCTCCTGGATAGGAGCTGGGTCTGCAGATGGGCCTTGCTGAAGAAGGCAAGGAAGAAACACAGCAATGAAGTCATCTTGTCACTCCCAGTTAGCTAATGGTCCACTTTCTGGGTTCTGATGTTTTCACTTAGAGTCCATCAGGTTTTTGATTTTGGAATCCAATAGTTTCCTTCATCTGTACACTGCACATGTGGGAATAGCTGCTCCAGGAGGCTCAGAAGTGGCAGGTTTGCTTCAGAGAGTTTGGTAAATCTCTTTCACTCTTTTCCATGGTTTTTTCCATCTCCATCAGGAGGGACAGAAGGGCACAAGCAGATAATTGTTCCCCATTGCCAATATTTCTGTAGCAGAGCAGTGACAGAAGGACTGAATTGTGCCATAAGCAACATATATGTGTGTATGAAAAAAGGAAATGTGGCATAAATGATCTCACCCATCATTTCTGGCTTTGATGCCCAATAGAGGGTAATTATCAGCTGCTCTTGCACAGAAGGCACTGGTGAAATTGGGGGGGAGTCTGTCAGAAACCAGTAAGAGGAGCAGAGGAATTCAGAGGAAAGTTGCTTGTTGAAAATCCCTGTGTGTATGTGCACATGAGCATGTGTGCATGGGGTTTGCACTTGCCTCAGCGTTTTTGGGTGGGCTGTGAAGCAAATTTCCCAAGCAGTCTGCACCTCCTGCTAAGCAAAAGCTGCCCTGAACATTTGTTATGTTAGTAAAATGCATCTTTGTGGTACCCTTTAAGCAACTGCCTCATTTTAGATAAAAATCTATTTGAGTTTTTTTAGGACTTTTGCAATTTGTTGGTTCCTCTGATATCCTAAACCTATTAGTTCTCTACCCATCCACAAAATCTTCCGGAGAAACTGAATTGACAAGACCTGAATGCCTAACAAAAAAAGCCCTGAGCAGGAATGAAAACAACCAAATAAAGTTTCAAAACCACCAAAACAAAAGCTGACCTAAGGGTTTCAGGCTGTATTTTGCAAAGCATAAGAAAGGGGTTCAAAATAGAGCCATTTTCACCTCTGCACCTCCCTTTTGCTCGAAGCATCCCTGAGCACTCGAGCTCCCAGAGGATGGGCTGGGATGGTACCCTGGGAGCAGCTTGTGAGTGGCTGGGGCAGCACTCCCAGCCTCAAGTGAGGCAGAGCAGCTGCATCTCCTGTCATTGTCAGCACAAAGTGCTGCAGGTTGGGGTCCCGTGGCCCCAGCTCTCCCCTGGCTGCTGCTGAGCAAAGCCCAGAGGAGACACCACAGAAAAGCTGGAACAGGAAAGAATTTTTCAGCAGCCCCCAGCACTGACATCACAACACGTTTCTCACATTTCTCAGCTCACAGGCAGAAGCAAAGCCTTGCTATTACCTGCTATTCTCAAAGGTGCATTTCATCTCTATTCAAATAGTCATTCGACACCAGATTTTTAAATACGGTCTCCAGAAGACTTTAATGTTAACATTAAAAAGATAATGAAAACAGGCAAATAGACAAATCATGATGCCCAGTGCTCTGCTTCCTCATTGATAAAACATGAGAGCAGCTCCCCCCCCTGCAAGACTTTGCCTTTCCAGACTGCAAGTCATTTATGGTTTTATTTATGAAAAGAAGAAAAAACGAGTTTCCATCACAGCCCCTAAGCATAATAGGAAGGGAAAGCTTTCATGCATTCTGCATGGGCCTGTGCTGCCAGGCTGTGCAAGTGGGTAATAACGAGATTTCTTTCGTTACAGCCCAAAACCTGCCTTCCAGTTGTATCACAGAGCTCAAAAATAAGTTTGCACTCAGTAACATCCCTGCTATGCTCCCCCACAACTTCCTGCTTTGTACTTGTTTCCCTTTGCAGTGTTTCTGGGCTGCTGCATCCCTGTCCGAGGCACTGCTGCCTGCACTGATGCTGTTAACCACTCCAATTATCCTAAGAGGCCCCAACTGCTACAGGCTCAGTGCTGTTACAGGCTCCAGGTCTGAACAGGCAAGGCAGACAGAGCTGATATCAGTCTCATTTTTACTGAGAGCTTTAACGACCTGCTGAAGGTCATGCAGGGAGCCTGGGGTGGAATCATGCCTGCCATACAGATTTCCCAGGTTTTATTTAAGCACCTAAGCCAGGCTCCTCATTAAGGGAGGCAGTTGTGAGAATGCTGCTCTGTGTGGGAGCCTGGGTGCAGCTCTGGGCTGGATTGGGATGTGACCTCCTGGTCTCAGCACATCTGGGAGGAGCTCTGGGTGCTGGAATAAAGGCCCTGCAGCTCCAAGGTGCAGCTCCCCTGGATTGCAGAGCTCTGAGCAGCTCAGGGACAGAGCCTACAAGGTGCCAGAGGTTGGTGGTGCTCACACTTTGGCTCTCTCTGGTTTGGTGTTACACAAACCTGAGCAGTACTTGTAGCATGGAGAGGACGGTGATTGCTCTGATTTTAGGATGAAGAGCTCAGTCTCATGGCTGGTGTTCTTTGTTGTGTGGGCCCTGATGTTCAGAAGTAGCTAAGAACCTCACATTTTGCATCGAAGCTGGTGTTTGAAGTGTTGTTGCAAATGTTGAAATGTTATGACAAAACACCTGTTTTAAAACACTCTGAGGTGCTCAGGTTCACGTGTGATGAGAACCACGGGAGGACTGGAAGTAGAGTCCACCTAGAACAATAACTGGCTACAGAGCCTGCTTCTGCCAGGATGGCCTGAGGAGGCCTGGAGGAAAGGTGAGCTTCCCACTGATTCCTTTTTCCAGGTCAGGAAGGTTCCCTGGGCTGTCTCTGCTGAATGTGAGAGTGTGAAAATGCCCCTTGGAGCTGAAAGCCTGGGCAGTGGACAGGTCCTCTGCTCTGTCTGAGGAAATGCTGCACAATAGTTTTGTCTGTCATTGATTGGAAACCAGACACAGTTGGGGCCCTAATATCACAGAATTAGCACAACTACCTTGCTTAGCTAATTGTTTTAAATGACATTTTAAAGAACTGTTTTCCTTAACGTTTCTAGTCTGCTTTTCCATTGTCTGCAAGTACAAAATTCAATTTCCCTAAGCGTCAATTTTTATCTAAAATAAAATACTTATTAGCAGTCCCAATGCATTTCAATGTAGCTTGGTTTTTTGAAATGATTTCACAAAACTCTTTACATGTATAATTGAAATTGACTTTAATTTGAAACTCTGTTTAACAGAATCACTATTTCTGCAATCTGCCCTAGCTCATTTCTCATGGAAAATGTTATTTCTGTTGCTGCAAAGGGAAGGACTTGAGGTAGAGTTGGAGACCCAGAGTTTAAGGAACTTTGGCCAGCTGTGACTGTAGGATTTCTGAAGCCCGTGCTTGTGTTTTCAGCTCACTCTCAGTGCACGCTGTGGTCAGGGAACAGAGCTTTTTGGGAAATTTTGGCCTTGGAGTAATAATGTTCATGGTTTCCTGAGAAGTAAACAGGTTTTATCAGTGGCTGAATTGGATTAAGGCACTAGAATTAATTGAAATGTAAAGGCAAGCATTTGAGAGCTAATGCATAATGCTGAATGCAATTCCTTTCCTTTCTTTTGGATACAATGTGCTCTGAGATTAAAGTTGCCATTACGGTCAAATAATTTCTTTTCAACTCCCTTTTGTAACTTACCTTTAATGCGTTCTACCATTGTTTTAATTTTAAAAACTCTAACATTAAAAAGCTTTTAGCACGCTGTGAAAGCACCCTCGGTGTGGAGTACTGGAAGTGCCTTCCTGTGTTGGACAGCCTGAAAGAGCTTAAAAATTGCAGCTGAACAATCTGATCCTCTTCCCCTGCACCAAAGTCACTTCCAGCAGCTTAAGAACATTAAAAAAACCCTTTTCAAATGTAGTCTGTGCAAGGGCCCTGTGGGAAAGCTGAATCACTTTGGGAGAGGAGTTAAAAAAGATTTAAAACTTTGCAATGCAGCCTCCTTGATCAGAGGATGAAGTATCCATGGGATACTTGCTGTATGATATATTCCTGTATTCCACTGGCCTTGGGAATTACAGCTCCATGTACAAATGAACATTACCAGTTACAAGTGGAGACACTTTGCCAATACTGAAATAATTGCATTACAGTAAATCTTTAACTTTTAAAAATATTCCAAACGAAGTTCTAGCGCTGCTTTCAATGTCATCATGAAGACAATGAGTTGCTTCCTATTCAGCTTTGGAGTTATAAATGATTATTGAAAATACTTTTATATTTCCAAAGGTTGTAGCATAGAGACAGCAAATAAAATTGTCCTTTTCTAGGATGTCTTTATTTCCTGTACTGAAAAAGAAGTTAATATATTTTTGTCAATAAACAAAGATTTTGCCTTATGAAGATGCAGCATTTTAGCTACGAGTTAATCTTGTAGAAACAACGTTATTTAATTTGCTCCCGATTCAAGAGATCTCTGCAAACAACTAAATAGTGGTGTTGTGTGCCTTTGTGGTTTCACAGGAGCCACTTTGTTACTCTGTATTTGCAGGCAATAATCCATTTCAGAAATGCTCTGTAACCTTTGCAAGGTTTTGTTTGTGTGCTGTCTCTCATCTGAGTCCACCACAAGCAACAGAGAAACTTCTGCAAAACCTAACGTGAGTCTTGTGACAATTATAGGTGCCTTCAATGATTCACGCAAAATAATTTCTCCACTCAGCTTAGAAAACACCAAATCTTCAGGAGATCTCTCTTGAGTTATTGCTGTAGTGGCATTGAGGTTGTTACCTGAGCAAGATAAAGGGAAGTAAATAATTCTCAGATTAATTTTTTATTATAGATCTCTATTTTATGTTCCGAGTCATTCTGGTTCATGCGCCAGCAGCCCTCCAGATAGTGGGACTTAGGATTCAGGTCATGGTAAATATAGAGGGAAAAATAATATTTAGGCATCAACAGGCTCAGGAAATGTGATACCATGGGTGAATTTAGCTTTTAAAAATCTTGCTGTGATAGTTGAGGTGATTTCTGTATGAAATCCGTGAAGCCTTTTAGGGCCCATTGGTGCCGAGGATATTGTACAAATATGAGCTCTGCTGTTTGAGATGGCTTACCCAAGCCTTGATCTCAAACAACAAGGAAGTCTGGGGAAATGAAGCAGGCTTTGCAAGGCAGCCTGAGCCACTCCACACGGCTCTGGGGGAGTGAGCATTTGAAGTACCTTTCTCACTCAGTTCCAGTCCTTCAACTTGTACTCATTGATTTTCTCCATTCTCAAGCTCTAACCTCGCTGCAGGATTGGAGGGAGGGCCTGTGCTGGCTTTTGAGGAAATCTTCCTCCCTTTTGTCCCCCAAAACTCCTGCCCGTTTCTCATCCTGAGCTGTGAGAGAGCTCATTATTTCTGCTGTGCTGCCGGCAGCTCTCCTGCAGCATCAGAAATTCCTGGCACAGGGTTGGAGCTTCCCTCCACGCAGAGACAGCTGAGACTGGGCAAATATTGGCACAGGGCTCTGGGGCAGCCTTCATTTTAAAGGTTTGAGGGCTCTCAAGCCCATTTTGCCCACGGCAGCATTAAATCTGTGCGAGGGAATGAAATAATACTTGCTGTGGCAGTTGTTTGCTTTTCATATTGTCTTGGAAAAGTCCTGCAGAATTGTTCTTCCTCGCCTTTAGTGGGGTTACAAAGCCAAGAGCAGAGCTCTGGGGTAGCATCGAGCAAATCCACCTTCATTCATCTCATTTCTGGCCTCTGGTGCAGGCTTCACACAACGATTAAAAAGCTTTGTTTTTCTCTCCATGGAAATGCGTAAATTAACTTCGCTAAAATTCCAGATATGTTCAGGTTGAACTCTCGACTGAGACAAGGTTTAATCAGCAGTTACACTGCTTAGTGGGGTTTCTTGCAGTTTTTTCCTTTGTTTCAATCTTCTCCTTTCTCTGGTGATAAATGAATAAAAAAGGGATATTTTCTAAAAGGAAGTGATGCTGGGCTACTGCTTGCATTGAGATTAGCTGGAGGGAGGGAAAATGTACCCCGTGGTTTCTGTCCATTTCTATTGTATTGGGAAAATGGATCAAATGTGCACCAGATTTCAAAGTGTTCTGTAATCCAGGCAAAATATCTTTATATCCAAATGTGTCATTATTAAAAAAAAGAACAAAAAACAAAAAAAAAAACACAACAAACCCCCCCCCCCCCCCAAAATCTCACAAAGTAAAGGGAAATGAAGGCTGAGAGCTTAGACTTTGGATTTCTCCTAAGGAAAATAGTGTGACCACCCTGGGGTTGGGGGGTCTAGAGGGAACAAGGTATACCATTAAAATTCAGAATTTTATCATTGAATCACTAAAAGCTAAAACAATATTCTGAGAAAGAATCACTCACTCAAGTCTGCATAAGAAATACCATCTCTGTGTGCACCAAGCCTTCAGCTGTCCATGTCACGAGCTGGACTCCTTGAGGGGTTTTGTTCATTTGTTTTGTGGAGGTGCTGAAACCTGCAGCTTCTACTGAATTCAGCAGGTCCCCAGTGAGCTCCCTGGTGAGCTGACAAAGAGGACAAGGAAAGCTGAAACATTTTTCCATCTCAGCCTTGCCTAAGGCACTGGTTTTGGAGTGTGGAGGCGCCAGTTGGATTTTCAGCCTTACTGGTGGGGTTAAAATGGGGACCGAGGCTTGGAGTAGCTGCTGAGGCAAGTCAGGGGTCAGAAGGAGAGAAGATTCACTGCCAAAGCTGCTTTTTGCCTGGCTCTGGTCCTCACGAGTATTAAAAGTCAACCACAATTTTTTGACAAGACGGAAAGCAGCCGAGGCCTCCCCAGAATTACGGGCATTGCAATGGGAAGCAGATGTGCAAACCCTCCCAGAGCCAGGACTGCCAGAGGTGCCCACTGGAACGTTGGGAGGGAAACAGGACAATTTTCCTGCTGCTGTAACGCTGCTTTGCTCAAGGGACCACATCACTGCTGTTATTTATGCACTGCCAAAGGTGTGCACGGTGCTTCAGAGAGCCACAAAGCCATGACTGGTGTCCAGTCCCTCGGGGGGGCTGTGCCACTGCTGAAGGACGGCACAGGGACACAGTGAAGGGTTGATTGTCCCTCTGTGAGGATGCAGAGCTTTGTTATTGTCACTGTGTGCCCTCCTCGGCCTGGCTGGGGACATTCCAGGGGCTTTGTCACTGTTTTGCACCGATGAGGATTCCAAGGGCACGTACCCTGTTTGATATGCACTCGCAGTCTGGTGGCACTGGCAATGAGTGAACAATACCTGGGGCTGCGACAGCGGCACTTTTAAATTTTTTTCAACTTTTACAGATTCCCAGCCATCTGCTGCCTCACCAGCTGCTCACAGTGCAATGCAAAACTTATCTCCATTCAGGAACTCAGCCCCTGGAGGAGGCCAAGGGCAGTGGGTGCACAGCTGACCTCCTGTGCACTGTCTGCAGGACACACCCAGACTCCAGAGAGGGACAGGAATAAATGCAAGGAAAAGGTGGAATAACAAACATATGGCTGGGTGAACTCTTGTTCACCCCTTCCCAAATCCTGGCCATAGAGATGTGCTGGCCTGGAGAACCGTGGGAGTGAGTCTGGGGACTGAGAACACCACAGGAGGTGGCCCAGTCCCAGATTTGACACCTTTAGCCATTATTAGGTAGCCAGGAAGGAGGAAAAGACATTCCCTGAGGGCATGGACAGGTTCTGGCTCTGGCTGTTGAGTGCTGTTGCTGTGAGGTTGTTTTTGCTTGGGAAGGGAGCATAACTGGAGGCTGTGGGGAGAAAGCAGCAAGCTGTGCCTCGGGGACGCTCAGCAGCCACCAGCGTGTGCAGGGAAATAGAGAAAGACTCAGCTTCTGGAGATTTGTGGGGCCAGAGGGCCCAAGGAATCCTCCTGCCAAGTGTTACTCGCTGTCTGTGAGGCACCTAGGTGAGAATTTCCTAATTTCATTAAATCTTATTTTCATAATCCCCTCGGGATCAAGGATGCTCTCTAATCCAACCCCTTGTTCTCTCCTGTGCCTGCTCCCCCGAAATGGAGGTGATGCTGGAGTGGGCAGGGGAAGGAAAGGCAGGTTGGCCCACAGGAGGCTGGAGGGAGTGACCAGCTCTCCTCCTCTGTTTCCAGAGCTCCTGTGCTTTGCGTGTGCCACTTCAGACCACTCAGAGCACCCTCCTCCCTCCTCATGCCTTTATGCATTTTCCAATTAAATTTCCTCCACGAGAAGGAGAGAGGCACTCTGAATCCATTAGCATTAGTAATTATGCAAATGCTTCAGGGAGTTGACTGCCCATCATTACATATAATTAATGTTTCTGGTTATGAATGAAGGGTTTGTTACTCTTCTTCACCCCCCTTCCCTTTTTGTGCTGGAATGGGGCGGGGTAGAAGCGGGAGGGGGGGAGGCGGCGGTGGTGTGTGTATTGGTGCTGATGATGGTGCTGTATTTAATTTGCATAATCAGGAGGCCTGATTGGGTATGCATGAGGGTAGGGGCGGGGGCACCTTCTCCAGCGTGCACTCATTAAGCTGGGGGAGAATCTCAGGAGGGAGAGGCGGCCTGAGAGCCGAGTGCGTGCAGCGGCTGCCGGCAGCGGGCTCGGCTTCAGGGGCAGCACCCGGCAGGGGCAGAGGCGCCCTTGGTTCTCTGCTCTGGTGTTCTGTGCCTCAAATGCTCCTCCTGCCCTTTTGCTCTGCTCGCCTGCTAGAAATGGCACGGGGATTGTGCAGAGAGGTGCTCCTGGCCCTGTTTTTGGGCAGTACCGTGTGTTGCAGAGCAGCATCGCTGGTACCCGAGGCAGCGCCGGGCACGGGCTCGGCACCGGCAGCGAGATCCGCACAGCCCCATCTCGGTCCCCGTTCCCAACGCTGTGCACGGAGCTGCTCTGAGGGCCTGGGCGGGCTGGCTCTCAGCCGTGCGTGCTCCTTCTGGAAGGCAGGGGCTCACAGGGAAACGTGTTGGGATGGATGAGCTGTCCATGTAACAGCGCTCAGGACTGACAGGGAAGTGGAGAAGTTTTAGCTTTCAGACTTTACCTCCCACGCCAACCATCACAAGAGTCGGGGTGGAAATTTCCTCTGTGTGTTTTAGTTACAATGAACACCTGGGAAAACTCCCTGGGCCTCTCCCTGCTTTCAGGTACACGTCAAACAAATGTTCCTGTCCCCTGTAAGACACCTTCCTCACGTTCTTCCCATTCCCTGGCACTATCTTTTCACTTTTTGTCTCTTCTATTCCTCTTCTGTTTCCTTCCCCAAAAAGACTGTCCTCAGTCTCCATCTCAAGCCTGTTTTGTGTCCTTTTCCACAATCCCTGGATGTGGGCAGCCCATCACTGGCCTCTCCAGACTCCCTTGGCTCTTGAGTGTCAGCTGCTGGGCTCCCTCACTCCTCCATGGAAAGGATAGAATCCTTGGGTTTGGCTGATTCAAAATGTACAGAAATAGATATTCAGTAAAGGGGATGTGGAGTGGGGAAACAAAAGATTGAAGCAATATATGGATAATGGTGTAAGGCCCTTGGGAGGGAAAGGATCCAAGCCAAGGAGAACACAGACCCTCAAAAGAGAGGGTGATGAATCTGAGCACTGTGGAGGTGAGAAAAGCAGGCCTGCAGCAGAGATCAGATTGGCCAGAGAGTCCCAGTCAAAAAACCAAAAAGGGGCAGCAATTGCTCAGATGGAGTCTGAGGAATTGTGTCCTCCTCCTCTGTAACTATCATTATTTTCTGTCTTGGTTATGATCCATTGTTTGCAATGCAGACACTGGAAACTGGATAGATCTCTTCTGGCATCTCCCTCCTGGGTCACCATGGGCAAGGTGTGAGCTCTTCCCAGGGATCCAGGAATTTGCAGGATCTCTCAAAGGTTCCCAGAGCAGGCAAATAGGGGAAAAAAATCAGTTTTATTTCCTGCCATGCTATCCCCACAGCTTATGGAAATGTGAGATAGAATTCCAACATGAATTCCACTATTACTTAGAAGAGGTGAGGAATGGGACACATATAAAAGGAAGAAAATATCCAGAAAAAATTAATGTGTTCCTGTGTATGTGCTTTTATGTGTTTGTTCTTAAAGCAGAAGAGAGTTCTGTGTGTGTGTGTGTTGGTCTATGAGCTTTTAAAGGAGGAAAAAAGGGGGGGAAACTTGAAACATTAAACTTCCAAAAACTCCCTTAAGCTCTTGAGAGATGGCATTATGAGCTGATACCAGTTTTGCTCTAAAGATTGTCTTTCGGTACAAGAAACTTGAGGCAGTGCTGGATTCTGCTGTTGTCAAGGTTTTGTTTTCTCTGACTTGAAGCTGCTTTGGAGATTTGTAGTTCTGAGGTTTGTGTTGTTCAGTATTTTGTAAAGCATTTGTGCACTTGGCCTGCTGCTGCAGAAAACCACTGGGGATGACAGGTAGAAGCACCTGTAAAATCTTCAACGCACACAAAGCCAAGATCTCTGATTCACTCAGACAAAGAACTTCTCTTAAGGATGACAGAGGTACCAACACTGATGGGAAAGGTGATCCCTGAAGGATTGGGTGAAATCCCAGAAGGCACTTGCTGGGAGTAGAGGGGACGTCTTGGGGAATTATGTGATGGGTAACTGCTGTAAAATCACAGCAGCAAGTGATGGTACTTCCTTTTGTGCTAGAGAGGGAGCTTTCCTCCTGTGGATGGGAAGACATCAGTAGTTTTGCTTTCTGTGACATTCATCCCACAACAGAATGTGTGACCAAGGCACCAGAACAGCAGTGACCCATGGAAACAAGGTGGGCTCAGCCCTGAGGGGTCCATTTACCCAAGCCTGGGGCTGAGTTTCCTCAGGTCAGATCTGCTGTTTGTGCTGTGTCCTCAAAGAAGACACAAAGTGAAGACCTCACTGTCCCCCAGAGCCACTGCTGAGCTGGGCCGAGAGAGGGATGAGGGAAACAACTTCCAAAGCAGAGAGAGACTGTGAGGAGAACAGGGGCAGCTGGAGCCCAGGCCAGGGAAGGAAGGGAAAGGACAGCCAGCAGCAGGGTGGCACCACAGCCCAGGCTGTCCCACCAGCCAGAGGGTGTGACATGGCCCAGGACTGCAGGAACAGGGCTCGGGACACTGCTGGCCTTGGGCAGGGTGCCAGCCCTGTCCCACAGGCTGTTCTGCATGCTCTGACAGCAGCAGAGGAGGGGCTTGGCCATGTCCCTGTGGGGGAACAAGGTCCCCTCTGAGCTGTGACCCCACAAGGGTCTCATTTGTGGCATTTGCTGTGTTTCCCATTGCCATTTGATGTGTTTTTGTTGCCCATGTGGCTGTTTTTGTTGCCTGGGCACAAGGACACACAGAAACACACCATGGGCACAGGCTGGCACAGTGCACAGACACTGGAGATTGCTAAAGGCACAAGTTAAATCCCACATCAAAGCACAGAGCTCTTGGAGCAGCACTGTTCAAAGGCGCCAGCTTCCTGCCCGGGAAAGACAGATTGTCACTTTGATTAAGAGATTTTAACAAGAGAGAAAAAAGAAGGAGTGAAAGAATGGAGGAGAGAAAAGAGGGAGTTTTCATTTATACCTTTTTTCCCCTTTGGCTATCCAAATAAGGTTTTAGTTTGATCAAAAAGGGACCCCAATTTAAAATAAGTTTAATGTAACAATGAATTATTTAAAGGAGAAGAAAATACAAGCTGCTGCTTGAAAAAAAAAATAGAAAAAGCTATTATTGAAATGTCAGAACAAATACCCAGCTTGATCTGCATTAATATGATAAATACTAATATATTCATTTCCCCTGGTGCTTCTGGGCTAGCAGAGGTACATCTGCAGCACGTTGCTTATGGTAATCAGATCACAACTTCAAAGGGAGACACGCGAGGTATTCTGGGGGATGTTGTGCAAGAGCAGTGAGAGACCTCGTGGATCATCGTGTAGGCTTGAGATGTTCTCAGCAAGGGTCTTCTGGAAGTTCTCCAACTGCTGAAGGACATTGAAAATCTGGTCACGTTCTTTGGTGGCCCACCAGTTGTGGGACAGCACTGGTGTCTGGCTGTCAGCTTCTGCCATTTTCCTGTAGACAACTTACCAAGAGAGAAAAAAAAACCACTGAGATGGAGAAAGCAAATGAGCTTCCCACCTTCTCTCTCCACAACCTAATTGCCAGCCCTTCTGTGGCGGGGAAAGCTGTAGAACACAGCTGTGAATCAGCCACTCCAGGGCTGCACAGTGAAGCTCTCAGGAACAATTCCGTGCAGTGGTAGCTTCAGCCTTGAAGAAGCTTTCTATAATTATCTTTGTGGTTTTGGAATCTATTAAGCCGGGAAGGATGTTTTTGATAGGGACATGTACTATCTCCTACCAGGCATCGTCTCTGCCTCCCCCAGCCTTCCCACCTGCTGGACAAGAAGTCCTGCTGAAATTTGTGTCAGGCTCACTCATATCAGCACCACCTATGCCCTTGAAGAGCAACCTGGAGATCAGACCCCTTTATGGGGGTCTTTTCTATAGCCAAGGACTAGATTTAGACCAGAGTGATGCAACCAGGCACCAAGAGAAGCCAACAGTTCAGATTTAAGAGAGCTTATTTAGGAGTGCTGTGGTGTGAAGGGTGTTGAAGTGTTGTTTCCTAACATTACTGCTGACAGTTGAGTGACAGATTGAGAGTGTGGTTAAATTAGGATGCAAATGAGTTTAACTGGTCTTCTGGTTGGTAGAATAATGACAAAATGTTGCAGAGAAACAAGGGAGGGCCAATTTTACATGAGAAGATTGAAATAAAGAGAAGCTCAGAGGCAGGGAGTAGAGGAGAGGTGTGTTTAGAAAATCATATAATATAGTTACCTAATGTGAACCTATCACTGAATGGTTTGGATGGGAGGGACTTTAAAGATCATCCAGTCCAACCCCTTTCCTCTAGACCAGGTTGTTTCAAGCCCTGCCCAACCTGGCCTTGGACACTTCCAGGGGCAGCCACAGCATTCCATATCAACATGGAAAGGTGAGTTAAGGTAAAACCATGAAGCATTCAGTTAGATTTTGACCTTCTTTGTCAGAACGACTTGTTAAGCATCATTTCCATTGAGACAGCTCAAACATCATTAATACAGTGCTAATCTCCTGCCAACCTGAGGCAGTTCTCTCGTGGGACATTGAGCCCTTCCTCCCAGGGGACACGGAGGCCCGAGGCTGCAGCGAGGGTGAGTTGGCCACGGAAGGAGAGATTGCATCCAGGGGAAATCAGCTGCTGCTGGAGCCTGGAGTTCCCAGGTGGACAGAAGTGTGCCCAAAGCCCAGGCAGGGCTGGTTAGAGATCTGCAGACCCGTGCCTGAGAGTCTGCTCTGATAATCTGGGCTCACTTGAGAAGCCCCTGCTCTGTGTGTGTGTGTTTCTCCATGAAATGCTCCAGTTTCCAAGGAGCTCTAATGTGCTTTTCCGGTAGATTTTACTCACAAATGCAGGGAGTCTTAGCCCGTCTGCTTCAGTCCCTCTTTCCCTCCATTGCCTGCATTTGAATGTATAATATTGGCTTTTGGGCATGAGTGTGCTGAGCCCAATCTACAGACCAGCTCCTCAATTAAAAGATGCATAAGCTTTATTATTTATGCCATTATTTTTCTAATTATTTTCTTTTCCTGGAGATGCCCCACGGGGTCTGTAGTTTGCTGGAAACCTCAGCAAGAGCTCCTGGCTTTCGACTTCAGAAGGTTAACTCTCCCAGTGGCCATTTTTGATCCATTCACTGGGAAAATGTGATTACTTCTTATTTACTGACGTTAAATATTCCTGCTTGTAGCCACTGTGGTATTAAAGTGAAACGTTCAGCATTTAACACGATGAATGCAGAGACATGAGGCTAAATGCACTGCATAAAATCTTTATGGGGCTCTAAACAGACGCCCAGAACATTTCCAACTGTTTTGCTGTGAGTCAGGCTGGGGTCCCCTCTGTGCCAGGCAGCCTGCCCTGGGTCTCTTGGGAATCAGCCAAGATGTGTCAGCACAGCCTTGGCCTCCAGAGGGGAAGGGCTGGGGGACAGAAAATGAACAGGACTTCTTCTGGCAGGTGCTGCTCTTGCCAAGACTGGCCTTGGCCACACTCGGTGGCTGTTGCTGCATCAGTGCAGATCTGGAGGGTAAATGTAGGCTGAGATTGCTCCAGAGCTGCTTCGTGCAGGCTCGGTCTTAAATTAACAGAGCTCAAGAAAAAAATCAGAGTGAGTTTTGTCAGCTTCAAAAAAGATTCATTCCTGGTGTTGTCAGTCACAGGAGACTGATGGCTGAGATTACTGAGGAAAGCACGGCCTGTGGGCATTAAAGCAGATACTGTTACTGGAACTCGGGGCTTAAAGATGAGATCTAATCTGGAATGTGGATTTGTACAACATCCCTTCCCCCTTCCAGCTTCTCACTCAGAAGGTCTGGTTCCCATGAGCACCCTCACCTTCCAGTGCTCCATTTGCACTCATCAGCTGCTGGTCAGCACCAAAATCTGCTCCTGACCTCCTGTGTGCACTGAGCACCAAGGGCAAGGGCAAACTGAGAGCTGGGCTCTTGCTTCCCCTCGTTCTCCATTGGGGTGTGGTGTTTGGGCTGTGTCCTCACCCAGGGATAGAAGCTGGGAGATTCTCAGCAAAACAGGCACCTCCTTTTTCCAGGGAGCCTGTGCTGGGCTTCCCACAGCTCAGCAGCTCTTCTATGCTGAAACCCCACCAATGCCTCGTGGTCTTGGGACACGGTGAAAACCAGTTGTGCCACCCAAAGCACTGCTTGCCAACCTTTACTGGGGGTAATCCGTGCCACCCTTGGGCACCTCGGCAAGTTCTAGGCATGGTTCTTGGTAAGTGAGGAGGCAGAGCTGAGTCACAAGCTCTGAGTATCTTTATTGCTTTAATAAAAGGCTGTGGAAGGTATTTAAATAGCCCCCTGAGAAGCATTGAAAGAGCAAAGTCAAAGGCCGCAATTCCATATTTCATGATACGGAATAAAATTGGTTGTGTTTGTGCTGCAGGGAGGTTCACACAGCTCTGACCTTCCAGAGTTCCTTTCTGCCATGTGTGAGGCTCAATGACAAACCTGAGAGAGTTTTTCCCAGGGGCTGATTTATTTTTGATTGTTCCAAAACCGTGTCCTGAAATTTGGAGTGGCATATCCCTGGAAAATTAACATTTTGCAAGCTTTACTCCTGGTTAAAAGTCTGATGTGCCCATTGGGAATAGCCCTGCCTATCTGCAGGGCTGTGATTAGGGCAATTTCACATCTTTGCCCTCCTTGATTGCTTTGGATGCTTCACATTGAGGTGCCCAGCACAGGAAGGACATGGAGTTGTTGGAGTGACTCCACATGATCAGAGGGATGGAGCACCTCTCCTGTGTGAAAAAGCTGAGAGAATTGGGATTGTTCAGCCTGGAGAAGAAAAGGCTCAGGGGTCACCTAATTGTGTCCTTCCAGGACCTGAAGGAGCTACAAGAAAGTCAGAGAAGGACTTCTTTACAAGAGCCTGGAGTGACAGGACAAGGGGGAATGGATTAAAACTAAAAGAGTAGATTTAGATTAGATATTAGGAAAAAATTCTTCCCTGTGAGGGTGGTGAGGCACTGGAACAGGCTCTCCAGAGAAGCTGTGGATGTCCCATCCCTTGAAGCGTTCAAGGTGAGGCTGGATGGAGCTCTGAGCAAATCTAGTGAAAAGTGTTCCTGCCTGTGGCAGGGGGCTGGAATTGGATAATCTTTAAGGTCCCTTCCAACCCAAACCATCCTGTGATCCTGCAGTTCCTTGCTGCAGAGGTTTGTGTCCCACATCCATCCCGCCTCCCTCTTCCCCACTGCCTCCCCCGCCATTCAGTTCTCCTGCCTCTCACATATGGTCAGAGCATATTCTCAGCCGTGCTGACACTTCTGCTTCTTCACTCCAGCAGCCACAGGAACTGTGGGACGGGAAATCTGTTGTTGAGCTCCACCGTTTGCAGTCAGTCACGGAACAGAAGTAATTACAGTGCCTCTAATTGGCTGAGTGCAGAGCCCCTGCCCGAGCAGACCTAAATACTCCGTGCTTATGGCCAGGGGAGGGATCACTGCCAGGTCTCTTCTCCCCTTCTTCCAGCAGGCTGAATCCCACTCATTTATGGAGCTAACGAGGATGTCAGGCTGCTGCCTCGAGGATCTGACCCGTTCACAAAAGAGATGCTGGTCAGCTGAAGTCCAGGACGTCTCTCCTGAAACTCTTTCAAGGGATCCTGGCAGGGCAGGCTCTTGGCAGCTCCAGTGTGGCTGTTTCTGCCAGGGTTCCCTGCCTTCCCCTTCCCCACTGCTGCCAGGCTTGAGTGTGGTTTTTTTCATTAGCAGTGATGCAGGCAGAGCGTGGCCAATTATTCACTGCTTTATGCTTGCTGGAAAACCCACCCAGGACTGGTAATAGCCATTAAGTGAGGGTGCAGCTTTAACTATGTGCCATTACATTAAGTTTCAAGTTGATATATGGCCAGAGCAAATTGAATTCCTGCTGCTATCCCGTCTGACATTTGTTACATTACAATGCCTGCTCTTTTGTTTTTGAGTCAATAGCTGCTGCTTTCGAGAAATATGGATTATTAGAATTTATAGCCCGTCCTACGCGTCTTTTCAAACACTCATATCCTTTTATCATTTCGTTTTGTTGTTATTCTGCCCAGCACAGTTTGTATTTCTTCAGGTTTTAGCACCTGGGACTCTTGATACTTGTGCTAAATCAATACCCTTTGTCCTCATTGCTTTAATATACACAACCATTTGTGTGATGCATGAATTGCAGTGGGTTTTGTGCCTGCGATAGTCATTTACTCCTCCTGCTCAAGCATTCCTTCCCCTGTCTGCGTACAGGTCGTGCTTTGCAGTAAATAGCACACATCTACATTTAAATTCCTTTATATGACGATTTCCAGGTACCTGGCTGCACATGGGAAAGTGAATTTGCTGGCTGCTTATCAGGAGGGGAACTCAGGTCTGACAGTATTCCAGGGCCACCTTCACCATCTTCGCTTTGATGCACTTATGCCTTTTCATAAAGCAGATGTGAATAATCTCAAGATCAATAAGAGGGTAAAAAAGGGCTTTTGGACTTCTGTTCAGAGGTCCTCAGGTCAGCAGCAACTGAAGTTCTGGAGACTTGTGGGAGAGGAATCGCTGTGATTGTTGTCCCACAGCCAGTTGTGCTGGAGTGAAGAACCCCAGCCTTGTGACTTGGATCCACCCCTGCGGCTCAAAGTGGATTTTCAGCAAGAGCAGAGTACAGCCAGCGCTGTCCCTGCATCTGCTCTGTCCTTCTGTGCTCATGGAGACATTCCCGAGGCTGTTCATCGCACACTTTTTATGTGTGGTGGACACTGGAGCAGCCACCAAGGCACATGGCAGCCTTGGGTCTTTGGGTATCACTCATCTGCTGATCCTTCTGCTCTGCTCCACTTTGCCTCTGCTGGCTCTGCGAGTCCAGGATGTGCAGGAGCAGCAGAGCTGCATGTTCCCTCTGAATTTTAACTTCTTTTTGTCTATCAGGAGGGGCAGGAATGAGACAGGAAAGATGAAGGCATACAAGATGAGACCAGAGAAAGAGAAGGCTTAGCTTCACCAGTCTGCATTTCCCACACAAGAAGGAAAACCCTGCCCTCTGGCCATTACCCCTTTCCAGATGGTTTTCTTTTCCTCTGCTCCACACCCTGGCAGCCACACACCCACCCCTTCATCCCCCAGCTCCCTGCCAGCCCCATGGGATGCACTTCAAGTCCTTGACTCAAGCTGCTCAACTTTGTGTTTCAAGGCCCTGAGCTGCTGCTCCCAAGTGCTGCCAGCCCATCCCTGCCATGGCCCCTTTCTCCTCCCAGGCTGAGCAGCTCCTGGCTGTGCCTTCCTGCTCGAGAGGTGACAATTTAACCAAGTGCCATTTCCGAGAGTGATGAGTGTGATTTTGAACGTCTCATTGAAACGCAGGGCGAATCCTTCATCCCCAAAGGGAGATGTGTTAAACACTGCTTCAGAATTAATCTGCAGAGCGTGAATCTCCCTTGCAGCAGCAGGGAGAGGCACCACGGTGTCCTCCTTTGTCTCCGTGCTCATGGCAGTCTCCTGGTTTATCTCTGCCATTGCTGCTCTTCAGGGCTCTCCCTCCCTGTCCTGCCCATGAAAAATGAGATGTCAGCTCCCTTCAGGGCGTGGGCTTTCCTGATAATATATTTCCCATGTAAATGAATGGCAGTGCTTTGCCTATCACTTAGATTAATTGTAGTAGAAACAGGAGAAGCAGGAGAAGGGGTGACCAGATCCTCTGCTGGGCTGACCCCGCAGTGCTGCACCCTGCTCCCAGGGGCTGCAATTTGGGCAGAGCTGTGGTCTGCAAGGAGCATCAGAGCTGCTGTCCCGCAGGTTTGTAGCAACACCATTAGAAGTGGAACCCAACTCCCCTGGCTCAGGGATGAGGTGAACCAGCCCAGCATCTGACCTTGACGGATGAGCTTTCCGTGATTTTCAAGCCCTCCCCTCAATCCCTTTATATTCCCAGTGCAGCCTTTTCCTTCATATGTGGTTTCAGGCCATCAGATGAAGCACCCGCGTTCAGAGCCCAGCAGGGATGTCAGAAGGTCCTTCAAGAATCTGTCAGCACAGGTGGCACGTGCCTGCATGTTCTGTGGAACATAAATGCTCCCGACTATAAAGATTATTTACATTCCCAAACAAAGCTGCCAAACACTTTTAAAATTCGCTAACAGTGCCTCTCTCTTTCCACTGCACTTGCTGATAAAGGGCCATAAACAAGCTTGACACATTTATAATAACCTTTCTCCCCTCCCTCTACCTTGTTGTCTCCTCTTCCTCTCTTGCCTCACTCGCAGGCTGCATTGGGTAAATTTTTATGCTACTGCCATTAGCTGGGATATATTGTTTGATGAGGGAAATAAAATGTCGAATCTCATTTTATTTTTATTTTTATTTTCTTGTTCTAGTAGCAGCTGCTTCAAATGCCAACAGCGGATGTTTGGTTTTAAAATTTTGTTTCCCCCAGCATTTTTTTCCTTTTCTCTGTTCATTTTCTTCCCCTTTTCCTGTATCTCCCTTCTAAAAGGTCATCTTAAATGATGCAAGGATACATGCTTTTGCAGGTTGTTTTTATCACTTATCAGCCTTTTCCAAAGGCCATTTAGTCTTCTAGGCAAAGGTTGTAGCTTTCAGCCTCCACTTCCCATTTACAAAGGAAAAATGGATGCTCCATTCCTAGGTATATAAATTAGCTATAGATATAGATATAAACCAAAATGCTAACCCATCGAAAAGAAAAGATCCTTGTAATTTCTTTGTCTCCAGTCTGAAGAGGTCTCAGGTTCACCTTTTTTCATGTCACCTGTTCCTCTCAGAGATATTGATGGAAGTGCTGCATCTAACGATTCCTGCTCCATCCTGTATTGATGGTGCTGTAGCAAGACCTGTGTGCTGGAGATGAAAGGCAGGGTACAAACTGTTCCTTTGGGGCTGCTCTGGAGGATTTTTGCTCAGTAGCTCGTGGCTGTGAGGGAGGGTTTGTGTGCAGTGGGCAGGGGGGCACAGGGGACTGCACCAGGAGCCCACAGAGTCGAAAGTCTGTGTTTCTGAGCCGTCCTGGCTTTGCAATTTTGTACCTGTAATGATAAAGCACTTTTTTGTTTCATCTTCCCTTGAAGCCCTGACCGGAGGGAGAGGAATGGATGTGGTAGAGCTGGCCTGGAATTGCTCATCCTCTGGCAGCAAATGAAGCCTTGGTGAGCTGTGCTCAGCTGCTGACATTGGGAAAGCCTGGCTTGGGGGTGGGGGGGGATGTTGATTCCAGGAAATCTGGTAAAGATGCAGCAACTAAGCTATTGTGTAAGAAAACATTACCTAAGACATGGTTAGATAAGGTGAAAATGTCCCTCACCTCTCCCCACTTTGTCTTACTTACATAATATGTATATAGTATGTATGTATATGGTACTGGCAGGGCAATTAATCACGGTGTGCAGACCTTAATTGGAGCCACTTTCAGGGCTCGAGTCTTTCAGATGAGAGTTGAGGAAAGAAATTTTTATGATTGATACATTGAAACTGCTGCTTTTCCTCTTCACTTGGTATATTTTGTTGTACGTGGTCAATAAATTTGCAGAGATGTGCCTGTGGTTATGGAAATCACGCAATGGAATAATTAAATGGCCTAATTGTAAAGTATATTGTCTTCAGCATTGCACTCATCAGCTATTCTACCACACCTCATAGAGGAGGGCAGTAATTATGAAAATCTGACACAGACTTGCACTCAGCAGGTGAATCCAGCCAAATCCAAATTTGATGAACTGATCCCCCCATCGGTGGGGATGGATCCCACTCCTCCCTCCTGCTGGTTTTGACACGGTCAGTGATTGAGGACATTGAGGGAGGGGATGATAATACACAAGGGATAAATCATCAAGCATCTGCAGCACAGAGAAAGTGGGGACTATTTTAATTTTGGTATCACCGTGGCCTCTAAATCTGTCTTGTAGGACTCAGGTCTGTGTCGTGTCCAAGCATTTCATCCTCTGTGGTCCTGGCTGGAGCTGTGTGCAAATGTGCCTGAGGTAGATATCCTGGGGCTCCTGTCAGCACTAAGGGCTGATGCTGTCTAAAAAACGAGGAAGGAATGAAGTGTCCTCTCTAATATGACACAAAACCCTCATCACCCAAGCCATTTTCTGGCGTATTAATATTAATTTTGCACTAATGCAGGATGAATACATTTCAGTGTTTGGCCAGAGCACATCTGTCATTTTTATGTCATACTCACAGAATGCATCAGTGTGATATATTGTGTATTTTACCATAATAGTAGACAATATACCTCGGTATTTCATTTGGACAAGTAGCAAGTGTGAGGCAAGGAGACAGTCACTGCTGGACCAGGGCTGAGCTCAGGAAAACAGAAATAAATTAAAACATATTAATCTGGAATGAAAAGCCATTTCTCCAGTAAATTAAAAGCAGAAGCCTTCACCTCTTGTTGAGTTGCCCTATTAGGCTGCCTTAGCAAGGCTTGGGCAGCAGCTTCTTCTGGATGTGACTTCAGGCATTGTGAGTTTGGAGCCAGGTGGCAAAAGGCAGAGCCCGAGAGTGACAGGGCCTGGGGAGAGTGCAGAGCTGCAGAATGTGAGATGGAGCCAGGTGAGCTCAGCACCTGCCACAGGTGTGCCACAGGAGGCACATCCTGCCTGCTCAGAGCACAGCAGGGGCAGGGCAGGTGCCTCTGGGTGCTGGGAGGGAAGGAGGATCCATGGGGTGCCCACAGGGAGGAGGCTGAGGGGCAGCAAAGGGGGGAGAAGGGGCCACAAAAGCTCCAAGGAAGTCACAGTTACTGGATGGACTCCTCCCTCCTGCTTTATCTGTTCCCATGTTTTGCCCTGGGCACTGATGTTTAGTAATTTAGACCAAAGGGTCTAAAGCGTTGCCGTAAAGGGTAGTTCAAAAATCAATGGATGTTAGAAAGGGTCAAATGATGCCATAAAGAGATTAACAGCAGCATGGAGAGATAATATTCCCCTGACTGCGGAGCTGGCCCTGAGAGCTTTATGACAGGGAAAGAGCAGAGGCAGCCCAGCACCTCTTTCCCTGCTTGGCTTGTCCCCCTCCTCAGAGCTCAGGGCTGCTGGGGAGAAAGAGGGCAGGGAATGGCCCTGGAGATGGGAATGAGAGCAGACAGGCAGGTGGGCCATGCTGCTGCCTGACGAATTCTTCTGATCAGGCAAACTGCAGCTCTGTGGACAGTCCCTGCTAAATCACCCAGGAGCAAGTGACTTACTCAGCAATCACTCACAGGTTTATAGCATGAAGGTCAGATTTTATGAGGGTCCGCTGGAAATGCATGGGGGAAACTCACCATGGCTGTGTGTCACTCCCCTGGCATGGGACCCAAAGCCAGGGCAGGCAGTGGGCTGGGCAGGGGACAGAGCCAGCCAGAGCAGCCTTCCCCTGCCACTTCCTCCCCAAACCCAAACCCATCCTCACCACACTGGGGAGTGAAATCAGGAGCCCAAGGGACCTGAGGGCTGAGGCAGAGGTGACATTTGGTGATCAACTGCATGTCCTTGTCAGGAGCAGGAAAGCTGCTCTCTGGGGGTTTGTTTCCTGCTTTGTTTTCAGCTGTTCTTTGGTTCCATGGAATGTTCTCAGCACTGTTCCCGTGTAGGAGCACATTGGAACAAGCAGCTCTGTTTACCCCTGTCACTCTCCTGGGGCACAGCCTCTCTCTGTGGGGACAGGCAGAAGGAACCACTGGTGTTTTTTGCTTAGAAAACACTCTTGAGGCACAAAGATCTGTTTGGGACATGTGGAGGGGCCACTGCCCCTCAGGCTTGCAGTGACTGGGCTGATGGAAGGGCCCTGAAGGAAGTGAAGAGGCTGAAATCTGGTAAATCTCAGCCTGACCCTCCCAGGAAGGTTTTCCCCTTGGAGAGAAGCCACAGGCAGCTTCCCCATGGCCCAGCTGATGCTTGGGGACCCTGGGCAGGAGGCAGGGGTCTGCATACAGGGATCTTCCTTCAAAGCATAGGCAGTCCTTGTACTCACAGATCCCTAAGCCTTCCCATGGTGACAGTTCATGGCAGGATAATGCCAAGGCAGATAATAACTTGCTTTCCTGGCATTGCACTGCAGATCTTAATGCTGCAGGAAATTAAAAATCACACCCAGAGGTACCTGATGTTTCCTGGTACATCCTGATGGATGGTCCTTTCTCCTGGGTGCTGCAGGTCGCAGGCCTGGCTGGCACCCAAAGGGTGGGGGCTCTTCATGAGGGACAGGCACCTTTGGGGTCTGCCAGGGGAGGAACACATGAAGAATGGGGTTGCATTTGGTGCTGCACTTAAACAAATCAATGTGTGAATCGATGTGACTGGAAGAGCTGTGCTGAAGAGCCAGCTGACTGATGTACCATATTAGCAAATCTGAAGGGAGAGGAAAGGGATGGCTAAAGCTCGGGAAAAGATGACCTTGATCCACTGCCCTTTAAAGCCATGAAGGCATCTGTTTACTGGAAGAGACAGCTGCCATTTTATGTGGGAGCACTGGAGTCACCACGTGCTGAGGTGACATTCTGAGCTCTTCCTGCTGCCACGTTTGGGTGGCTTTAGGCCAGCTCAAAGCCCACTCCCCCCAGGAGGAACCTGCTGGATGGGTTTCTCTTGCCCTTGCCCAGGGGACATTTTCCTCTCCCATTTCCTTGCTGAATGCAGCAGAGAGCCTGGTGGCCATCAGGATGCCTGGTCCATGCCAGGGGAGCACTGGCCTTGCAGGGGGAACAGCAGAGCATCCATTCCTATAGCCTGGGACAGAGCAGGCAGGAGCCCTGGGCAGGGCTTCCAGACCCTGGCATGGAGCAGTTTTTGACCTTTGTGCATCTCCAATGAAAGCAGCATTTTGCTGATAGGCTTTAAAGCGATATGTGCTGCATCATCTCTTCCCTCTCTCACTCTGTTCCTTGATATCAGGGTGCTGCCTTAGCTTGCTCCCTCTCTTTGCATTTCTCCTCCTTCTGTAGCTTTGCTTCTGATTCTCTTCTGCTTCCTATTTTTCTCCTTTTTCCATGTCCTGCTGACCCTGATCCTGTTCACTTGCCAGCCAGTCCCACTGGAACAAACTCTTGGGCTGCCCTCTGTAAAGATTTGTTTTCTTGCCTCACACCCAAGTGACGGCAGATGAGAGAGTAGGGTGCTGCCACGAGATTTCTGCGCTTGCTTCCATCAGTGCTTCCTGCAGAGTCTGGGTGATGATTATCTCTGTAAATGACTGAAAGAAGTATAGTGATAAAAGGATTAAGCCAGACGTGTTTTATTTTATTTATTTCTATCTTGCTGCTCCTCCTCCCATCCCCCTTGACAAGCTGTGGAGCATATTGTGCTGCAGCTGTTCCAGGGAGGAGCAGTGACACGGAGACCAGGGCATGGTGCAAGGGCTCTGGGAGCAGGCAGAGAGCACAGATGGGAGTTGGGGCAGGGGGTGCAAGGGGCTGCAGCAGGAGGGCAGCAGACCCTACTGTGGAGGAGCTGGGGATGCAGAGAGGCAGCTTGTTCTCCTATTTGTCTCCTACTCCTTTTCAAGACGGGTAGAGAGCCCATGAGAATGCAGTCATGGAGATGGACCTGGAGAGTGAGAGTTTCAGGAGTTATGAACCAGCAGGGCCGACAGAGTGTCTCTGGATGGGGATTGTTGCACAGAAACCCCACAAATTTCTGCTTGCCTGGGGCCCCCGAGTGCACAGCACAGTGGCACAGCACCGTTCCCAGGAGCAGCACTCGCCAAGCTGTTCCTGCAGCAGATCCCTGCAGATGCCTCTGGAAGCAGCCTATTCCCAGCTGAAGTTTACTTCAGGTCTCCATGTGTGTCTGCTAAACAGCTGACAACCCACAGACTCACAGGGACAGCCCAGTCGTGTCTGGCACCAGGACTGCCTGTGGCTGTGGCCTCACTAATGGCCCTCATTAGGGTTCCCATGGTCAGAAGTCCAGGTGACTTCCAGCCGTGCTGGTGGCATTAGAGCTGGATGAGGCTCTCACCAAGACAGAGACTCAGAGTTATACAAAGCAATTTGGCTCAAATGTTCTGGTTTTGGAATTGCACCCCCTCCCAGCTCCTTGGCACGGAGGGAGCAGTACATGATTGCAAACTCTCCTTGGATTGAGCCCTAGAGGAACGAAGCTGGAGATTATATTTCTGGCAAAGACTCCTCTCTAAAGCTCATTTGTACCAAGGCTGTATCTATTCTAGTAAATGTAATGAGCCAGGAGCCAGTCTGGTCCTGTGGGGGAGTGATGAGTATGGTTTGTGCTGATACAACCAAACTCTGGCCTCTCCTGTGCAGTTCACTGGTGACAGTCCCTGGCTCATGCCATCCCCTGAACTGTGTCCAGGATCCTCTGGGAGAGAGCTGGCCTGGAGCAGGCCAGGGAAGCATGCCCTGGCTCGGATGGCCATGACAGTGTCTGAAGCCTGGGCTCTGCCTGGCTTGGTTACCAATACAGATCTCTCCTGGCACATTTTCACAGCGTAGAAGGAGTTTCATGGACCTACTGGTTGGAGCCAGGCATGTGGACTTTGTCCCAAGTGCTGCTCACTGGCAGCACAGGGTCACCACGGTGGAGCAAGAGCAAGGCTGGGGTTGGAAGGGAGTGGAGAGTTTGGATGGGGAGGGAAGAGCAATTTGTGGCACGCTGGGAAGCCTCAGCAAGCAGGAGTGGAGGCGAGAGGACCCTCTCAGTATTTTCCCCGTGGTCTCAGTGCTGGCATGATCACACTGCCTGTATCAGCAGGAAGAACTTGGCAGCCGCCATCTCACTGAGTGCTGCGTGGAGACAAATCAGCTGCTGTGTTTGTGTGACTAAAGACACCCAGGAGCACAATCAGTCAGGATGTGAAACAAAAGGATGGCAGCATTCGGGCCAATACCTTCAGCAGTCCTCGGGATATGGGAGCTCTCCAGGTGAAGGAGCAGCTAGAACTATGTGCAGTGACTGCATGTTCCCCTGGACCCCTGGGACCATGCACTGCCCTACAGGGGCAGCAGCTGCACTGGGATATTCCCTCAAGAAGTCCAGTCCCTGAGGTGGCATGGCAGATATTTGCCTGGTAGGCGTGTGGTGGCAGCAGCAGCCCTCCATCAGCTCTTGCCATTTGCTCTGCCTCGTGCTGCAGCTGCAAAGCAGCTGATGCTCAGGGCTGCTGGTGCTTCTGGACCTTGGCCTCCGTGCCCAGAGTGAAAGGCCCTCTCTGGGTGTGTGGTCAGCAGCAGAGGCTGGAGGAGGGACATGACCCACCAGCTGTCACTCTGAAACGCAGCCCAGGGGCTCAAGGCCAGGCTCAGTCTGCTCCCTCTGCTGCCTAAGGCCCCACCACAGGTCTCAGCAGAAGGAACAGTTTTATCTTTTCAGGCAAGGCCTGTGGGAGATGAAGCCACATCAGAAGGGTCTCCCATGGATTCCAGTCCACCCTTGGAGAACACAAGGCAGGTGAGATGGGCAGCCATCTCTGAAGGTCACCTGAGGAATGGACACCTCACAGCCTGACACAACTCTGCCTGAAGTCAGTGATTCCCCTGGGCTGACCCTTGCTGAGGTGGCTTCTCCCCACATATCCCCTCTGGCATTTGCTTTTCCCTGACTTCTCTGCTCTGCCATCTCTACCTTGCCTTCCACCAGTGCCCACAATGAGCAGAGAGAGCAATCCAGCATGGCCCAGTTTAATATTCCACAGATCCTCACACGCTGATAAATGAGAACAAGAGAGGGAAAGGGGGGGGGGGAGGCTGGTGCATGGAGGGGATAGAAAGCCCTGAGCCTGCATTCAGAGCAGCAGAGATAACAATAAGCGAGAATAATAGTCTAACAAGTCGGAAATGTCACACACGATCTGGTGCCATTAACACAACATGGATCTGAAATATCACATAATTAGTTTTGTGCCTGTTGTTCTGATTTGGAGAGAAAAAATATTAAAGGCAAGAGATTTGGGGGGGGCAGAGAGGGAAGTGCCAGCAAAGTGAACTCATAAAAGGGTGAAGCCTACAGCGTCTAATGTTTTTGGAATGGTATAATAAAGCTCTATCTCCTTACCCATGTTTGAGGCAGAGATTTTTATCTGGCAGTATGGGATAAAAAGAAATGAGAACTTGAAAAGGGTAGATAAAATTGCGATTGATCTCTCTAGGGCTGCCTTGCCTTCTTTCAGGGAAGCTTGTGGGCCTCATGAATTGCTCCACCACTGAGACACACGATCCCCACCCCTTCCCATGCCACCTCACTAAAAGATGAAAAAACCCAATGATTTCAAGACTTCTTTGCCCATCTTTTTATAACCCAGTGCACAAAGCCCGTGTTTGAAGGCTGTGCAGTGACTCAGGAGCTGTTTGTCCCCTGAGAGCAGGCTAATGCAGGGTGTTTGGGGGACCCCCACTGCTCTGAGGCGTGTGAGTGCCTGTGCCTGCAGACAGGCAGGAATTTTGGGGGCTGGGGTGGGCCACCAGTGCTGGGAGCAAAGCTCCTGCCTCTGCTGCACTGCCCGCTCCGTGCTGGGGGCATTTTGTCTTCCTCAGGGATACAGGCCCTATCAAAAGAGACAGAAACGCTCAGGTCTCAGTGGGCACTGCTTGGGGATGGTTGTATAAGGATTGGAGCACGTCTCTTCCTTCTCTGAGACGGCAGGAAAAGGGAAAATTGCAAAAATCACAGGAGAAAAACACCATCAATCCTTTCCTGCCCTGCAGCCTGTTGGGGTGTGAGGAAAGTGGTGTGCATGCCAAGCTCTTGGGAGTCAACTCTGGTTGTGTCAACTTTACACCTGACTATTAGGTGTCTACATTAGGTGACTAATTAGACTATAAAGTGACTAATTAGACAATTAGGTAACTCTACACTCCTTTTTTTTCTGGCTGGAGCCGCCCCTCTCTGCAGGGCAAACACCTCAAACACATTTATTTGAGGCAGGAGCACTTGAAAGAAGAGGTGGGGATTGCACACTTACCCACCCCTCTACCCTGGAACAACTTCAAGGTCAAGTTGGAGTGGGCTTGGAGCAACCTGGTCTAGTGGAAGATGTCCCTGCCCATGGTAGGGGTGGAACTGGATGATCTTTAAGGTGTCTTCCAATCCAAACCATTCTATGATTCCATTGACTTAGCATTTTCATCACTGACAAGATCATGATAGGATGGGGAAGGATTTCTTGTCCATGCTTCATTTTAAGCATTCCCCTTTGTACATGCCTTTTCCAAAAAGAAAAGGTGCTCACTGGAACAGGAATAGCAAACTCGTTACCTCTTCTCAGGTGAGAGAGCTGCAGCTTCTTGTACAGAGTCAGGCACACATTTTGTTGTCTCCTCTGGCAGAGGCATCTCCTCCATCCCCTGGCAGTGGGAGGTTGGTGGGTTCCTCTTGCTCCTGTAGGCAGGGACTAATCACCCACTGGTGCTTTTCCAGGCTGGAAAACCTTGCGGTGCTCAGCAGCCAGAGCTGGTTTTGCCAGCTCATTCCTGTATTTTGGAGGGGAGATGGGAAGGACGTGTGCTCCAGCTGCTCGTTCCTGCCCTGTCACTGCAGAGCAGCTTCACACCCTCCCAGCCCTCGTGGCCCCTTCCCCGCTGTCCCCAGCTCGTGTGAAGGGAGAGCAGAGATGTGCTAACCCCACATTTGAATCTCAATGTGTGACCAAGCTTTCAGCCCCGGTTTACCTGCCAATTGCTAATCACTTCTAAACATATTCTGGGAAAGAGGTGCCTCCAAACAAAAGCAGCACTCCTGTGCCAAAGGCAGGGTAGCTGTGCCCATCTCCTGTCCCTGGGGGATGCCTGTAGGATTGGGATTCAATAACTCAGCCCCGTGGATCCATCGCTTTGCCCACACGGGCAGGCAGTGACAGCAGCTCTGATCGATGTCTCTGCTCTGGACAGGACAGGGGCTGCTGTCACCGCGGGGCTGTCACCTCCAGAGCCACAGCCCTTCCCACGGAGTGAGGGATTCACAGAGGGATGGATGCAGCTGCCTCTGGGCTCTGAAACAGAGCTCCCCTCATTCACACCGCAAGTGAAAAGCATTTCTGCGTTTCCTTAACACTGAGCAGAAGTGATAAATATTAGGACTAGCAAAGAACTGAGTTTTCCCTTTGACAGGGAAGTCTGTGGCGTCAGTTTTTTCTCTTGACTCCAAAGTGAATGTTAAAAATTCTGATGAAGCATATGTTCTTCCAAAATTAAACGTTTCGTTTCTATTTCAGCCTTTGCAGCTTGCCAGTATTTTTAAAATACAAACCAAATGATTTTGTTTGGAAAAATCATTTTGAACAAGGCGTTTCAGATTTCTCAAAATGCTTTATTTTTTTTTAAATGGAAAGGCTATTGTACAGACTGTCTGTTATTAATATTTTCTGAGATGTGTTGATTTAAATGAATACAACTGATTACTTTATTTTGGTGGTACGCAATTGTTGATGAAAAATTTCTGATCTGCTCTAGAAAGATGAACAAGGTCTGTATTATATATTGGTCTCTATCCAGAGAATGAGACATTGGCTATTGCAAGAAGCAGAGAGAAGCTTGTGTGACCATTACTGTCAAAAAATCCCTAAACACTCCTCTGCGTCATATGTCAATGTAAAAAATTAGATTTCTTCTAGCAACTTATAGGGAATTTTATCAGAATGATGCAAGAAAGAAATAGGCTGCAACAGTGCTGGTTGTCCCATTTATTTTGCTTTACTTGAGTTCTCAGCAGATCAGCTCAGCCTGCGCTTTTATGAAGGTTCAAACAGAATCTTTGCAGAATCTGCCAAGGAAGGCAAGAACCTCCCTTGGAATGGAGAGTTGATCCCTTTCCTTCGGAATTACCGCAAATTTGAAATTAAGGGCCTTTCAGGCAAAGATATGGGAAGTGGAATAGCAGTTTTTTACTGGTGAGTGTACGTAAAACAAGGCAAATAAATAAATAAATAAACAAATAAACAAACAAACGAACAAGACTCGGTACTGAGCCCTCACAAGGCCGCGAACCCAACCAGGCCCGTCCGCCATTTCCCCGGGTGCAGTTCCGGGCACGGCCGCAGGGGGCGCTG
>JAHLSL010000053.1:2242483-2303782 GCA_025920805.1 Petroica traversi | reverse complement strand
GGGCAGCAGCGGGCACACCCGGGCAGCAAGCGCCAGGCAGCAGGAACTCGGCAAGAGCTGTGCCGGGAGCCGCGGGGAGTCCCCGCTGGATGTGTGGCAAAAACTCGGAGCAGTAGCAGAAAAGTGGCGGGGCTGGGTAATGGCTGCCCGGCTCCTGAACACGGCCGGGAGAGGCTCCCCTGGAGAGGGAAAGGCCCGCGTTTCCCCTCAGGCACCCCCTCAGGAGCAGATGGTGAAGGGTTTCTCTTTTACTGAGGTCGGGTGTTAATAAGGCTCCAGTGCAATGGCTGCTCCCACAAGCAGAATTTCGTTCCTGGGAGGAGAAGGCAGCAGGAGATGGAGCCTTGCAGTGAATTCTCCCCACAGTGACCACAGCCTGCTTCCCCTCCGATTCTGAGACAGCAAGAGATTGAGGAGCTGCACTCAAACCCCTTTTCCCCAGCACAAATTTCCGGTATCTCTACGCCTCCAAGAGAAATCCCTCAGATAAGAGAAGTGCGGCCAGATGCACTCCTCTCTCTCCTTCACAGGTACATCTTTTGTCTTTCTTAAGTACTGGTCGTTATTTTCTCTTAGCAACAAATGGGACAAAATTCCCCAAGAGAAAGAAACAAGGAAAAATCCTAAATCCTAACAAACACCAAGGTGTGTATCTACCTAGAGTAGAGGTCTAAGAAAACTGGGCAAACCAGTTCTGTGAATTTGGGCTGCAAAGTTGAAATCCAGTGAGGATTTCAAGAGGCTTGGAAACGAACGGGCAGCTGAGATTTGTTAGGGCCCAAGTTTCAGGTGGTGGCAAGGTCAGGGTGGGGGTAGCCCACCAGAAATGTCCCTGGCTCAGCCCTGGTAATTGCAAACAGGTGAGTATTGCAGCACCTGGAACTGGAATTGAACTATGCTGACCAAAGGAGCTGAGCAAGTCTGGGCACTGGCGAGAGGTGTGCAAGCAAGGAGGAATTGGGGGAATAGTTTTGATGTGTTGCTTCAGCTTTAGAGCAGAAAAACCTCTCCAAAAGCCTGCTGAGAGCCATGGATGCTTGCTCATTTGAACAGGTATGGCCTGGGAGCTGGAGGTAGCTGTTGTTGTGTGTGTTCTGGTGATGGTTGTGGGTGCAGAAGGGGCTTTTCTAGCCCTCGTTGGATTGTGATCATGATGGAGTGACGCCAGCCCTGTAGGCGGGGCTGGATTGAGGTTTCCTGGCCTCCGTGGGCTCTGCCTCTGCTGTGGCTTTAGGGGACAGAGGGTCTCACTGCCCGGGGCAATGGGCTCAGAGCAGATACGCCTGTTTTTCCACATTTGTGGAAGCTGTGCTATTAGCTCTTCCCTGGGTAATGGCTTGGAATTTCAAAGAATAAAGAGAAAAAACTAGCAAACTTCTTCCATTTGGCTTGCTGTCCTTTAAGGACCACTGTTTCCCCCGTAGCCATGAGGTTTAGAAGCATCCTGTCCTGTTCAGCTGCTGCAGAAAGCGAGGTTAAGTGCAGTGCCAGAGACTCCAGGACCTGAGGATATGCAATTCCCAGAACTCATAAAATCATGACTTGGCAAAACTCTGCGAGCTGCGGAGCTGCTCATGCTCTTAACCTGTGCTTTCCCTAAGCCAATTAGGCTGAGTTTCTGGAGAGGGCAATAATGGCTGGGCACACTCCTTTGAACCAATAATGAAGGTGGCTGGAGCAGACAAGTGGCCTGCTAATGAGGGAGTGCTGCCTGCTTGCCGTGCATAGCTAATGACCGTGGCTCCAGCAGCCCACGGCCAGGCAGAACAAAAAATCTATTTCCACCTAGTCCTTCCTTATTATCCAGCGGCACTCAAGTGAACAGATTTAGTGGGGAGAGGGGACAACAACATGGCTCTTTTGGGGAGAGATAGTGTCTTTTTTCCTCTGCCACCCTCGATCAGCCACAATTCCACTTTAAGCATTGTTGTTCTTTCCCCTCCCTGCCTTTGCAGTGGTGTTGCTGTTGGGAGTGAAATGGGTTGTGGTACATGCTGCAGGTTATGGTGGAGAGGAGGAATGCCAAAACACAGACATTTCAGGGCTCCAGTTTTGACATGCCTGCCTGGTTAGTGTCTGTCACCTCTCCAACCTCTTCTCAGGGGATAATACCCTTCTGCTTTTAGGGAGGGAGCTCAGGAAACAGGCAAGCCCCCCTAGAAAAAGCTTTGTAGTCCTTGTGAAACATAGATTTATCCAGGATTTGTCCCTGCCTGTTGAAACCAGCACCAGGGATACAGGCAGGCCTGGGCTCTGGTGCCTGGGCTGGGTCTGCTGCACGTCTGCACTGGGAGAGGTGCCCACCTCTGGTGCAGGGGCAGGCTCTGGTAGCTGTGTGCCAAAGCTGTGCCAGCCTCCTTGGGAGGGCTGGGCTTGCTGGGTGTGGATTTCCTCATGAGTGTGGCAGGGTGGGTGGGTAGGTGGGCAGGGTACAAAATCTGCTGCAAGAATTCTTCCTTTCACCAGATTAAACTCCTCTTGCAGAGCTCCTGTGTGTCTTCCCTCCTACTTGAAATTATAAATATATTTTTTCAGAGAGTTAGTGAAAAATTCAAGCTTTCCACTGCAAAGGCCCCATCTTTAAACCAAGCCCTGTGAGATCTACATGTGGCAGTTGATTTAGCTTCATTGGGCTGCTGTGGTTGGTAAAAATGTATTGAGATGCTTCCAAGATGCTAAAGAAATATAAATGATTGCTGTTAGGCTAATTTATTACTATTTAGCAGAGAACAAATACATTTTTAAAGGGATAATGGCAAATTAAAATTCCTTTTAAGCAAATTTGCTTACCTAGTACATAGTAAAAAGTCGGGCTTAGATCCTACAGTCTCTTAAATGCACACACAACCTTATGGAAGTGTGTAGGCCCAAAGAGATCTTAAATCTCTGCAGAATCAAGAGCATGGATATTAAATGTGAAATAATTAAAAATAGAAAACCTCCATCAAATTAGTCTTTTGCTCTTAGCACTGCCAGTCTGCTCCTTACTCACTGCCTTTGCTTGGAAAACGAAAATTGATGAGGTCAGTTTTGCATCTGTTTCTAGTCAGTGTCAAATCGTTGGCCTCAACCCTGGTTTTAGCAGGAGTGTGGTGTGGATCCCACCTCAGATCTGCAGCACTGGGCATCAGGAGGCAGAAGGACACAGGCAGTGCCACAGGGTTGGGTGGGCTGTGCTCTGCCTTGGAGGTGCTCTGGGTTCCTGCAGGATGTGATGCTCTGCCCTCAGTTCCATGAGGAAGGCTTTGGGGAGTTGGTGCTGCCACCCAGCACAGGTGGATTCACTAATGAAAGGTTATCCTGAAAACTCCTTTCTTGGGCTGCTGGATGAGCACAGTAACCTGCTTCAGCTGTGCAGCAGCTCCAGCTCCTCTTCTGCTCTGTGTAATTCCCACATCCCTGCTGAATGAACTAAAAGACAGAGAATTGTGGTGAGGCCGTTGCCCAGGGAAGCTGTGGCTGCCCCATCCTTGGATGAGTTTAAGGCTGGGTTAGATGGGGCTTGGAGCAGCCTGAGGAAGGTGTCCCTGCCTGTGGTAGGATATGTGGAATGATAGGATCTTGAAGGTCTCTTCCAGCCCAAACCATTTATGGATTCTATGATTCTAATTAGTAGAAATTTGTCCTGTTTTCCCTCAAGTTCTAGTTTGTACTGCAAGCAAAGCAATTATCTTCCTGCATTCCTGAATTGAAATCTGGCATTTATTTATTTTGTTAACTACAGTTTTTCAGATGTTCTGGTGCAGGTAATGGAACTGATGTGGTTTGCAGTTCTGTTGTGAGCAGGCTGCTTCTTGGGATGGGATGTCACAGAGGTGGCCCTGCAAGGGACTGGCTGAGGTGTGTTCTGGCAGAACCAGAGAGACACCCCAGAAACCAGCACAGGCATGAGCAGTGCAAAGCTGGAATACTGCTGGCATTGCTGATCCTCAACCAGGGAGCACATATGGAAGGTTTTGAGCAGGGATATGTGCTTGGGGTGGTTTGTTGTGAAGGCAGCTCCAGAAGGTCCCACGTGATTCCCTGGGTTCCACTGAAAGCTGGGAGCTGTACCAGCATAGACAGCTGCACATGGGGGCAGGAATGAACTTCTGCAGGGGCTGGGATTGAACAGGGGGGTTTGGGGTGAATTTTAGTGGGCTGCACATGGCCAGAAGTAGCATGGTCTGGACCTGTGTCCTGGGATTTCTAGTCTGTGGCTGGCAAGAGCTGACATCTGCTGAGACCTTTGAGGTGATATCTGGCCTAAAACCAAGAAGTGTGGAGCAATCTTTATTTCCACTGGTTGGAATATGAAATTGTAGAGGCAGTGTGAATAAATCCTCAACCAAACCAGCCATTTACCTGTGCTCTCATCGTGGTCACCAGCAGATTGCTTTTCTCCACGTGAGCCTTGGCCCTCACAGACCTTGCTGCTTGCTGGGGTCTTCCCTCTCCTGTCCCACGGTGCCTGGAACACCAGGTGACAGTCAGAGGCCGGGTCTGCCCAGCCCATGTGGCTGTGGGGGCTGCTCCCCTAATATGGGTGGTTTGGAGCTCTTTGTGAGCAGTTGGCTTGATGGGGGAGGCTGGAGGTGATCTCACCCCAGGCACCCACAGTTTTGTGCCTGGTCTGACCATATCTCAGATTTGAGATGGGTAGTGCATGTTTTGGTTGGGAATGACATGTGCTATAATTCCTGTAGCAAAAAATATACTTGTGAATGTGTTCCTCAGAAAAAGTGGTGAGTTCAGATGATGGCTTTCAAAAATCCTTCCTCACTATTTGTACAATGCCTTCTATTTATGTGAAAGTACAGCTTCTGTGAGCACCCTAAATTCAAGAGGAGTTTGGTAAAAGGTTTTTCAGCTGAGAAATGAATTTCTGATAGTCAAAACGCTTTGTTTCAAATCTATGAAGAAGTTCTAAATTACTTTTTTGCCCAGGTTTCCCTGGAACTACTCCATTCACTTGGCCATAGTTTTGGGAAATACTTGGATGCTTTGACACAGAAACAGTGTTTTTTGGTTGGGAACAGCCTGAGGTGTTTTTGGGAAGGGAAATGTACTCACTCAGCAGTCAAGGACTAATATAGCTCTGTCTGCATCCCTCTTAAGTGCCAAACAGTCACTGTCTTCCAGTTCCACAGCAGTGGGCATCCAGGCAAGGGGAAAAAAACCCATGTGAAGTGACCAACTGCAGTGTGTGACTACTGAAAGCCAAAGGAATTGGCCCCAGCTTCCCCAGTGTGATTCTTACCTGGCTGCAGAGATGCTGGGTGGCTCCTCATGGCCCTGGTTGGTCCAACTGTACCTTAATTTTCAATGCTCTGTAACTGAATTTGATAAAAGTCAAACCAAGAGGTATTTTGATGCACAAGTAAAACCTTCCTATGAAAAGGAATCCCTCTTTCTGCTTTTAGTGTGCAACAGTGTCATTGCAAGTGTCTTTGTGATGCTTTTGTTGTGATAGATCCACCGGGCAAATACCCTTCAAAACAGGCTTTTTGTCTTGTGTGCCACGGGCAGCTGTTATCCTTGGTGTGCAGAACAGCAAAGAGAGCTCTTGTGGGGAGAGCAGGAGCCTCTTGGTGTCTGTGTCCTTGGCAGGCTGCTGGGGTGGGTTGTTTTCCGGGATGTGGGAGTGGGGTAGGTGTGAGTCATGCCTTGCCCTTGTCATTCCCTTGTTTCCTGAGCCGTGCTCACTCATCTTTCTGAGCACAGGATGTGGTTGGCTTTATTTGGAATGTTACAAGCATCCCCGTCTGAGTTAATTGACCAAGACAAATTTTGTTAAAAAACCTTGACATTAATAATGAGAAATAAGAGCTGGGAGGTAAAACACACACTCTCTAGACAAGCATTAGCAGTAACCCCACCCTTCCAGACTCCTCCTGAGGTACTGTGGCAGAGCTTAGGTCAGTTAGTTTTAAAATTAACTTCTAGTCCTCAAGGCAGCCTTTAAATAGAGTATTTGAGCTGTGACTACTGCTAGTCTTTTTAGGCTGTATGAGGGAGAGGTGGAAGAGCATAAACCAGAGAAATCCATAACTGCTGGTGACCAGTCTAATGACTGATCCTGGGCAGAGCCCTCATCTCAACCCCCCAGGCCCTGCAAGCTGAGCTGAGATGTGGTGCACTACTTAGTGTCAGGAAAATTAATCCACAAACACTAGAGGCTTGTGTTCAAAAAGAAGACAGAGGAGTCTTGTAACTTTATTTGAATAAAGGGAGATGCTATGGGGCATCTCACATTTTTGGAGGCTGCAGCCTCTTTTTTATCCTGATTTCCTGGCTGCATTTCCCTTTCTCTCTCTCTGTTTGCTGAGGTACTTGAGAGGTACAGACTTCCCAAAATGCCTAATACCTGAGACCCCCTTTTAATGTATACCCCCCTTTTGTTTTTCCTTGTGCCAATCAGTGGAATTCTTATGGAATTTGTGGTTCTTCCCGTTGTTTCTTTCATCTCTCAGTATCCAGTTTTATTTATCTGCGGACCTACATTTGTAAAGACAAATCTCTTGCTTTCCTTTCATGAGCACCAGGAGTGGGAATACTGCTCTCCTGCAAGGCCCCTCTCCACATGCTGTTGGGCTGCCCTTTGCAGCTCAGATGCATCAAGGCCTTGCTGTGATAATGCAATCCAACTGGATGCTGTTCCTGGTCCTCTCACCCTGGCAGGGGTGTGCTGTTGTAGTTGGCCCTGGATGTGTGTGATGCTGCTTTGGGTACCAAACATGCACTGAAAAGCTGCATCTGTCCACCTGAGAGGTGCAGAGCTGCTCCCTTCTCTTGGAACAGTGGGCTAAGCCCAGGAGATACATAGGTTCTTTGCCTGAGGTGGTTTGAAGGTGGAAAAATTCCTCAGTATAAAAGGAAAAAGCAAGTTACTCTGAAGGTCTGGGAAACAAGGTTGAAGCTCCTGAAAAAACACCTGTTTCTTGGCTGGGGCAGTGATGGGACAGTCTGACTGCAGGGACCCAGTGTGTCCTGTATCAAAGTGTGGCAGCATTCATTATCTGCCTCTTCAGCTTCCCTTCCCTGTCCGTGGGGAGGAGTCTCCACCTGGACTGTGGCTGCTGCCTTGCAAATCGTCCATCTCTCCAAAGAAACAAAGCTGTCCCTGTTCCTGCATCCAGACCCTGAGTTTGGGCGGAAAAGATACTCTTGAGGCTGTCTGGACAGCAGCAAAAAGAACATCTTCATGTGCTTCTGAAAGCAGGCAGCAGCTCGGCGCTTGGGATGGCTGCTGCCCGGAGTCCCGGTGCTGTCCTGGCCGCTCTCCGGCCGCTGTGCTCCCTTGCCCGGTGCCGTGGCCTTGCCATGGATCCATCAGCCGGCACTGTGGCGGAGTGGCAGCGCTGCAGCCGCTCATCTGATCGATACCGCCCAACCCTGACACGGAATCAGTCACTCGTGGCCAGCTCATTACTGCTGCCAGCCGCTCGCCTGCAGCAGCCCCTTAATAGCCCTGCTCGGCTGCTGCCGAGGCACGGCAAAAGTGTTTGGCTGGCTTATTTACATGCAGCGTTTCACCAGTCCCTCTTTCCCTCGCTCGCAGCTTGCCATCTGCTCCGGAGCCTCGGAGGAGACGGAGGTTGCGGAGTGGGGACAGGAGCAATCGTGCCTGTGCTTTGTCTCTGTGGTGACTGAGTGCTCTCCCTTGTGGAGGCTGGGGGGGCTGGTCCCAGGCATGCCCATTTTAGGTCTTCTCTGCTAAAAACCTTTCTTCACCCTGAAGATTTTGGTGCTGTGCTTGGCTTTTATTCTGGCTTTGAAGCTGATTTTAGCTACGGCTTTTTTAATCTGCTGTGTGTTTCTTGTCTTGTCACTGTGTTTGCACTCTCTAAGGGGTGGTGAAGGCTTAGGATACTCTTCCTAGACAGCAGCTTTGAAATGGCAATTTATTATTTATAAATTAGGGGATAGAGGAGATCTGGGAGTCGAGTTCCTGTGAGTCTATTAGCTGGGCAGGTTGTGCCCTGTGTCACTGCAAAGATGCTTTCCTCTATATCAGCAGCAAAGTCTTAGACTTGACTCTTGACCTTGGTCATGAGCCATTAATGATGTCTGAGGAAAGAAATGCACTGACATATGCACTTTGGGGGATATTTGGTACCTCTGCTAGCGTGCCATTGATTTCCATGAGCAAACTCACAAGGACAGGTTTCTTTTTAAATAGCTTTTACTTAAACTGGAGTTTTATTCTTCAACTGAAGATCCACTGATGTTCATAAGAAACAATTTCATCCTGAGGAGTGAAGATGCGGAGGATGGTAAGAAATGGTGTGTGTGCAGCAGCAGGGCAGGAGAAGCAGCTGTTGGTTGTGGGGCACCAGCAGAGACCCACAGGGACCACTTCTCCTCTTCCTCCTCAGGCAGCCTCTTACCAGGCAGTGTCACAGGCGGAGGCAGCTGTGGCAGAAACCAAGGCAGAGCAGTGTGGGTGTGTTTGCTTTGCTGGCTGCTGTGGTAATTGTGATGCTCGTTTGTGGTATGGGAACCCCAATCTCTGGCACTGAGTGGGACAGAACTGAGGTTCAGCCCTGCCCTCAAACCCCTGTGTGAGCACTGAGGCTCAGACCAATGTAAGTGCCATGGCTGCCAAATAAAGTTGAGGTTTTTATGATTCTTAACTAGTTCACTAAACTACTTCAAGTGATTATTCTGCTTCTTTCCTGATTAGGGAAAAATCTTTAAATACATAGAACATGAGACTATTCTTAGATGTTTGGGGAGCAACCAGTGCTGCAGAGTGAGTTGTGTTAAAGGTATCTTTATCTGGAATGCAGACGGGAAGGCTTGCTCCAGGAAGCTTATGGGCAAGGAATGTTTTCTAATCTTGTGTTTAGAACCACTATCTTAGGGCCTCAGTTTATTTTCGGTGGTGAGAAAGAAACGGGTGGTTTAGTTTCCTGATTTTAGTGTGCTGTGGTTTAACCCAGGCCAGCAATCAATCAGTACAAGCAGTGTTTTGAGGCACTCTGGCCAATGGTTTAATGCCAGGGAGGGAGAGGCTCTTTGCCCAGATCTTCAGCTTGGTGGGGATTGGAAATTGGAGCAGGCTGGCAGCTAAAAGTTTTCCTTCTTGTCAAGGCCTGTGGTCAAGCAGCTGGCAGACTCTGGGAGCTTGATCTTCATAAAGGATCAGGAGCAGATTTATCTCTCATGGTGGGTTCAGCCCTTGCCATCAGCACATCTGCACTGCGCTCTGTGCACACCACAGACGTGAGGTACCTGAGTCAGTGCAATGAGCTTTTCATGCCTGTGCCTTTTCATGTGGGGGGAGCTACAGTGCTCCTGGAAAAGCGGGGTCTCTTGGAGTGTCAGGCAGCTCTGCCAGCCTCTGGGATTACTGCTTGTCTTGTACAAAGAGCAGGCTTGTGCTGGTGCAGAGGCCGTGTTCGCCCAGCTCTGCAGACCCTGGGAGCTGCTGCTGCCAGGGGAGAGGCTGCAGTGGGAAGCTGCACCGTGTTAGCTGACAGGATTACAGAGAGGATTATGGAGGGGAGACTCTGAGTGCTGAAATCACAGGAGCACTTCAGTCAGCATTTGTGCTTCCTGCCAGGGCAGTCATTGAGGAATGAGGCGGTCGCAGAGATGGGGCTGAACACGGTGCCCTGAGCCTGCCTTGGTCCTCTTCTCTTACCTGTCTGCCCTGCCCTGAAGGACTCTCTCCTCACATCAGTTGCTAATGAAGGAGAGTTTTGTGTTTCAGAGTAAGATTTGTAGGCCTCTGTTTCCCCTCTTCATTTCAAGAGCTGGATATATGGTTTCACAGGCAAGGACTTCGTGCTGGCTTCTTTTGTGTGCAAATGTAGCTCCAGAGACTTGGAGGACAAAGGCAGCCTGCGGTGGCTTTGCAAACCACTTCTGTGCAGCAAAGACTTTCTGCAGTGCAACCAAAGCTACTTATTGTGTTTCTTTCCAAAAAGTTTCTCCCATCCAAGTTGGAATTGGACAACAGATTAATTTTCTTTTATGTGGGAAAAGTTGGAGCTTCTCTGGGGGGTGAAGTAAAAATAGATCATTTTTACTTGTTGCATCTTGCATAATTTCCTGGAATTTGTTCCCCTTGGAAAGGTTATTGGGAAAATAAAGCACCCTTCCTTGGCTGGTTGGATGGCATGAAGATGGAAGGGCTGGGCTGGGTGAGAGAAGGCCAGGCTAACAAATCTCCTTTTGTCCCTGGAGACCAGCTGAAGGTTGGCTTCTTCTGGGAATGCCAACAACCTCGTTAGTAGGCAGGCAATAGGTGGAAGAGGTTGGAATGTCTATATATATATGTATATATGTATATTAATTTTTTTTCCAGAGTCAGAAATTGAGCAACCAGGTTATCAGGCTTCTAATCTTCATGGTGCCAGCAGCTGGATTGGTACATCCTAGGTGCAGGCTGGGCACTGTGTGGCACAGATAACACAGCACTTCCTCTGACTGGGGCTGGGGAGGTCCCTGCAGTCCTGGGAGTGCAGGGTGATCCATGACATCAAGGGCTGAGCAGCTGCCTCGTCCATCTCCTCCTCAGCCAGACCTCAGCTCCCTCTGCCGCAGTAATCCAGATGCAATCAATCTGGCACTTTCAAATATTTATGAATCATTGATGGATTTTTTTGAAGTTTGAAGTTGTAGCTTTCATGGAATTTGGTTTGATTAGCTGGAAAGTCAATATTTTCACTGCGCCGTGGCTGAGCAGCATTAATTCCGGCCCAGGCAGCAGCAATAGCAGCACTGCAGTGGTAATGGCTCTCTGCCTGCCCTGGCTGGTATTTAGGTAGTCTGGGATGAGCTTGGAGCATGTGGAGAAGCCTTAGAGAGGTGATAATAAAGCAGTACAGCTTATGGTGAAAATTGGCAGAGGCAGGTAAAGAAAAGGTCTACAGCAATGTTTGGGAGTGTGCAGGGTGAGGTGTTGAGACTGCCTTTCATTATAAGTCATCTACTCCAGCACATCCAAACAAGGCGGATTGCTTTGTACCACTGCTCCCATTAACTTGTTGTAAAAGGACAAGGCACCTTCAGCAGAGTGAATCAGAACCTCATGGGACCAGATCTTTATTCTTTTTAGCTGATGCAAATAGGAATTTGATAGGTGAGCCAAGTGTTCCTTGTTGTACAGATGAGGGAGCAGAGCCATAGGGGAATTGTATGAGCTCAGCAGAGGCACAGGCACCGTATCTTGCTGTCACTTCATGCCATGACAGTCACTGCTTGCACTGGAGAGCCCACCTCTCCCTTTCATCTCTCTAATATCTGTTCTGTTCTGAATTACCTGTCCCAGTCCTGTTCCAAAGGAACCAAAAAACTCCCATGCTAATTTGATATGGCTGAACAGGCTGACTGAGAATTTACAAGCTCGTCACTGTTAGTGTGGGCTGCAGGCAGAGCTTCCTGTGCTCTGAGGGTGTCTGTCTGAGATAGTTGAGTTGTGCATGACAGTGAACGTGTCTGCATCTGTCAGGGTCTGGATATTTCAGTGTCATCCCGGGGGTTAAGTGCCTGCAGTGGAAAGTCATGTTCTAGGATACTTCCTTTAAATCCATGTCATGGTGCATTTCTGTCAGAACAGGTAGCACAAAGAAACCCACTAGTTTGCAGCAGGAAATGTCTGATAACCTGTGCTCCCTGGGCAACAACAGCTCAGCAGGGGCTGAGGAGGTTCTGCTGCATATGGATGGGATCAGCCCTCGGATCCTGTGGCACTCTGCAGTGTTCCATACCAGCTCCATCCTGGCTAGCAGCCTTGCCTCTACTCCTGGGGCCACAGGGACAGCAGGGCCAAGGCCTTGGGTCAGATTTCTCCTGGCTTTCTGGAGAGACAGCTGACCAGCCCAGTGTGGAAATGGGATTACAGAGCACTCAGGGTGCAGAGCATATTTGGGATAGAGCTTCTTACAGGCTGCAAGGCTGTCAGATTGCTGTGGCCTTGCTCAGAGGTGGCAAAAGGCAGGAATAGCTGTGGCTGTGCTGCTGTTCTCAGGCAGGAATGAGCTGACATGCTGGTGTTAATAGTGTGGCTCACAGGTGCTCTGACGTGCAGCCCAATGGCAGCAAGGGATGTGAGCAAGCCAAGAACTGAACTGACTGTGGCAGTGGCACACTGACCCTGCCTTCCCATGCTCAGGGCCATCTTTGAGGTGATTTTACACAGCCTGTGCCTTTCATTCAGTTCCCAGCTGATCTTGGGTAAATTCTATGGCACCTTTGTGGTGTTGGCATCTGTGAGAATGACAGAAGCTATGATAATCCTGCTTTAAACTTCACAGGATTTTTGGCAATGTTAATGATGCTCAGTCTCTTCTGAAGGAGAAAATGCAGTGGTAGGCTGTGGAGCCTCCCCTGCCTGTGCCAAGGTTGTCAGTGCTGTGAGCCTTTAGTCTGAAGGAGAGTGTACAGATGTGAACATGCATAGCTCATCCTTCAGGAGAGAAGCCACAGTAAGTACTGGTGAGAGAGATGGCAGATCCTCACAGAGTGATGCTGATCATAGAGGTGCTAATGCCTTGCTTTTACAGCTTGATCTTGTTTCTGTGTTTCGCAGGGGGGAGTAAATACAAGCCAGTTCATCCACTTATCTCCTCTTTGGACCTTTCTTTAAATTCGGTCAAGTTCCTGATGCATTGACCCAGGTGAGGGATTGTCTTGACCCTCACCATGAAGAGATCTTCCTTGGGATGACCCTGAGTCCCACTATAATTTCTGCTGCAATGCTTTATTTCAGACTTCATTTTGGAGGGATAGGACTGCATCAGTCATGCTCCACAGGGTGCTAAAAGCCCGTGATCTGGGTGATGCTCCAGTGGAGAGGGTTTTGCCAGCTGACTGGGCACTTCTGAACCTGAAGTGTGATGCTGACTTCTCTTTCTTGACCTGATTCTCCTGCTTTCAAGTGTTTGCTTCCCATTCTGATTTCTTGGAGCGTGTGGCGGAATGTGCCCCTGGGAGATGTCTGTGTAGGGAGTGTGGTAAAGGATTCCCTCCATTCCGTGTGAGGGAAGTGTCTCTGCACCAGGGCAGCTGCAGGGGGTGATGCCATCCAGTCCTCTGCCACAGCTGTGGGATCCTGTTCCCATCAGTCACCCCCACAGGAGCCAGATCAATCCCCTGCTACTTTGCAGTCTTCCCTGCAATTGCTGCCAAAAGAAGTGTTGCTTATTTGGAAACTCCGCTGTCTTATTCTGGCAGTGAATGAACTTCCCTGGAATATCAGGGTTTCCAGGGCTGCAAGGTCCAGTTCCCCACCAGCTCACACTGAGATAAACCAAATGTGCAGTCAAAGGGGAAAGTCCAAGGATCATGTGGAGAATGGCTGCAAATGTCTCTTCCCTTCAGGCTAAAAACATAGCTCTTTGCAGGGACTTGGCCACAGTTTTCCATAGAAAGACCACGTCTGGAAATGCTGGCTCATTATTCTTGTGGGACAGTTGTGCTTTGCTTGCTTCCAGTGGCAACTCCACCTGGAGATGGGAAGTCATTGTCTTGCAGAGGACTTGCAGAGTCTGTGGGTTAAAATGGTATGAATTGTCACAGGGAAGGACATTTGCCAGCAGAATTGGGTGCAGCTGGTTGCGGGGAGGGCTTGAGCAGGCAGTTGGGACAACTTTATGAAACATGTATGGTGTGCACAGCAGTCGGATGCTGCCTGTGCTCGGCTGTCATGATTAGCATGATGTGCTGCTGGCACAGCAATGCCTTCCTGCTGAAAGCAGCTCTCCAGAGCCTCTCAGTGTGCCAGTTGCAACGAGGTGACAGTGATGCAGGAGATAAAGAGCAGCCTGGGAGTGGGAATTCATGTTTCCTGATCCTGTTCTGGGCCTTTGAGCATCATACTGATTCTGTTTGCAAGCTGCTAGGAAAGGGATCCCTGATGCCTTCCTAATGCAACGTGCATTGAACCCTACATGCTACTGTCATAGGGTTAAGAGCAAGGGGCCTCAGTTCCTTGTGGTATCAGTAACCCTTGATATGCAAGAGTAGTGAAGCAAGACCTTGAAAACTTGTTCTTTCTATTTGGACACTGGATCTTGGACAGCTGATTATTCCTGCTGGAGAGAAAAACCTGGCCCTTGTATCTGCCACGGAAAAGAAGAGGATGATTTCTTGAGATACCAACATTTTCTAATCCTGTCTTCTAAAAGAACCTGCAGTTCTTCCCACCTCCATGCTACCTGTGAATTTAATGAGCTTCCTTTTTGCTCCTTCATCCAGCTCAGTAGCAAAAGCTCTGAAGAAGGCAGGTGTGTGACAGGTTCCTACAAAATCCTGTTTGTCGATATGCACTGCCTTTGTAGCAGAGGAGACTGCTGATATCTGCTCTTTACACATGGCTCTCTGAGCAGTTTTGTGCCTGCCCTGTCTCTGATTCTCTTAAGACCACATTCCCCTGGCTGATGGGAGTAGCAGGCTGGGCACTGGAAGAAGCCTTTTGGAGTGCAGGTTCTGACAGGGAGTGCTGTGCCCAAAGCCTGTTAGACTCTTGGAGGAGGGAGATAGATGGGAGTGATGTGATTTGCTCTTGACAAATCCATATTGGCTGCAACTCATCTCCTTGTTATCTCATTGATTTTTGGAGGGCTTGGAATTGGGTCTTTGAGGAAACAGGGCAGTGTGTGTGAAGGCACAAGAGCTTCCTCTCTACAGTACGAGTGCTGAGTTGAGTTGTTGGCCGCTGCTCTTGAAGTCTCTCCTCTTCCCCTCATGGCTTTTTGCTCCTCAGCATCCCCGTGCTGATGGGGTGGGTGGTTGTCTGTGTCCCCTCTGTGGTGTTTTGTCACACCCTAGCGGCTTGATGGCACAGTGGCCATGGATGTGCCCCTGCCACAGGCTTCAGGGCACTTGCTTTGCCTTCTTCCTTTGGAAGAGTGGTCTGGGATTCAGCCCCCTCTTGCTCACAGCATGCCTGGTTGTCTGCTTGGGAAGAACTGCGTTCAACCCCCAGATCATCCCACTCCAACATCCCTTGGGGTGCCTGTGCCAAGTAGAAGGTGAGCTTGTTTGTGCTGCTGTAGCAGCAGTTCCCTTCTCCTGTGTTAAAGATGCTGCTTTTCCCCCTCCCTCACGAAGAGGCCTGGCTTTGGAAAGGCAGGATGAGGCATGATTTCCTTCATCCATCTGAGTTCCCAGCAAAGCCATTACAGTGCCAGAAAATGACTCCTGACAATGCCAGCAAAAATGTCAGCACCAATTCCTGTCCATTTGGAGGGAAGTCTAGCTAAGACAGGTTATTTAGTTACTCTTCTGTGGTTGCTGTGGGATCATCTGGGTGGTGCTGGGTGAGATTCCCATGGAGGGGATCTGCTGAAGGCTTGAGGGCTTGAACCTAAAGCCTGTTGCTGGCTCAGGACTATTGCAGGGAGGGGATGGGGCAGTTGTAGATGATACAGCTGATGCATAGGACATGGTGGTGGCTGTGCTTTACCAGTCTTGGCTTCTCCAGGTCACAAAGCAGCAGAGGGATGCACAAAGCCAGCTTTTTTTGAGAGTGTTGATAGCACAAGGAGTGCTGGAAGGCAGTGGGGCCCATCTCTGAGAGCTGGGACTGACTGGATCCAGGGCCATGTGGGCAGCAGGGCAGAGAAGGTCATTCCTCTGTTCTTTAGAGTCTCAGAAATGTAGCTGAATCTGGGGCAAAACATCTGAGCTTACTTTGTTTAGGCTTCTTCCTACCCATATCTCTGATCAGAGGCAAATTGTGCACTTTGGTAGAGTAGAAACTCAAGGTATGTCTTCACAGAGGTAGCACCAGTGGTTCAGATTCTCCCAGAGATGGCTGAGGTGACCTGGTGGACTTGCCCTGCAATGGTGCTCAATTGTCAGTCTCAGAGTCACTGGGCTTCCTTCTGTCCCCTGTGGGGTTGGTTTGTGGGTGCTCTGCCCCTGGGCTTGCTTGGCTGGCACGCTCTTGGCTTCCCTCTCCTCCTTAGCCACTGGAGAATGAGCAGAAATTCTGCAGCTACCAGCCATGGGGAATGAAAGCACTGGAATGCTTAAAAAGCAATTAATGTTTGCCACCACAGATCTAGCAGTGCATTGCTCTTTCCAGTCGCATTCCCTGCCTCTGGCCCCCTCACCACCTGCTGCATTTTGTGGGTTTTCTTTTATCAGTTGCTTTTCATTTTCACTTGAGCTGTCAGTGAGAGCTGAAGTTCAGATTAAGTTGCAGCTGAGATGTGCTTTGCTGGGGATTATGGAGCTGGCTGTGTGTGTAGCTGCCAGGTAGAGCAGGAAAAACAAAGCTTTTTTAGCAGGCTCTGAGCAGACAGAAACCTCTGCTTTCCAAGGCTAAAAATGGTGCTCCCAGGCTCCAGTGTGCACTGGTGAAACCAGTACCACTTTATGGAACTGATTGATTCAGTCTAAATAGGACAACTGGTCTGTGCTGACCTCCTTGGTGAACTGGAGCCTCTGGGCTAGCCCAGGGAGCTGCCAGCACTGGTGGAGGCTCAGGCAGCACCTGGACAAGAGCAAAGTCTGTTCCCACTGATGCATTTTGGTCTGATGCAGGTTCTAGGTGTAACAGAGAGAAAAATTGAAGCTTTGACATATATTTCAGCTTTTTTTTTGTTTGTTTGTTTGAATGAGTTCATTTTCTCTAATTGCTTCCTCTGGGAAGCTCCCTGGTTGTGTCTGTTGAGATGATGCATCACTTGTGGCATTAAATGCAACTGCCATGATCTGGGAGGCAGAATGAGCCAGAGCCATCCATGGAGAGAGGAATGGCTTGGGCACCAGCAAATGGACTTGTAGGGCTGGTCTGAATTCATGGACTGTACTGAGTTAAAATAACCAACACTGAGTGGCTTTTTTTTTTTCAAAATGTTAAAAATATCCCAGATTCTTCATAAATCCAAGGGATGCAGCCACAGTTGCCTAGCACAAGTGTGGATGACTGTCCTCCCTCAGAGCCCTGGTGGGAGCTGCAACACTTGTGCTGAGTTGATATTTTAAGGACCCTTACTGAGCAAATTGCCTGAATCTTTAGTTTGGCAGCTGGGCTGCCCCAGGGTGAGATACAGAGCAGTGGTTCAGGTCCCTGCTCCTGCTGCTGACAGTGGGGTGAACTGACCTCATTCATTACTCTCACAGGGCAGAATGTCCAGTCCATGGACTTGCATGTGGCTGCTGCTACACATTTTGAGCAGACTGCCGTGTTTCCCAGAGAGTCCAACAGAGCTGGGAGAACTTTGCCATGGCAGGGTGGCAGGCCCAGCTGTCAGGTTGGCAAAGGCATCCCACTTTGCCCATCTCTGGGGTCACTGGGCTGCAGCATGGTCATCCCACAGCCTGGGGGTTTCACTGCTGCTGTGTGACAGGAGCACAATGATGCTCTGCCCCAGCCCTGCCCCACATTTATGTCCTGTCATTGCAGCCTGTTGCCAAGGGCCACTGGCATTCCCTCCCTCTGAGCCTGGATGATGGAAGCCTGATTTCCAGCCTGCCACCTCCAGGCCCTTCATTCCTTGCTGCTCTCATTTCTCTGAGTCTCTCCAGGAGAAATTCACCAAGGAAGCCAGCTATTGCTGGAAAGGCCTGCCGTTTTCAGAGCTGTAATCCCCCTGCCCTGTTCTGAGCTCCCAGTGTCAGAGGCACAGCCTTGCTTGCTGGGATGCACTTGGCAGGAATGCTGCACAGCTTAGCAGTGGCCAAGGTGATCTCTAAAAGCATCTCTGTGTTGTTAGATAGCACTTATCTGTTGGAGAGAGTGAAGGAGTGAGCAGGCCTGACCTCCAGAGCACAAATGAGACTAAAACCTCATGCCTGAATATCTCAGATGATCTCCCTGATCTCCTTCCACCTACAGAAACATGCAAAAAACCAGTAAATACAATAGCCAGCTGCTAAAAGATGCTTGGTGGAAAGATGCTTGTCCTAAAGGGGAGCAGTGTGAGGTAGTGTGGTGCTTGCAGCCACAAAGGATGCCATAAATTGGGTCCTGTGTGATGATGAGCCACTGTCACAACATATGGCAGCCAGTGTGGGCTGTGAAGTCTGAGCCCCTCAGCGGGTGCCTGCTGCCACCCAGAATGGCTCGCAGCCATCTGCTGTGGCTGCTCCCACCTCCTGCTGGAGGCATGGCCTGAGCCTGTGCTTCCTGCTTGGAGCCTTCACAGAGCAGCCTCATCCTTCCCTTGGAAAGGTTTGGAAAGCTCTAGGCCCAAATGTTTCATGTAAACCTTCATGTCAACATCATGTCCATGTGCTGGAGATGGAACAGATGCTTCCTGCCCTCCTCAGCTGTGTGCTCCCTCCTGGAAGGGGCTGGGGTGCTGCAAGTCCTGAGGGTTCATGTCCAGTCTGAAATTCCTCAAACAAGGCATGACAGTGAAAGTTTGTTTAAAATTCCCTAGCATCTAATCTCCCCAGATGCTGGTGAGATAACAACATTTTTTTGCAGGGTTACTCAGCAACGAAAAAATATTTGGGTCAAGTTGAGCTGTTTACATTCATCTTGGTTTATCCATCTTGTAGGGAATGAAACAAGTTTCTTGTTAAGTTTTTCCCTCTTCATTTTATTTTTATCTTGGTGCTTTGTATAAAAAGTATTCCATGTGAATCATGGGTATTATGATTCCAGTCATGATGAAGGCCTTGTGACATCTCTGTGCTGTGGTGGTGGTACACAAGGGATGAGTAAGCTGTGCTCCGTGCAGTGAGACCCAGCCTGGTGTGCATCTCCTGCATTTTCTTGGCCTTCTGATTTTGAATGCAGAAGCCCCAGACTGTGAGCCTTTGTTGGAAATAGGAGTACATTTATCTCCTGTCTTCTAATGAGGTGCCCAGTGCCCTAGGGTTTCACACGTGGTTCTCCAGTCTGTCTGTGAAAATGCTCTTGGGGGACCAGACCTGTTCTTCACACTTGTATTATGTTTTCATGGACTCTTCACTTTCTGATTCAAAGGGAAGGTTCAAATAACAAAATGTCTTTCAGAAGTCAGTTTCTGATTTTTGTGTGATCACAAAGTCCTGAAAAAGAGACTTACCATAGGATTGCTTGTGCTGGGCTTGGTCTTATGGGAGGCTTAGTTTTCTTTGGGGATCCTAAAAACCATAATTTGACTGAAGATTGTCCCATAGCTTTAGAAGAAATATCCAATGCCTGTCCCAGTGTATTGGCCTCTCTGATTTGTGCTCTGTGTCCTGGGGCTCTCTCAGTCTCATTGAATTAAAGTGATAGAGGCTGTAAAACCTGAAATGAAACCATCACTGAAGGGGCTCTTCCTGTCTGTGAGCCCTCTGTGCTCACCAGCCAGGGAAGCTGTCCCTCCCTTTGGGCCTCTTTGGAAGTGTTGCCATTGAAAAGGATGGAGAAAAAACCCCTAAAACCCAGGCTGGAGACAGATTGTGCTGCACCAACTGCAGGGAAGTGCCAGGCCTGGCTGAATAATCTGAAAGCATTTTGTGTCATTGAGGTCAAGGGTGTTTTTCTGACACCCAGGGGCCTGTCCCACGCACAGATCTCCAGGTGCTGCCACAGGGCTCTGGGTAAGGGGTGGATGGGCTGCTTCCAGGAGCACCTGGGACTGCTGTGGGAGGTGAGTGTGTCACATGAATGGGAATAGGTCAGCAGTGGGGAGCAGGTCTTTGTGTGGGCATTAATATGTTTGTGTGACTCAGGGAATGAAAAAAAAAAACAAACCTACCAAAACTGTGTTTTATCCTCTCCTTCCCAGTGTGTGCTGTGAAGGGAAGAAGGGGTCTTCAGGGGCAGCAGGACAGATCCTTCTCTGGAGCAAGTATTTGTAGCTCTGTTGATTTAGTTGGCATTTCACTGATTAATACCAGTTGAGAATCCAGGCTGGAGTGTTTTGTATGCTTGTAAATAATTGAACGCCATGTGAATACAATGATGTAAGGGAGGATGGGAATAAAGCAGAGACACTGAGAAATTTTAGATTTTTTGCAACGAGGCTTTTATGTGGAAACACATTGGCATCTTGGCTGTGAGGCACTATGGTCGAGTGTGAGGGTTTTTTCATCATAATTATAAGGACTAGAGCTGGAGAGCTGTTGAAAATGTGAAAAATGGCAAGCACATGTCAGATGGGGAGAGGGAGGCTGCTGCCAGCTGTTTCCCCCTCCCTCTGCCTGACTAGGTTTGATAAATATACATTATTTTTTAATACTAAAAATGAGTCCTAGTTCTGGCAAGGTGCTAAGTTGAGAAACCTGGAGATTAAAGCCCTCGTTATCCAGGGTGAAGCAGCAGCAGCACAAGCCTCTCCTGTGCACTCAGGGACCCCGTTAATGCACAGCTTCTTCAGTGCAGGCCAAGGGATGCTTCTTGTGGTGATGGTGTTTTGTGGTGTGGGCTACAGGCCTGTTTTACACACTGGCTGCCAAATCCCTGCCCATAAAAGATGTCTTTTGACAGCCAGGGTTGGTGGGAGCTGATATCGACCCTGTCCCTCTTCAGTGGTCTGGGAGCAGTTCCCAAATTCATGGCTCTCCTGTTTCCCCTGTGTAACATGGCTGTGACAGCTCCAGCCCCTGCTCCCAGGGAGATGTGAGGTTAGGAAATCGATGGATGTGTTTAATCCCATCTGCATGTGTGATTTAGGGACAAGACACGAGCCAAGGCAGTGGCCTGGGAGCTGGTGGCTGCCCTTGGCTGTGATGCTGGCACTCCAGGGAGCCTGGATGGAGGCTGCTGATATGTGGATGTGCTTCAAAGCCTGGAGGCTTCCCAGGAGCTCCCATGGGAGGAGGTGAAGCTGTGAGGACTGGAAGTGGGCCTGCAGATCATGTATGAGATTCCTAGAGCTCCGGGTTGTGCGTGATCTGGTCAGCTGGCAAAGAGGGACTCTGTCTGCCTCGTATCTCCTCACAAACTGGGAAGAGGAAAATGTGGGGTTTTGAGAGTTATTCTTGTTTCTAAAGATTAATGAACGAGCTCCAGAAAGGCTCGGTTTAGTTAGAGCCTGTGGGCTTGTCTTTTTGCCCATTGCAGAGTAGAAATTAATGTCCCTAATTTCTCACCCCCTCCTGGGCTGGGGCTGAGGCAGCTGAGCAGCAGCACAAGGCAGGAGCTGGCTCTGCCTGCTTGCAGGACCTGCTGCTGCCATTTCATGTCTTGTCCTGCTCAGGCTGTTGGTGAATTACTGTGCTCACTCTCTTGGGGAGGCTTTGTATTCTTCTTTTCTTTGTCACTGTCTGGAGCTTGAAATAAAAGTCAGTTGGGAATGAATAAGGGGGGTTTGTGCTGGGGGTGGGGCAGTCTAAGAGTGGTGACAGATGCCCTCCATTTCTTGGGCAATGGGCACAGCTCAATGCCATAAGCCATTTTTATCCAGAGCTTGGAATTTTCTCACTGCAGTATTTATCAGTTAGCTATTCACCGCATTGCAAATCCTCTCTGCTACAAGATCTCTGCTCTGCTAGTCCCTGGGTTGGGACAGCCTGCACAGATTGTGGTGGCCTCCCCCGCTGCCTCCAGCCCTTGCCCAGGAGGAGCTCGGGTGGGAATGCAGTAGTGCAGAGTGGTGAAGTCAAGATTAAGATGTGCTGGGTGACAGATAAATCCTGAAATCCCACGGATGGTTGCCCTTGGGATAGAGGCACAGCAGGAGATGAAGGAGCAGAAGGGATGGTGGTCTGAGGGCAGACTGCGGAGCCCAGGTGAAATCCCAACCCTGAGATCTTTAGTGTGATCCATGGTAGTGCTGGGGGTCAGGAGCTTTGCCCGTGTTCTGAAGGGAGGTGACACTTTTTGCACTGCTCCCTGTGTAGAGCCAGCTGTCCTGTCCCATCAGGCAGGTAGCAGGAGAGCAGGATTTAGGGGCTGCAGAGGTGGTCAGACCTGGAGCCTGTCAGAACACTCACTACAGGGGAAAAACCAGAGCCCGTGTGGAAATGTAAACAGCAAATGCTAGAGAATATGGTGCTGGGGAAGAACTCAGCCCTTGCCCTGCAGACTCATTCCAAAATGCATATTAAGGGTTACCCAGACAACCTTAATACCTTCAGCAGTGGGACCTTGAGAGCCACCTGGAGAGCAAGGGGCTTGCAGACAGTCTCAGCAGTGCCCACAGAGTAACATGCTTTATCTCTCACCTTGACTTCACTCTGTTGCTGTCACCTGAGACTAAACTGCCATCAGGTTCAGCTCAGAGACTTATTGCTGCTTCGGGGATTCTGGTGAGCCATTGATGCAGCATTGAAATATTTATTTCATAAGAATCCACCAGGAAATTTCCAAACAAGGCAGCCCTGTGGGGGTACTCTTGAAAGGACACCGAAGCAAATGCTGAGCTCCCTGAAAAGCTTTTCTTTTTTAATGGTATTGGGACCTAGGGTGCAAAGCTGCCTGTGGCAGGACTGCCTGCTTTCCTCTGGAAGGCAACTGTGACTCCCTAGGCCAGGGGGTTCCTATCTAATTTAAATATATGAAAATGGAACTGGGTAACGAAATCATCCTCATAACATTCCTCATACAGCAAAGACCTGATTTCTTCCTAGGAACCAGAGTGAAGCACCAGTGGGAATTCTATGCCTGAAAGATCAGAGCTAGGGCATTGCCTTGGCAAGGAAGGAAAACAGCAGTAAAATGCTAAAATGGCAGGACAAGCACTGCTTTCAAACCCTCCTTTGTAACTGGCATTTCATTTGTCTCAGGCTCCCAGGGTCTGCCCTGCTCCGTGAGCTCCCTGGGGTACATCAGGCTCATTCAGTGGCCAAGGCTGGGGACAAACCTGATGTGTGTCCTGTTTGTGACCTGTCTGCGATTTCATCCATGAGAAGCTCTTAGGAGTCCCTGGGACTGACCCCACACCATTGTCCCCACAGGGGAGGGACAGTGGGCTGTCTCCACATGGTTTGCTTCCATTAAAGCATCAAGTCAAAGCAGGAGTCAGACTAGAGGGGATACTCTGGGCTGCTTGGTGGAAGGGCTGTGGATATCCAGGAGGGTTGGGGTCTGTCCTTGTGCTCCTGCCTGTCCCCAAGCTGCTGGCAACCCCTTAATCACAGCATGCTTACTGCTGAGAGGTGGTGGAAAGGGGTAGGAGCCGCAGGAAAGCAAAGCTTTTTTACTGAAATAGGTTGAAAATACTCAAGTGGTGACGTTTTCATGACTACATGTTGAAGGGGCACTTGTAAGAGCACCTTTAAAAAAAAGAAAGTGAGATTTCTAATCTATTATTCATCCAGGAAACATCATTTCAGTGTAAAATAAAATATTTTCCTTTTCCACCTCATTCTTAATATACTCTTTTCTCTCTCTCTCTCCCCCGCCTCCTTCCACCCTGCAGTGCTCCAGGGAGCAGTATGTATGAAATTATTTTGTAAAATCCAATAAAAATTTTAATCAGGTCAACATCATTACAGGAAAGGAAAGTGATGGAGCTTTCCTGATCCATAAAAAAAAACCATGTAGAGGAAAAGAAGCAATGTAAACATGCAGTTGTAGAAATAGGAGCACAGAGCTTCACACCTGGACACCATGCAGTGCCTCCTCCTCCTCCTGTCTCCATGGAGCACAGTCTCACTTTGAGCCAAATGCAGCACACATCTCTCATCTCCTTGCACATACACCAAATATACTCCAGAGTAGGGAATTGAGGCGTATTCTGAGTTGGAAGGGGCTCACAAGGATCCTCAAAGTACAGCTCCTGGCCCTGCATGACACCTCAAGAGCTCTACCCTGTGCCTAGAGCATTGTCCAAATGCTCCTGAAGCTCTGGCAGCCTCGGGGCTGTGCCCATGCCCTGGGGAGCCTGGGCAGTGCCCCACCACCCTCTGGGGGAGGGATCTTCTCCTGATATCCCCCCTAACCCTCCTCTGAATCAGCTGAAGCCTTTCCCTCAGGTTCTGTCACAGGGAGCCTGCCCCTCATGACAGTGCTGCACACCACACTGCAATGAGGTCTCTCCTTTTTCTCCAGGCTGAACAAACCAAGTGACCTCAGCCATTCCATTCATGCCTTCACCCTCTAGACCATTCTCCAGCTTTCTAGCCCTCCTTTGGACACTTTCTAATAGCCCTATGCAAGCAAAAGTCTTTGGCCAATGCCCTTTAGGACAACACCCACCTCTACCTGGAGGTCCTAGCAGACCCTGAGGCCTGTATGTCCCAATATCATCTTTAAACCATGACTGGTAAAGCAGAGGGCCCAGCCAGCTCTGTGGCAGCTCCTCTTTTTAATCCCTGTCTCTCCAATTATCATGGAGGGGAATAAAAAGCCCTGGTAGCACATGGTCATGCTCTGAGGATTTGCATAGTGCATTAAGGCTTCCTAAGATCTTCTTCCGATCCTGACATTTACAGAAACTGCAGCTGCTGAGGCTCCTCTCCATCTTTCCTCTTTCAGATTAAATCTGAACTTCTAAATCTGCCAGAAGGGAGCAGGGGGAGGAATTGGGAACAGAACTGCCTTGCCCTGGCCTCGGTTTGTCACCGCTGTCCGAAATGTGGAGCTGGGCCAAGCGATAGGAGTGATGGATGTCCATGCAGGTCAGAACCCCTGAGGGAGAGGAGAGACATACCAAGCCCTAAAAGTAATATACTGATGACTTTCAAGGGATTTGCAAAAGCCTCCAGGAATGAATGCTTAGAATAATATGTTTTTGCCATTGGATTCCTTGAGAGAGTGCGGGAGGGGCTGGCTCCCTCCAACACCCTTCCCACTGAGGACAAGGTGATGGTTGTGGATGAGAGCTCTGGAGCTGAGAACCATCCTCTGAGGAGCCCACCCATGGAAGGGGAAATGTGATTCCTGAGATTAGCACAGCTCCTGCCAGAGATGTCCATCTCTGGGAATTCTCCCATGGAGTGCTGCCTTCCTTGGGGAAGCAAGGACTAGCAAAATAGCCACGCACCCTTGTGCTTTTCTGATTCTGCTGGGACATAGGATTGTCCAGGAGGACTAGGGATGCTTTTTGCAGTTCGGAGAAGCAGAGATGGGAGTTTCAGCTCTTGGGAATGAGGGTGCCTGGTGTTTTCAAGCTGGAGACAGTTGAAGTTGAGTGGTGTTGAGTTTCCTGGGAGGGTGACATCAGCAGGAGCAGTGCAGGGACTGGCAGGGCCATGAGATGTCCTATAAAAGGTGGGTGAATTCCACCCTGGAGCACGAGGTGTCTGTGGGGACTGTCCCAAGCAAGGGTGGATCACTGAGGTGTGTCCAGTGCCAGCACTGACTGGCATCAGGCTTGGAGCATGGAAGTGTCCAAGGCCAGGCTGGACGGGGCTTGGAGCAACCTGCTCTGGTGGAAGGTGTCCCTGCCCATGGCAGGGGGTTGGAATGAGATGGTGCTTAAGGTTCTTTCCAACCCTAACCAGTCTGTAATTTTATGTGTTGTCGTTCATCACCTCAACTGTCCCCTCTGTGCAGCAGTGTCCCCCTGCATGGTGGTGTCCCATGTGCCTTGTGTGGTTGTGTGGTTGAGCCCCGGAGCTGGAGCCTCCCCTCTCTGCTGGCAGATGGGCTAAAATAGGAGTCAAAACATTCAGCGCTTTGGAAAGAAAAATAAGCTCCCAGGCAAGTGCCAACTGCAGCAGCCATTTTGGCAGAGCATTGTGGTGCAGGGGGATGGGGTGACAGTCTCAGGGTCCCTGGGGACATCGCTGAGGGGAATCAGCCCTGCCCAGGCTGTGCCCAACCGGCAGCGCCCGGCTGGACGGGCGGAGGTGGGAGAAGGCGTCCTGCCCACGGCCCTGGGGCTGGCACCTCCCTCCTCCCCGGGAGCTTTCTGTGCCACCCTCCCAGTACACACGCACACACATCACACGCCTCTGACGTTATTCTCCTTGGGTTGCTGTAGGACTCAAAAATGTCCATTTTAGGGTTTTTATATTTTGGGAGCCAGGCTGAGAAATTTTTTCATGGTCACTGACAAGCGGCTTATGGGAAACAGATGAACAATACTCCCAGGAATTTCTCTTATTGCTGCCTGTGTTTAAAATATAAAGTTAGAGAGGGAAGGGGGGAAAAAAATAAAGTTTTTCAGGCTGAATTCCAGTCGAGTGCTACAAGATGTTCCCTGAAGTTCTCCCTGTAAGGATGCAGATCTCAGATGATGCAAGTGGGCATGAAAAGCTTGGCTGGGTCCAGATCTGATTTGGAGTGAGGCCCTGCTTGCCTGCTAGGAAATTGCTGGTCTTCCCAAAGTGTTTGGTGTTTCCTGGAGCCCAGAAAGAAAAGACAAATACACCCTGAGGTCAGTGGCCATGGGAGTCTCTGCGTGGTGGCCACAGCCAGGCCTGGTGGTTCTTTCCAGAGGAGACCATGAGCCTCTGATCTTCCCACTGTGGAGAACTGATTTGCTTCCCGGGGGCTGGTGGTGATGGAGGACTTGGTGAGCGCCCTCAGCTCCCACTGGTGCCTACAACAGGGATGGACTTCTTGGTTTTCACCTTTCCCAGTGCTGTAGATGTGACTCTGTAGGTTCTGCAGGATTAATGCCTGAACCTGCCTGGTCCTGGCAGCTGGATGTGATTCCTAAGCCCTGTGCTGCTGCCTGCAGGGCTGTGCTGGCTGTGTCCATGGGCTGCAGCCCTGTAATAGATGGCAAGAGGGACGGATGGCCCAAGGGGTAAATAAATCTTGTGGGCTGGGTGATATAACAAAGCACTTGACCTTTGCCCTGGTGGTTTATTTTGTAATCAGTGCCTGGCGATTGATTTATGGGATAATCAATCTTTCCCTCTCTCCCTTCCTCTGGCCTTGGCGTTGCCTGCACCATGGTCCTTGCTTTTGAGTGATGACTCCAGGCTACAAACAGCACTGAGGGACGAGGCTGCCCAGCCCTGCCTCCTCCTTTCCCCCATGTCAGACGTGCTGTTTGCAGCCCCACCTGCCCAGTGAGTGTTCATTAGAGAACTCTCATCCCTTTGGCAGGGGCAGTCCTCCCCGCCTTGCCAATCTGCAGCACTCCTGGCCTGGCAACTGCCTTCCCAGCACCTCTGTTTAGAACTCCTGCAACAAATTGTCCTCAATGAAAAGCTTTCCTGCCTTGTGATGGATTTCCCTCACATAAATTGAGACTGTGGGCAGCATCATCCTTGCTCTTCCCAGAGATGCATTCCACTGGGAAGCTGCAGTGGGAGCAGTGAGGCCTGTGCAGGGGTAGAATTCCTGCCCAGGAGATGCTCGCCCTGGTGTGTGTTCATAGCATGGCTTCAGGCACAGGGCAAAGCCAAAACCTGCTCAGTGACAGGCAGTAACTTCCTCCCTGGCTATAACGCCCAGTTTTTCATATTTATACTATTATTCCCCTTTCTATTGTACTGGCTTCTGTTTACTCAGTACTGTGCTGCCTGACAGCTGCATGAAGCTGTGCTGTGGGTTGGGGCAGGCAGAGAACGCCTGTGGTATCCCTTGGGATGGGCTAGTGAGGATGTGTGCTGCATTCTCCACTGCTGCTCAGTAAATCTGGCCTTCCTGGGCCCTGGCTGTCCTTTGCTCCCTACCTGAGAGGCTGGCTCGCTGCTCTGATAGCTGCTGTGTGCCCAAGGCTGCCCAGCCATTGATAGGGACCGTGCAGGTATCTCATAAATAAGGGATTGGGAGGAAAGAACAAGTGAGGGAGCTCAGCTTGTAGCGGGTGTGTGACGGGGAGCAGGTTCACCCAGTCAACGATAGCCTTAGGAGGGCATCCAAGTGTCAATTCCAGCAGCAGGGCATCTGTGATAAGCCACAGAGATACCAGCAGAGGGGAAAGCTCTGAATCTCACCAGCCTTTACTGGAACCGAGGCTGCAGGGCCAAGGCTCTGAGTTCCTGACAAACTCTGGGAAATGCTTCTCAATTTGGATAGCTTTAAATTTGGGTTCACATTTCTGTCAGAGGCCCATCCTGACAATGTGTTCTGACTGAGACCTGCACGTGTCCCACCAGCCCCAAGGATAGGATGTCATGTACCCTGCTTTGAGCAATCATGGCAACATGATGGCACCAGGAGAGCTGCCTGCACTGCTGGGCACCTGTGGGACAGGCTAAGGGGAGCTCTCGTAGATATAAAGGGCTTTGAGTAGGAGGCTGCTGGAAAAAGAGGCCCCAGCCCCTTGGCATGTAGGGCCAGCTCTGTGTGTGTTACTGCCTCCATAATCCTGAGGTGATTCTGTGTGGGATGTGGGGCTGGGCTGGCTGTGATCATCCTAGTGATGGCACCTTTCCTCTAAGGTATTTTTAAATATCTCCTTCCTTTTAGAAAGTCTTTCCTTATAATCTGTTCTTGTCCTTCTCTTATTTAAGTCCATTCCTTCTTGTAATACATCATCCTTGGTCAGCCTTAAAGGTTGGCAAAGCCTGAGGGAGGAGAGGAAAGAGTTATAATGTCTGAGGGACTAAAGGTTTGATTTGGATGCAACCACATTTATTCAGCAGCAAATTACATCTTCAATCAAACCAATGCAAATCAGGCTCCCAGTTCAGTCTGTTTGTTTGGACTTAGTGAGTGCAGGGGGATTCATTATTTCTTGTGCTTCCCCCATCCCTGGAAGTTCCCGTGCGCATGTTCCGACCTGCGCACACTTGCCTGTAAAACCCTCCTCCTCCAGGGTGATGTGCTCTTGGGAATAGGAACATGATGATCTCTGGGTTTGGGTAGAGCCTGGGTCCCTTGGGAAAGCAGCAGAAAAGCAGCAGCTTGTGCCCAGTGTGGCAGGAAGGGAAGGGTACCTCGGAGCTGCAATTAGAGCTCTCTGAATAATTCAGTCTTTCAATGTGGTGTCTGAAGTAGAACAGTTAAAAGAATGTCTCTGGGAGACTGACAGTGATCCCTTTCTGCTCACACACACCCCGAGGAAGAAACAAACCATGAAAATCCATTTCATTTGTTTGGGGTCATTTCATTTTACTTCTTGTTTGTGCATGCCGGCTCACTTCCTCAGTGAAAAGGGCTCTATTTTAGAAACATCCAGGAAAAATAAGTCAGGGCTGAAATTTTCATTTCACTTCTTTTTTCTGAAGTTTGTCTCCAAATTTGACCTGTATGTCTTTGGATTTGAAACCTACATTTTAAGGTGGAGAGGTGAGAAAAGATAAATCCATCACTTTATGAACAATTTCACTTGCCTTCATCCCAGTCTGCCCTGGACGTCTGTGTGTCTGTCCCTACCTGAGCCTGCTGTGAAACCCCTGTAAGTCCTTCTCTTGCACCTCGTGCCCTACAAGAGTGGGGCCATGGGCAAGCCATCCATGCCATGTGCAGTCAGGCTGACCTGGGAGGCTCCCAGCACACGGGTAGGACACAGCCCAAACATGAAAGCAGTCACCTGATTTCCCCTGGGTAGAGGGAGGCTTCTTCCCTTGTAATTGTCCTTTGTTTCTGGAATAGCCATGGCAGTTTTTGGAGAAGAACCCATTTGTGGGTTTGTGTTTGATCTGCTCCGACACACCAGGGGAGGTGAGTTGGGTGCTGCTGTGTCCTGCAGCACTCCCCAGCTCCTGGGTGCACATATTCCTCCCCAGGGCCCTGATCCTGCACTGGCCCACACTGCCAGATGGAATAAAACTTGACCAGAAAGCTCAGGAGAAGGCTGCAAGGTCTGGGCTGAAAGTGGTAAATCCTTTGAGGCTGGAGGCGTCTTTATGCTGCATGTGTGTCATGAGGGATTTTTGTTCCTGCTTGCAGCCTCCTGTTATCCTTGCCTACCAAGTCCAATCTGGATTCACTGCACAGAACGTTTTGAGCTGAAAACAGCTCAAAGCACCTCCTGGAAATGCTAGGAAAAATTTCCATACTGGGGATAATGAGCGGTGAGTGCAGAGGAGGGTCACAGCGGGAATTCCTTGCTCCTAGAAAGTTGCTCTGAGCCTGAATTTCAGTGCCACAGAAACCTTGGAGGATTTAATACATGGGTCTGGGTTTGTTGTTTTTGTTCACTCCTGAAATGGGTCAAAAAGCTTTGCATTTTTTCATGGATCCACAATCATGTGCCGTATTCTCTCAGAAACACTTCAGCTGCTGTGTGCTTGGTGCTTTCCCAGCTGCCAGGGCTGCTCAGGGCTTTGAGACTGTTCCTTAGGGTTGGTGTTGTCTGGCAACCATGTATTTCTCAAGGATATGTTCAAAGTGCCAGGAAGGCTGGAGGCAGGGACACTCCTAACAACTACAACACACGGGAGGCTGAGATGTTGGACCTCTCCTTCAGCTGAAACCTGCTGGTACATCAGGGTGGTGGGTTGATCAAGCCTGGCTTTCATGGGTGAGCACAGACCTCCAACTGCTGCACCCTGGTTCCTCCATCATCCAGGCTGTCTCCTGGCAGAAACAGAGCTGAGGTCACTCTATCAGCAAAGCCCACTGTGACCCTCAGCTCTGAGCTGGCCTGTGGCAGCAGAGAAAAGATCTCAAAAGCAGCAAATGAGTGCCTGTGCTTTCAGAGGGGCACGTGGCCCCCAGTGTCAGCTGGTTGCCCAAGACCCTGGACCCATCCCTCTTCTCCAGGGACCATGCCTGTGTTGGGCAAGACTGGCTCATCTCTGAACTCCTTGTCTCTGTCCCAAGCAGCCTAGAGGTTGTTTATCTTTCGTAGATACTCTGCCCTGTAAATATTTGCATGTAAAGCCAGAGTTATAGACCGTGTTATTTATGTAGAGGAAATGGATATTTAAGGCTCTTCCTCTTTGTTATTGCCCACATTATTTTTAGGATGCCAGACCCCTTTTTATAGGGGAGCTGCTGCTGTAATCAGCATTTCAGAGCTGGCTGGTTTAAGGCTTTGGCTCCTAATGCCTCTCACCTGCTGCCTGGGAGGGGCCTGGCTGAGCTTTCAGAGGGGGTGCAGTGACTTTTTCCATTAATTGGGATTCCCTACCTCTTTTCCCATTGATCTTCCCTTCCTAGATGGGCCTGGGTTTTTTTACCTTTACACCCTATAAATTCTCACACACCCCTTTCTTCCCCCCCAATTCCTGTATGTCTTTGGGCAGGCTGTCAGTGACTGCTGGCCATTTTTAGTCCCCTGGTTCCAGTGCAGGGCTGGCCCTGTGCCCTGCTTTCCCTGATACCAATAAGCTCTCCTTGGCAACAGCTCCACACTGGCAAAACGTTTCCCTCATCCCACAGACCTCTTGCAGACCTGTCCTCCCTTGGCAACCCAGTTCTCTTTCCTGGTTTTCTGTGTCCCTCTTCATTTGCCTTGTCTGTCTGAAGACCTTTATAATGCCAGCAGATGATTTGGTTCAGAAAGAGCTCCCCAGAGCCCATCCTCTGCCTGGCCTGGCATCTCAGCATCCATGTGCGAGCACCCCATGGTCCCTGAGGGTCACCCCTCTCCAAGGGCCAGCACAGGGTTGCCTGTGGAGGGGGCAGTGCTGGCCTTCCTCCTTCCCTCACCTCAGGTTGCTGTGGTACAGCTGAAACTCTCATCCAGAGTGTCATCATCTCACGGCTCAATTCCTTCAACATCCTTTTCTCTGGCCTTGACAAATGCAATCTTCTCCCACTCCTGCCTGTTCAGAGCTCTGCTGCAAGGATCATTTTCTGCGCCTGTCATTTTGCTTGTGTCACCCATGCTTAACTTGCTTTTGCTGGTTCCTGCTGGCAAACAGCAGTTACCTGTCTCTGCTCTCCAGCCCTTTCACAGCTTTCTTTGCTGTTAACCTCGTCGTCCCTTTCCACACGTGGTTTCTCACTGTCACTCAGCCTCTGGTGACAGCCTCTGCCAGCGCCCGCCGTTGTCTCCCAGCTCTCTGCTTTCTGCTCCAGTGCCTCTTGCTCGAAGAGGAACTCCCAGAGGCATCCCACAGAAATGTGTCCCTGCCCTTCACCCCTCATTTGCCAACTTCTTTCCCAAATTGGTGACAATGGCTCAGGCACAAGTGTGGGAACCACCTGTCTATCAGGCAGTGACCCTGTTTTCTCTTGCTGTTTTTCCATCACCTGCTTAAGCTAAAGACCTTTGAAACAAGACCTTTTTTTAGCAGCATTTGCCTAAAGAAATGCAAGCCCATGAGACCCTCCTGGCTTTGTGCCTGTGTGGTGTGTGCCTGACCTGCTGCCATGCTTCATGGAAGCAGTGGTGAATTCAGGGTGAATTTGGCAGGCTGGGCAGAGATGTTACGTCCTTCCAGGCTGAGTGAAAAGCAGTGTCCAGATACCGAAGAGGGGCCTTCTCTGGCAGCCACGGTTGTGCTGGGTTTGTACCCCTCAGTGCTGGGGGCAGGCTGAGCCCCCATTCCTGCCTGCTTCATTGTGCTTGGTGGTGGCCCAGGGGAGCTTTGCTGGTCCTGAACCTTGCTGGTGAACCTCCCTATACACCTCAGGGCAGCATTTGCTGTTGCAGACCAAATTTGGCCCCAGACACAATGTCCCTGGACTAATCTGGAGCAGAGGCAGGGTCAAGATGATCCTGAGCAGCACACAGAGCCCTGCTCTGTACTGCAAGTGTAGGAGGGAGAGAAAAACGCATCAGTGCCTTCATCTGCCCTTATGGATTTTTCCACCATATTTTATAAGCGTTCATTTTTATTTATGTGAGGTTAAAGTCAGTCCAATTTGGAAATCAACTTGTCTAAGGAGCTCCCCTCAGATCCTATTAGCTTCATGTTGGATTCCTATTCATTTTTGCTAATGCCATTCACCAGGCTGGCTGCGGTGGCGGCTGCAGGACCTGATAACTCTCTCCTTGCCAGGCTGCTGGGGCTGTGAGCTGGTGGCTGTGGGGACAGCAGGATCTGGCCATGCAGTGAGGGGCTGGAGCTCCCAGCTTTCCAGCTTATAACAGCATGGGGGGGTCAGTTTGTGACCTCTGCTCCCACATATTCCCCCTTGCTGCACCCCGCATCACCAGGACCCCACCTATCACTGCAGGCATGGAGGGCACTTCTACCTGGAAATCAATGGCTGCTTTGGACAGAGAACAGTTAAGAAGTGCCTGGGCTATCCTTGTAATTAGAGAAATTCCTGGAAGAAAATAAAAATAAATCCATTGAGGGCTTTTAAAGGAGAGATAAAAAGCCTAACTCAGGAAGTCCGTCAGCCGCAGATTGCCGGCGGCTGGAGGAGCGGCCTGGGGAGGTATCAGCACACACTTGGCCAGCTTTCACACCCGTCCCCTGGCACTCACTGCTGGCCCCTGCCAGGGAGGGATTGGCAGCATGGATCTCTGCTCTGGAGCTGGAAAAGCACCGTGTCTGTCCCAAAGGGGACATTCCGGTAACCCCAAATCAGTGCCAGGATTGCAGAATTGGGGTGGGGATCAGCACCAAGCAGGAGCAAGGGTGGCTGCCAGGATGGGACGTGTCCCTTCTTCCCACTCCTGCCTCTCCATGCAGGTAGCACAGCCCACCTCTCCTGAAGCATCCTGGCTGCTCCATCTCCCCCCACCTTTGATTATTTATTGAAGTGGTCTGATACCGGGCAATTGTAATTAAAAGAAGAAAAATACACACAATAAAATGATTTCTAAAATGGCAACACACTGGACGCAGTGAAGCAAGCAATATATTAAATATTTATAGCCACTGGTCTGCTGGGGGGGGGAGGGGGGATTAAAATTATTTAGCCTGAGAAAAGCATTTTAATTATTTAATTTGAGGGGAAACCTCCCCCACAGCCCTCCTTAGTAGTAAGCCCCAGACAAATGACAGTATAATGTAAGGTTTGATTAAAATCTGAATGGTATGAGGGCCTGGAGATTGGAACAAGGAGATAGGGAGCCACGTGGTTGCCACACAAGGCAAAGGTCCCCATCTGTGCTGTGACAGGTCTGTGTGTGCGATCCTGCATCTTGCAGGGGAATTCTTCCTCTCCAGAAGTGGTCCATGCTTGGCAGCAGTTAGCCAGGGGCTTGCTCTGTGTGTGGGAGCCTGGAGTGCAGGGCCAGGGTGAACCCATCATGGGGTAGGACATGGCACTGAACTGCCCTGACCCACACCCTGCAGCAGGAGCTCTGTGCCCGTGGCTCACTCTGAAATGCTCTGCTGGGCCAGGAGCTCGGTGTGTCTGTCCCAGCCCGGCTGCACCAGGCAGGTTCTGCTGGGCTCACCCCACACCAGGCTTGTGGCACAGGCTGCCTGAAGCCCCAGGTCTCATGGCATTTACACAGAGTGTGTGTGCTGCTGTTCCTGGGAGTCTCCGTGCCCTCTGAAGGAATGGTGCTGGGGCTGATGTCCCAGTGGCACCTCCACTCGAGGCTCTCCCAGCTGCATATTCAGTATTGAGCAGAGCAAAGTGTGGGGTCTTGCAGAGGCTGATTGTTTGCTGAGAGAGGATGGGCTGCAATCTTTTCCCTTGTGCTTCCAGACTGACAGTCTCTCATTATTAGCCCCCCTGGAAACAGGCACTTTGACTGAAAGAGCTGTCCCAGCCTTCACTGTAACAATCAAAGCGGCTCAAGAATAAACATGGCTTGGCAAGAATAAACACAAATTGCAGTGCTTGCTGTGAACAGCGATATCCAAGGGAGCAAACATCAAATGAAGGATTATCCCTGTTTGCAAGGAAGCTCTTTGAGAGAGATTGAATAAAGACCATGTGCAGCAAAGGGGCTACCAGGAGAACCTGCTTGTGCCATCCGGAGCTCTCTGCTTTGAAGCCCACATGGTCTCCTTTAGGCGCTGGCTGGTTTAACTTCACATGCTCTGTCAGCTGCTGGAGCCCTGAGCTCTTTGCAGCCACCTCCAGCTTGCAGACAGCGTGGGCAAGCCCACGAGGAGGGGAGTTAAGAGGGTCAGAGAGGATGAGGAGAGCTTCCCTGATGATGACAGGTACTGAACAGCCTCTGGGAAAAATGCAGAGCCCCTGTAGGAGCTGGAGGAAGATCACATCAACCAAATCCTGTGGGAAGCTCTGCTCTCTGCCCCCAACACTGATGCTGCCAGTCTTAGAGCAGGAACCCTAAAGGCAGCTCTTAACCAGTGACTGTCCCCTCACTGCCCATGGGAGGTGAGCAGGAGCAAGCCCTGCTCCCCAAACCCTTGCCGAGAGGCAGCCGCGTGGCATAAATCAAATTTGGAGGCACGGAGGTTCCATAAACAAACTTATTTTCTGAAGCCAGGTCCCATTATGTTATCTGTCACTTTATTGGGGTTTCTGAGCCGTTTATTTTTATGTATATACATCAGAGCCGGTGAGCTGGCGTTGGCCTGAGAGTATAAAGCTGACAAGACACAGTAGCAGCGTGTGAAACCTGTCAGCAGAGCAGCCGCCTGTGAAATGAACGCGGGAGCCGATGCCGATGATTTTATTTATGGGGAATCTTGGGTAGTGCGTGCCAGAGCGGTGGTGCTGTCCCTGGCCCTCTGAGAGGGACTCCTACCAGACCCATTGCAGGCAGGGATAATGACTCCAGGCAGCTGGAAATTAGATTTTCTTCTTAAGGAATGTCCTAAGCTGTTAAAATACTTTGGTTGTCCAGAATCTGTACAAAAGGACAAATTTTCTTCAGATGGAAGGTTGTGATGTAAGGTTTTACAACACTTTGCTTTCTGGTGTTGTTCATCTTGATAATTGTTCTCTTAGTGTTTTGTTTGTTTCTTTGTATTTAAGATAAACTCCAATTCAGGGTAAGGATTTGCTCTGGAATAGAAAAACTGGAGTGTCTTCATCTTAAAATAAAAAAAGAAATAAAAAAAGAAATAAAAAGTAGGGCTTTTAAATGTTTTTGGAACTTTTTTTCCCATTTTTTTGCCCCTGGAGCAACATTTTGCCGAACTCAATAGCCTTTACAAAAGCCTAAATGAATAATAGTTTCTGTCATGTTCCAGAAAAAAAAGTATTTAGATCAGCAATTTTTCCTCTCAGTTGGAGCAAACATTTCGGGTGTGAGATAGTTTTATGGGTCATTGAGAGCTCTACACAATTATCTGGATTGTTATCAGGGCGATGGTACACGGACCCTGCTCTTGGGCTGCTGTGACCTTGCTCTGAGTCCTCTGGTTTAGCACAGGGAGGATGTTGCTGTCACGGTCTGCTCCTTCCACAGGCAAGAAGTGCTCTGTGCACTTGGAAAAGCAGCCAGAGGTTGTCAGTGCTGTGTTGCACGTGGAAGTTGGTGCTCCCTGCCTACTCTTGCCAAATTTTCAGCCTGGATGAATAACTTGGGCTTGCACCTTACCATGTGCCAGCCCTTCTGCCTACAGAGAGCAGGGACCCTGCAGGGCTGGTCCTGCCTGGGCACATGTCTCAGGTGCATAAAACCTGGATGCATTCCATTTGGCAGGAATAATACTTAAAATCTTAATCTGGACTTCAGTCTGTCTTCGTGGTTCGCAAGCAGTAGCAATGCTGGAGCAATTCCTAGAGCTGTCCAGGGAAATAGCTCTGGATCAGCTGCATGTCCCATGGCTGCCCTTGGAGAATGCATGGGGTAGATGGTGGCACTTTTCCTCCTCAAAGCTGCAAGCCCTGACCCATTAGTAGGAAGTTTCTGGTACTACTGTATCACCTGCTGAAAAACAAGTGGAATTATTTTAATCCTCAGATCTCTGGTTTGTGTGAGGAGCACATTTCCTTCCCTGGTTTCAGTCACAGCGTGTTCCACCAGCACGTCTCGTGCTGGCCAGATGCAGGAAAGCCCTTTTTCACCCTTCTCCATGAGCAAAACAGGCAGCTCTGCCTGATTGATCTCCTGCCTTCCAGCCCAGATCATTCCTCTGCAGGTCTGTCTCTCACCTGCCTGGGCACTGCTAAATCTTCCCTGGAAGGAAGAGCTATTTGTCAGGTGAAATTGGAAGGTTTGAGTCTCATGTTCCCCAAGGCCACTTAGCAGGGCTCTGGCTGCTCTCTGGACACTCTCTTTGGTGTGCTACGAGCAGGAATGAAGGCCACAAGGCTTTTCTGCCTGCTGCCAGCACTGCTCCTGTGAGCCCACACTGTGTGTGTGTCTGTCTTCCCCAGCCTGCGAAGGTGCAGCGTGCCTGGGCTTTGCCCACTGTGCAGCAACGTCTGTGGTCTGCACGTCATCCTTTGTGCTTCTCTGCACCAGCCCACTTATTGACTAGGAGTGTAATTGTGCTGCATCATATCTAATTGGTTTGCTCTGTCTCTCTCCATTTGCTTTCCCTGCGTGCCCCCCCCGCTCCCCTCCATCAGCACAGCGAGCTGTGAGCGTGAGCGGGGCACAAGGCCACGCTCCTGATTGCTGCAGGAAAACAAGGCGCCCAACTTCCTCCTTTCTTCTCCTAAATTCAAATGACAAGAAACAGAGGCAAACAATTTTGCCAACCCTTGGCAGAGGGCCAGCGCTGATAAAGAGCCATAATTAATCTCCCCAGCTTTATTAGAATATCATTACAATTAACTCGGCAATCTTCTGTTGATCAAAGCCATTGTTCCCTGCAGAGCAGAAGAAGCCAGCGTGAGCCTGGATTGTGCTGTGCTTAAAAGCACCTAGAGCTGGATCATTCCTGCCAGCCCAACAGCAGCTCCATCCCTCTGGCTGGCAGCACAAGGGCCGGCAGAGCTGTGGGCACAGACCTCTGTCCTCAGCCGGCCTCTTGAGCCTCTTGCAGCTTTGATTTATTTTTTTAGCTCCTCTTCTTTGTTGAGCTATTATAGCCCAGATCCTTCACAGGCACCTGTGAGTCCCTCAGTCCCTGTGTAGATGCTTTTGGGTCCAGCCTTCTAAGCACCAGGTTGATTCCTTTGTGTGTGTTCACACAGCTCTTAGCATGCCTGCTTCTTAGGCTCAGCTGGAGATACAGAGACTGCTGCAATAATTTGGCTAACAGAGGCAGAGCAGGCAAAGAAACCGGGGAAAACGTTTGTAGAAGCCACATCTGAAAGAAAGGAGAGCTGTCAGAATGAAGCTCCATAAGCTCTACAGTTAAATAGCCCAAGATGTGTGCTATAGAAAAGCAGGGAAAATGAGCACCGTTAAACTACCCCTTTCCTCCCTTTCAAACTGTTCTTTTAATATCGGGTGTTTATCTGCAATTTAAGCCTGTGATTAGTTTTATCAAAAAGATAGTTCTGAGGCAGAGATCTTAAAAATGATTAGGTGTGTGTTTGAAAGACAAGAACAGCTCCACTTGCACTGCAGGATAAAGACGTCTGTCTGTTTGCTGCCTTGAGCATCCATCTGTGAGGGCCTTGTGCCAGAAGAAACCTCCGTCTCCACACAGATCCCAACCCATCTCAGACTTTCAGGGCACTTCTCCTCCTCCTTGAAAGACGCCAGAGCAGGATCCTTCTGTCACTGGCCAAGATTGTTCATCTGAGGGGATTTTATGCCTCTTCTTCCTCATCACACTTCTGCTTTTGAAGAATGCTCTCAGCTTTGGTGCTGCTGCTGGGGTCCTGACAGCACAGCCTGAATGAATGCTCAGTCCCCTGCCCCTGGAGCCACCAAGAATGTGGAGACATTGGCATGTTGGCTTCAAGAGCATCCTGTCAGAGGGATTTACTCCTGCAGCCCTCTGCCAGGCTGGAGCAATGCCCAGGGGCTCCTCTGGTGCAGAGGTTTGCTCCAGGGCAAACAGCCTGGCCCTGCCTCTGTTCTCAGCCTGATGTAAGATGGCATAGGTGGAGGTTTTATCCCAAAATTGACTCTGCCACAGAGAATTTACATGGTGTGAGCAGACTCAGTGGGTGTGAAAATATGCTATCTGGGTACACAGAGAGAAGCAGGAGAATTTTAAAAGCTCTGGGTCTCTTTCCCTGTGGTTTGTGGAGCAGGTTGCCGTGGGCCAGTGAGCTGTTGTGGAGCAGGCAATGCTGAGCTGCCTTGCCAGCCAGCCTGGGTAAGGTTCTTAGATGAAGGTGTTTGAAGCTCTCTTGCTTTTTGTCCTGAATTCTCATTCATTTGAATTGTCAACACTTGTGAGTCCTGGGAGAAAGAGAAAAAAAAAGGCAGGTCCAGGGTTGGGTCGAATTGACCTTGGCTTGTCCCTTTAAGCAGCCACCCAGGAGAAGGGAGCAGCTGCTCCAGTCCATTTGAGGGTGCAGATACAGCATATCCAGCCCTGCCTGGAGTGCCTGGCTTCACCTGCTCTCTGCAAATCCTTAACCCTTCAGGGCTGGAGAAAAGGGAGCTGTATTTGCAGTGTGATTTTATATGCTCAGTGCTGGCTGTGCTGCATAAATGCACCTCGCTGGTGGCAGCAAGCAGGATCTTGGGGTGGCACCCACTGCCACAATTCCTGCTGCAGGCAGGTGCATGAGTGCATTTCAGAATTCAGTCAGAGGAGGGTTGGTTTGATGTAGGACCCTCTTCCCACTTCCCTGCCCCACCTGTGACAGGGGATCTGAGGCACTAGAAAACCCTCAGAACAAACCAAACCCACAAGGCCATAAGACCTCTGATGGAAGGGGTTGTGGCTCTGTGTGAAGTGCCAGAGTATCCATGAGGTCCTTTGGTAGTCAGTCTCTAAAAGGAGAGAACTTGTTCTTTTCCAGCACTCCTCACCACAGGCAAGGACAGGAGGGGCTGCATTGAGCAGGTTCAAAGGGAGCAGGAACTGGAGAGGCTCTTCCAAAGGCTTCAAGCAAGGCTTGTCTCCCCGTGCCCTCCTGCACCTTCCCCTGCTGCTCCACAATGGCTGAGGACATTACAGGGCTGCCTCAGGTCTCTGGGTGAGATGCAGGGGCTGAGTGTCAGGTTGTTATTAAATTTCATTAGTAAGTGCCAAAACTGCGTGTAGCTCTTCAGGCACAGACAATGACTGGAGGAGGGATGGTTCACAGTGCTGGAGATGAGTGAGTGCTGAAGGTCAGGGACACCTCAGCCTGGGCTGCCTTCAACTCCATCTCCTGCTCATTACCTGCTGGAGGCAGGAGGGAGGGGGATTCCCTTGGAGGGTGTGTGTCACTGAGGACTTCCCTGTGCTCACAAGGGGAGTCACCAGCATGGTCTGTGAGTGAGGAAGAAGGATTTGTGCAGCCCCCAAATCCTCCTCTGTATCACCCTGCTCTGAAGGGGCTCCAGTATGGGCTCCTGCCCATCACAGTGGAGCTGCCCAGGGGAAAGACTGTTTTAGCCTGTCTTCTGTGCAGCAATTGAGGCAATTGAAAAAGAAATTTTGCAAATGTTTTTCTTGCTATTTTCCATGCTTGGCTCTAGCGTTCCTGCAGTGATGGAGATGGTGCACTGTTGAGGCAGCACCAGCATCTCCAAGAGTACTGCCTACTTGCTTTGGTGCCTGGCTAGCTGTGGAGATCTGGGGAGGAGCTGGCTTTAGGTGCAGGGACACGAGCCAAAAAACCCAGAAAGCCTAAAGGGTGAGATAGAGGCAGGGGCACCTCTGGTGAACGTGCCTGGAGCAGGAGCTGAGGGACGGTGAGAGGAGTAATCAGCTGCCCGAAGCAATCGCGGCCGTCAGCGCTGAGACTCTCGCTCGCGTTTATTTAAGGCGAGATGCCCTAGTTTTGTGCTTTCAGTGGAGTCCCTAATTATTCCTCAATCTTTGTAGTGAGCTAATTAGTTTCGCAGCACTCAAGGCTGGGGAACACTGATAGGCTTGGGAAGCACAAGCTGAAGGGATGATGAGGGGAAGAGAGCTGGTGGGAAATGGCTGACTGGCAGATGGGAATGGCTGAGAGCAGGGCAAGGCTTGGAGAGCTGATGGATGATGGTCTGGGAGGATGATGGAGGAGGGAAGAGCCATAATCTTATGTCAGGCAGGGTGCTGGAGTGTGACCGTCCGGGAAACAGCGATGAAGCAGCAGGCAGTAATTGAGGGGGATGGAGGTGGGGAGGGAGTGAGAGGGATGGGGCAAAGCAGCCACCAAGGCCAGGGCAGGGTTCAGGGGTGGGATCCTGCATGGAAGGGAGCACAGCACTGGGCAGGGCAGCAACTGCTGGTGCTTCCCAGGAACCTGCAGAACCAGCAGCCTTTCCTGACTTGTCCCTTCTCTTTGCTAGCTTGGTGGTGACACTGAAGAGCTTTGCTGGGAGAGGCCAGCCTGGTCTCCAAGCTGGATGCTCACCATTCTGCTTGGTCAGAGCTGCTTCTTTCAGAGGGTGCCACAGATAAGGTAGCCTGCACTGATACCCAGGCCCACAGTGTTCCCATGTAGGCATTCTCCTCTGCTTGCTCTGTGTGCATGGATACCTCGTTGCTCTGACACAGGGCTGTGCTCCAGAGCCCACGCTCCCTACACCTGCACTGTGAGCCCCAGGAGCACAGAGGTCTTATTGCAGTTCTCCCTGTCATTGGGAAGTTCCCAGTGGCCACTGAGTGCAGTATGTGACAACTCTGAAGTGCCCAGGTGGCCATGGATTTATTAGGGTATTATCCTACAAGTGCTGCAAATGGTGTCATCTGTCTTCTAAACTTTGCACTTTATTTCAGGGAGAGAATTTAGTGTATCCAGGCAATGTGTGGTAGCTATAGCATATGATAAAGCCCTGCTGGGAAGTGTAGTTTAATTGATTTTGTTATTAAAGTGCCACTGGAATAAATTTGCTCATTTGAATGAAATGTCTTACTACCTGGATTGTAACAGGCACATGATGAAATCTTCAGAGGGGCTGGAGCTGCCACTGCCTGGTGATGGGAGCTGAGATGGAACAGCTGACAGGGACCCACACCTGCCACCCTGTTCACTGCAGGCTGGTCACCCTGAGACCCTCAGCACCCACCCAGTGGCAGGGCACACTATGTTTCAGTCACAGTTTGTGTTGTTCCTCTAGCCCTTTTCTCAGGTAAGGACATTGTGTTAAAGGGAATTGAGGAAAAATCCCTTTCACTGGACAGTATTTCTTTAGTACCACCAGTAATGGGGGTGGATTGGGCAATGAACCATTCCCCATTACACTGGGACTAACTGCACAGCCCATGCTTTCCAGTTAAAATTTGATTGCCTTGAATCCTGAGGATTATGGAAAATAAGAAAAAGGCCTAGTAAAATTTATGGGGTTTAATCATAAACTGATAGAATCACAGTAAATCTATCATAAGCATGCAGATACAGATCCAGGAAAAAGAGAGGAAAGCAATAGGCTTTTTCTTGGAGGAGCTCTGTGTACCTTGGCAGGGCCAGGGAGAGGGGAAGCAGGGCTGCTTCCCCAGCCGTTTCCTCTGGGGTGTTGAGCCCCTGCACCCCAAATCCCTTCTCCTCTGCCGTGTCCTGCAAAAACCTGGAAGCAGGGATTGCACTGCCAAGTCCCTGCCCTGTCTCATGGCAAACCAGCTGGGCAGGGCTGGAGAGCCCATGTGGAGGTGGAAACAGAGGGACAAGGCAGACGATGGGGAAAGGAGAAAAGGGGATCAAAGCCCAAAGATCTTTTTTCCCTCCACTCTCTGCGTGCTGCTCGCTGTTGTGGAAGCAGGATGAGACCCTGCCATGGGAGGAGGGAGGCAGAAATGTGGGGGAGAAACGTGTGTGCAGGGGGGACTGCAGGAAGCACAGCCGTGGTGGAGAGAGGAGAGCTCTTGACAGAGAGAAATGGCAGGAGAGCGAGGGAGCAGCACAGAAAGCAGAAAGTATTTAAAAAAAAAAAAAGAGTGATAAGGAAGAAAAAAGGGAGAGAGTAAAATATTGGCTCTGAAGCTGAGATAAGAGAGAGAGGGCAGTTAGTGAGAGAAGGAGTAAAATTAAGTGTGATAAGGCCTGATAGAAGCAGGGGAAGGCAGCAAGCCCAGGCAGAGAGCCGGGGGGCTGCAGGCAGAGCTGGGGGGCTGCAGGCAGAGCTGGGGGGCTGTAGGCAGAGAGCAGAGGGGCTGCAGGCAGAGCTGGGGGGCTGTGGGCAGAGCTGGGGGACTGCAGGTAGAGAGCTGGGGGGCTGCAGGCAGAGAGCAGAGGGGCTGCAGGCAGAGCTGGGGGGCTGCAGGCAGAGCTGGGGAAGGTGAAGGCCCAGCCTGACCCCCTCTTCTCTGGTCACCCCTACCCCTCTACATGCTCTGCCTACCTCTGGTACTGTGGAGAGGAGCTGAGTGGGCACAGGGATGGATGGGGAGGGTCAGGGTGTAAATATCTGTCCTGCAGGGTGCTCATAACCCTGCTCCTGTCTCAGAGGCAGAGGGGAGAGCTGACACCTGCCTGCCAGGCACCTGCCAGCCATGGGCCCTGGCAGTGGGGGAACACATGGAGCTGCTGGGGAGGGAAGGGTGGGTGATGTTCCCAGGCTGGAAATGCTGTTCAGCTCCTCATCCTCCTCCCTGCTGGGTCCCCACACATGCTGCCTGTCATGGATCCCCATGGGACTCCCAGTCTGGGAAGCAGAGGAAGTAAGGGAAGTTTGCCCTCCATGCCCTAAGCACAACTCCCTGGGTTTTTTGCTACCTCTTTTAAACTGTTTTATAAAGGGCTTTGTATTTATTGTGATTCAAAAGAAACAAGTGGAAACTGCTGTCTGGCTCTGACACATGGGCCACGGTTCCCTGAAGAGCAGTGCTGGAACCCAGCCTCTGCTTTCTCACCCCTGATTAAACTGCAATAGAAACAGACTGTAAATCTCAGCAAAGGAGAGAAAGAGTCTATTCTTTGGATTTGGTTTTTTTTTTTTTCTCATTTCTACCAGCTATGAAAATGGCTGAGCTGAGTTGCTGGCCACTCCAAGATGCTTTTCTTCTGCTCCATCCATCTGCTTCAATCACATGGTGACTGGAAAAAAAATTACTCAGTTCACAAAGCATCGAAGATTAAAAAATCAGTGTGGGTAACAAAGTGTGTGGCAGGCAGCAGTGCCACAGAGCATCGGGCACATCGCTAATGAGAGATTTGAGCTGCAGCTTGGGATTTAGGGCAGCGGTGTGGCCTCCCCCAGGAGAGTTTTGGGCAGCAGAGGTGGTGGGGTTGTGTGACAGGGCTGGGCTGGGCAAATTTCTGGGATGTTTTGTGGAAAAGAAATAATTTGCTCTCTCCTTTTCTTTCTTTTTTTTTTTTTTCCACCTTTTTTAACAGTAAAAGACTTTGTTCCCCCCTTTGATTGCTAGGGCTCTGTAATGTGCTGCAAATTCCTCATTGAACTTTGTTATTAGTATTCTTTTAAATCATTGTGTATTGAATTAACTCTTTCCATGACAGCATTAAGAGGGATAACGGGAGCCAATTAAGCAGCTCTTTTGGGTGGCCAGTGCCTGCAGCAGTCCAGGGTATGGAGACCCCTCTCCACCTCTCTGCTGAGCCACTGCTTGAGTTCCTGTCAGTCCTCAGAGCTTTCTGTGCCCAAAGTTCTTTCTTGCTTGGCTCCACTTGGCTTGGCATGGTCCTGCAAGGGCTGAGCCCCTGTGCATCCCTGCCTGTCCCAGGGGATGCTGCTCTGAGCCCCTGGAGCAGGAGCTGCAGTGCCTGGAGCCTGCCTGCATCTTCACCCCTACATTTGTGTCTGTTGCTCTTGGCAGTTTTGTGTTCAGCTTGCTGGAAATGTTGGTTAAACAGTGATGGGAGGAGAAGCTCATAACGAGCATTTTGCTTTGGCACTTTCAAAAAGCAAAACAAAAGCCAAAGGCTTTTAAAAAGGTATTGGTTTCAAAGTTATAAAGGAAAGATATGTTAGAGATGAGAAAAGAACAAATCAAAGCTTTAGAAACTTGCTGTGGAGAAAGAAACACAAGATGTTTTTGTTTGAAGATGAACAGAAAGCTGAAATCAGCAAAAAAATTCCCCTCCCCACAGGACAGATGCTTCAGGTTGGTTCTTCTAGGTTGGCATATTGCTGGAAGAAAAGCAAATCCGTTCTTTCTCCTGTTGGGGCCCCAGGTTCCTGGCACTTACATTTTACCATCTTGTAGTGACTTTGATCCCTGCAGACTCTTTAGGTGCCTTACAAATCAAGAATGCCAATCTCAGCTCATCTGCCTCAGAGGTGCCACCGAGGCTGGGTGGGCCAGGGGGGTCAGTGTGGTGCCACCCTCCTGGTGGCAGCTGGAAAGGTTGGGAAGCACCTGATGATTCAGTGAGGATTGTAAAACCTTCCGTGCCCATATTGCCACCATTTGTAGGGATGTTTTGTGCTTCCAGCCCTGGAAGCCCAGTGGAAAATTTAACCCCCATTTCCTCCCCTTTACTTGTGGAGATGAGATGGTCCCAGCCCAACTCATTCCACGGTTCTGTGAGGCAACAGAGACCTTCCAGACCTGATGCAAGTCCTAGAGCTGGGCAAAGGCAGGATGTTGCTGTGACCAGACCCCATGATGATGGGCACACTGGTGCTGGGCAGGAACAGTGTGTCACAGCCTGTGCCTGTTCTGTGCCTCAGCCTATGCCTGTTTATAGACCTAAGCAATTCTATTTTCAGAATAGAGCCTGGAAGCTGAATTTCCTTGGATGTGCCTGAGGGTGCTTGAGAGTCTGGCTGCTGGTGATCAGGTCCTGAATTACAGGCAGGTGGGGAGCAGTGCTGGAGCTGCTCTAACTGCGGGCACCAGTTCCTGGAGGAACCCACGTGGGTGCTGCCAATGCATGTGCCACATGCCTGCCCATGGGGACAGCTGTGCAGAGCACAGGAGCCAGCCTGTCCCCTAGAGGAGAGGAGACACCCTGGCACTGCTGCCAAGGCTGGCGGGAGATCCTCTCCCCGTGTAAGCAGCAGGAGCATCCCCAGCCCTGCCCAGGCAAAGCCTGGCCCTGCTCCTCCCACCTGGAGGCCACAGGCTGGGCCAGGCCTGCAATGGGGCTCTGCATCCTCCTCTCACACAGAGGGCAGGAAAGCACAGCCCTGCTCCATCCTGCTTGTGGACATCAGTGTCATGGCCCTGCTCCACAGGCTTTGGGGATGGGCAGGGGAACTGACTATAAAACCAGGAAAAACAGTCAGACTCCTCTTGGTGCCATGCAGGGCACTGCAGGGAGGTGCCTTTGGTGTCAGCGGGAGACTCGCCCTGGCCTGGGGCTGCTCTTGGCAAGGCATCTGGGAAGTGCCTCTGAGGCAAGAAAGCAAGCGCTTGCCAGCTACAGAACTGGACAGATCAAGAAGTCAAGATTTTGCATTCCAGCTATCTATAGGAAATAGGGTTTTTTTATTATTTCAAGTTTTCATAAAAATCCATAATTATTGAAATCAAAGTTACAGAAGAAAGTTCGTAACTTTTTTATTGATTTTATTTCTTTTTTCTTTCTTTTTCCCACCCCCCCGTTGTTTTTCCCCTCTCAGAGTTATATCTGACACCAGAGTCCATCAGACAAAGTCCTTACAAACACAGGAGTCCTGAAGACATCGGCTGAATGTTTTCCTGGTATAAAGAAGAGGAGGAGGAGGAGGAGGTGGTGACAGTGCGGGCGCAGTGGGTTTGGACAGGGTCAGAGGGCACCGTGGAAGGAGAGAGGTCGGTATGTTTGTAGCAATGTTCTTAATTATTTTTTATTTGTTCATTTGTTCTTTTTTTTAAAAAAACAAAACAACACCATTATTATTTGCAAATTGGTGCCTGGTTAAATCATTTTCATATTGAACTTGCGCGGCGCGTCGGCAGAGCTGATGCCCGCGTCGGACTTCCGTGGCACGTACTCGATTTCAATATTGTGCTTGGTGTTGCCTTTCCCACGGCTCCACAGGAAGAGGAGCACCAGACAGAAGAGCACGACGCCCAGGAAGGAGATGAAGCCCATGGTGGTGGCGATGATGAGAGTCTTGATGTCAAAGGGGAAAGGCACGGTGGCGCGCGTGCTGTTGGCATCGCTCTCGTTGGGCTGGTTGGAGATGAACGCGAAGGTCTTGTTGGGCTGGTGGGGCCAGTCTGGGGAGTAGCTGCGCACGTGCAGGTGGGCCAGCATGGTGTCATTGCCACCCGCGTTGCTGGCGATGCATAGGTAGGTGCCATTGTCCTGGATCTGGGCGTAGCGCACCTCCAGCGTGCCGTCAGGGAAGACAGTGAGCCGCCCGTTGGTTTTGGTAGAGATGAGGTGCTTCCGGGGAGAGAGCCACATGATGGTGGGCGGCGGGTCCCCATCTGCCCGGCAGACAAAATGCACCGTGTGGCCTTCATCCACAAAGATCTGCTGAGGTTTGCGGTCCCGTATTCGCGCTCGGCGGCAGGTGAAGTAGTTGGGCAGGAGGACGTCGGGGAAGTCCTTGAACTCCTTGCCCTGGACGAACTCGGGGGTGGAGCAGGTGGGCTGCTGCTTGTTGAAGTTCAACCTCCATCGCCTCCGGAAAACCCAGAGCAGCCGACAGTCGCAGGCTAAGGGGTTGTTGTCGAGGATGAGCGTCTCCAGGTTGCCCACCGAGTGGAAAGCTGACTCCTCCAGCGTGGTCAGCAGGTTCCCTGACACGTTCAGGATGCGCAGGTAATTGAGGCCGCGGAAGGCGAAGGGCTCGACCGTGGTGAGCTGCCCTCCCACCAGCTGGATCTCCTGGAGCCTGAGCAGGTCATGGAGCATTGAGCCCTCGATGGTGACGATGGGGTTGTAGGACAGGTTCAGGAACCGGAGGTAAACCAAGTGCCTCACCGACACGTACGGGATGGACGTCAGGTTGCAGTGGGTGATGGACAAGGAGGTCAGGTTCAACCCGTAGAGGCAGTTGGATGTCATGGTATCCAGGTAGGGCCAGTGTGAGATCTCGAGGACCTTGAGCCGGTAGAGCCTCTTGAATGAGTAATCCCGGATGGTGTTGATGTTCAGATGGCGCAGCCGCAGCACGATCAAGCCGTGAAGGTGAGACAGGGCCTCCGTGGGGATGGAGGTCAGGTTGCATTTCTCCAGGGTCAGCTGCTCCAGGCTGTTGAGGCCACTGAAGGCCCGGTGGGAGATGTAGACAAGGTCGTTGTCCCCCACCTCCAAAGACTTCAGGTTGTACAAGTCCTGGAACATGTAGTCTAGGAGGATCACAATTTTGTTCTCACTAATGTCTAGCTTGGTAAGGTTGCTGAGTCCAGTAAACACCCCCAAGGGGATCAGCTTGAGTCTGTTACTCCTGAGCCCCAGCGTCCTGAGGTTGAAGAGGTTGTTGAAAGCCCCAGGTTCAATGGCACTGATAATGTTCTCGTTTAGCTCCAGCTCCTCCAGGTGAGGGTAGTTGGCAAATTCATCCTGGTTGAGCGTCTTGATGCGGTTCTTGCCCAAGTCCAGCAGCCTGGTCTCGGTGGGGATCCCCTCTGGCACGACCATGAAGCGCTTGCGGTGGCACAGCACGGCGCGCTCCTGGGCAGAGCACTCGCAGCGCGGCGGGCAGCCCGTGGCAGAGCCGGACAGGATGGATCCCAGCATCAGCAGGAGAATCGGCTGCCAGCAGGCCAGGATTGGGCTGCGCATACTCGCCTCCCCAGCTACCATCCTATCTCTCACCTGCAGGGAACAGCGGGACAGAGAGCAACGGCCACGTGAGCAAACAACGGGCAAACAAGGGAAAAGGTGATGGTGAGGCAAAAGGCACCACTGCTGCAAAACAGAGGGACTAATTTTCCAGCTAAAACCCATGGCTTCAAGACCCTCTCCCTCCCCCCTCTTTGACTTTCCACTTGATGGTTGAACGTGCACAGACTTTTGAGTGGAAGGCCTTGAGGAATCTGTGTCAGACAGCTTCCTCTGCTTCTTAAAAAAATAATTTAATACGAAACACATCTATCTACATCCTATTTTAAGCTCTTGAAATTATTCCGTTCCCTGTAGATGGAGCCTGAATATAAAGGCTGCTTTGCAAACAGAGGAGCTGAGCACAGGATGGAGTGTCTGGGGAAACCCCACTTGGGGTGAATAACACTGACAGCTCAGGGGGAGCCAGCCCCCTCCCTCTGTGCTCCCCCATGCCTGGACTGCTCTCAGTGCATCCCCTGGAACAGTTCCCTGACTCCCACCATGCCAGCCTGCAGTGGCCAACCCAAACCATTCCCCCCTCCAAAACAGCAACTGGGCAGACACTGCCTGCAGAGCAAGCTGTAGCCTCAGGTCAGGTCCAGGGGGCTCTGGAATAAGGAGGGGGCTGCCTGGTGTCAGCTGGGAAAGACAGCCTCCTGCTGAGTCCCTGGCGAGGGCTGGGAGACCTCCCTGGGGCTCAGGGTTGCCTTGTGCCCCAGCCCAGAGCCATCCTGGCCCATGGAAGCGGGTGCTCCCTGACACGCTGCCTTCGTTGCATTTATTTCCTTGTTCAGGCTGTTACAAGGAATCAAATTGTATCAGTATTGCATATTAGATCTCGGGCTACTCCAGCCCGTGTTTATATCTATTGTTATGTTACTCCCTGCACTGCTCCCACTAATGCTATTTATGGCTATTGCCGAACACACCCAATCCATTACTTCCATTGGCTCCGTTTGTATCCATCACTGAATATCCTGTCCATTACTTCCCCTGCTCTAGCACTATTTATGGGGCTGGTACACGTTCTGTGCGTTCCTGCCATTGTGTCTGCTCATATTCATCATTTCATACAGATATATGGCCCAAGGATCACTTTTGTTCTCAAAAAATTATTCAAAATTTCTTTGTAAGATACAAGGATGGGAGATGATGAACTGGCCATAAAAATGTCCACCAGCACCATCTTGGAAACCACCAGCCTTGGCACAGCCGATGATGGGCTGTGAGGGTCCCCACAGGAACCCTCTGTGGTTTCCTCCCGTTTCACTGTCCTCTTCCACCCCCCTTTCCCTGCTCCCTCTGCAGCAGGGCTGCTCAATGGGGACCACACTGAACACATCACCCCAAAGTGAAGGGGTGCAGGGATGGGAGCTGGTCCTGCCGAGCTCCCGTGGCAGCAATGCTGAGCTCCCTCCTGCTGGCCCCATGCCAGGACATCCCAGTCCAGTGGAAACATTTCCAGTGGGAGTGCCTGGGCCCCAGCCAGGCTGCAAAGAGCCATTTGCTCGGTATTTACAATCCATCATCTCCCATGTCATCACCTCCCTGGGCAGGGCAGCAGTACAGATACAGGCGGGGCTGCTGCTACCACTGCGATGCCGCTGGGGTGGGGTTGGGAATGGGGCAGGAGCCCTGGAGCCAGGATGGTCCCCTGGTTGGCATGGCTCAGGTTCGTATGGATTTGCTCCCCAGGCTCGTGCTGCAGTCCTGGCTGGGGCTGGGCTGCCCGTGGGTGCCCATGCCACCCCTCCCCACGGCCAGGAGCCTCCTGGGCACTGCTCTCCCACCAGATGCTTGTTACTGAGTGCTGGCTCGCCTGCAGCCTTTTTTCTCAGAAACCAATTCCTGCTCCTCACAGCCGTGCTGAGAAAGCCATCAAAGACAGCAAAACACGGCATGCAAAACAAAATACAGTCTGAGGGGCTTAATTATAGCAGGACTGAAAACACTCAGCTCATTAAGAGTGCCAGGCACCGGCCGTGTTTGTGTGCTGGGCCAAAAGCTCCGCTCTGCCTGCGTGTGCTGCTCTGTTCTGGTCCCTGCTGGGCTGGGGGGCAGAGCCAAATCCTGCACGCCAACTTCCCCCAGGCTCACGCCTGCCTCTCCACCTGCAGGAAGGGGATTGCACCTCCAACACCTTTGGTCCAGTGCTGTCATCCCCACTGCAGCCTCGGCAGAGCCAGAGCTGCGGTATCAATGAGTAAAATATCAGCAAAGAGGCAATAGATGAATGAAGCAGAATCTTCGTGGTGTTACAGACGAGTACAGCCCAGAATTACAGTCTAGACACACCTCACATGTTATTAGTTCTCAGCTAAATTTAAATCCGTGATAAATACAATCCCTGACAAAAACATCCGTAATCTTAATAGCCAGAGTCACAGAAGAGCTTTGGGAGAAAGACAATAAATAAGCTGGAAAATTCTGAGCTAAGATGAGCTTTAAATCACTTCTGGCTCCCATTTACCTCTGCCTGATTCGGAGAGAAATAGTTGTGCCTCAAGGTGATGTGGATATTAAGAGATGCCCTTCTAAAAATGACTTGAACTGCGATTTTTGTGTGAGCCGTGGGCCAACGACGCATGCATGGCTCTACAGCCTCTGCACAACCGCTACCTGCAGGAGGGGCTTTCCACAAAACCCTCCCAGATTTACTCTGAGGAGGACCCTGAAACATGCCCGAGCCCCCCTCCAGGGTGCTGGCCAGGCAGGAGCTGTGGCCGTGATGCACAGCCCAGCCCACGAGAGCCGCAGCCGTGGGCATGAGCGTGGCTCTCCTTCCTCACTCACAAAAAAAGAATCGATAAAAAAAGCAGCAGCTGCCAGACTCGCAGCCTTCAGGCAACGAGCAAACCCAGTGCAAGCCAAAGCAAAACTCATGCTCAGAGCCATGGCAGGCACTGACCCCTGTCCTCACCACCTGCTGCCCAGGGCTGAGGGCTCCAGAGAAGCAGCCCTTCCCGCGGGAAGGTCCCGGCCTCAGCCCAAGAGCCGCAGATGGACGCACCGGAGCGCTGCCGTGGTGCTAAATACAGCAGGACCTGCCCAGTGCCTCTGCCTGGCCTCAGTGCTGGGAGGGAAGGTGCCATTCTGGGCCTGTGCCTGGAAATGCAGCCTGGGGCCAGATTGAAGCGCTGACGTGCGTGGGGTTTGCTCCAGCGTGACAGGCACAGGCTGCCCTGTGTGGGAGGAACAGACCCAGGAAAGCCAAACTTGGGGGATGACCCAAAAGGGAGCCCAGGCTCTGCCCCTCAATGTGTTCCTGAGGATGCCCCAAGGGGTGGGCAGCCGCCTGGCCATGCCCACCACTGTCACTGCTGTCCCCGTGCTGTCCCCTGCTCCTCACCCCACAGAGCAGGGAGCGATCTGCTGCGCTGACAGCGAGCGAGCAGGCGGCAAAAATCCCCGAGTCAGCTCTAAGCCCACCTGGCAGCCATAAATTACAGGGCGGGAGATGTTCACCCTTGAACCAGATGCTTCTGAGAGCATCGAGCGACAACAGGCAATTTAGGACAAAGCAGAGCAGTATCCCAGCTGGGAGGGGCACCCACAGGGCTCTGGGGGCTCAGTGTCCCCACGCTGTCCCTGCAGGAGCCAACCTGGTGCTCCCAGCTGCACACAGGAGTGAGTTGGACTCAGCAGTGCTGGGATCCTCACTGGGCTGCAGGGGGGAGCCGAGTTCAGTATGGGCTCACCCCATCTCTGCCATGATGGCTTCAGATGAAGCCAACAAGACACAGCTCCCTGAGTCCAGGCTCCTGTCTCCTCTAAGCTGCTCCAGCAAAATCAGATTTTATTGAACTTGACTATGTTTTAGAGACAAAGACTCCAGGTTTACAAATAAATATTTAACAAGCTTTCCTGCTGCTAGAGGAGTTTCTTACCCAGACCCTGGGCTCTGCACTAAGTGTTTCTGTAGCTATCTGCAAAGCAGCAAAACAAAGGGAGCAGCTTTAATTTGCCAAACACGTTTGTGCCCATTTCCTCCTCTCTCATCATTTCCCCTGTGTCCAGCATGCATTTGTGGGCCGTTCTGCTTTGTCTCTCCCTCCTCTCTACTCCCTCCTCCTCCTCTTTTCCCACCCAGTGCCAGAGTGCAGGAACTGGCAGTAACTGCCCTTCTCATAGAGTGATCCCTGAGTGCTGGCAGGGCTGGCTGGTGGGCACAGCCAGGGTGGCACAGCACTGCCCTGGGCAATGGAGGCCAGCCACCACACTCCTCCGGGCCTTCATTAATGGCTGGGCTGCTAACAAAGGGTTAGAGGGCTGGCCTGGCCCCAAATCACCCAGGAGCAGCACAGGAGGATGAAAGAATGGGGGAGAAACAGGCAGAAGATGAGAAGGACACCTCAGGGTGATGGGGACAAATGAGCAGGTTGTGCAAGGCAGTGAACCAAGGCAGCTCAGGCAGAGGAGAGTGCAGCCCCAGCCCTGCCAGCCACAGCTGCTGGGGTCACTGTCCCCTGCCCACAGGAAGGCACAGCTCTCCAGCTGGAGCTCTTGCTCAGCCTCCTGGAGTATCTGCTTTCAGCAGCTCCGAGGTGGGAGCCTGGAATAGGTGTGACGCAACCTGATCTGCTCTGGCAGCTGCTCTGGGGCTGTAAAAGAGCATGAAGAGGAATTGAAGATGCAAATCCCCTTCCGGCACTGACACCGCCCGGCTGGCACCAGATTGTGGCACTGGACACCATGGCTGGCCCATAGAGCACCCTGCAAAGGCATTTCCTCATGGAAACAGGCTCTGCCACCCAAAACGTGGAGTCCCCAGCACTGCCATCAGCCAGGGAAGCACCAAGCCAGAGGGCAAGGAGAGCAGAAAAAACAGGAAGATGTCCAGGGGAGGAGAAGAGCTCTAAATGGGCTGAGGGGCTGGAATGCTGGTGAGGGGTGGCTCTGGCCCAGCTGACTGCTGGTTTAAATCTGGGCTGTGGATCTACCTGACCCCACACAGGGACGGCTATGTACAGTGGAGGGACAACCAGCAATGGCCCAGAGCCAACCTGGAGAGTGGTTTTCAGGCTCAGCAGGCATGTTATTGGAGCAGGACGATGGGAAGGAGATCCTGGTCGTCTCTGCAGGAATCTGAAGCTCAGAGCAGTTTTTGCTGAGGCTGTTTCTTGCTGCGATCACATCTGTGCAAGAGCTCCTCACCCTCCTATACCTTTGCTCCTTCGTTTTGAGCATCTTTTCCCTCTTTGGCTGCACATGCCTCAGCGCCCCATCAGCAGAGAAAACATCCTGAGAAAGGATCAATAAGTAATTGCAAAGGCAGCTGTGGATGTCAGGGGGTGTAAAGCCCTGAGCCAGCACAAGACAAACAAGGGGGGTGAGGGTGCAGTGCAGAGTGGAGCTGGGGCTTAGGGCCAGCCATGCTCCCCTACTCATTGCCAGGACATGGACAGGTCACTGCTGCCACAGCCACTGCCTGACCTGGTGGTTCAGTGCTGTCCAGGTCAGGTGAGCCTGGAGAAGGCTCGATTTTTATGTGAGAGCCAAAGAGCAGGGCAGTTGTGCTTGCCAAGGGAACAGCTCCCAAGGGTTGGCTGGAAACTTCTAGGGCTGGGTCAGCAAGAGACAGCTGGAGGCTGGGAAGTGCTGGGAAGGACAGGCACCAGTTGATTATCTTTATTTTGGCAGATTTCCTTGGGATTGCTGTCTCTGTGGATATGGGCTGAGTCACCAGGGTGTTCTGAGCGTTCACCACACTCAGCTTGCACTCTGATCACTGAGCACTGGGTACAGGAGGCTCCAGTGTAGCATGAGGGTCTCCCTAGATGGTTCTTCCCTGTACCTGGGAAAAGGGGGATGGAAAAACCCCAGGCTCTTCTCAGGGCTATGGAAACACTTGCCCTGAAGAGGTGAAAAAAGTCCAAGGAGTTTGTGTGCTGGGAGAGCAGCCAGAGTCACAATGACACTGTGAAGGCATCCCCTGCACTGTGCCTATGGCCCAAATGCCTTCTGTGCTTTCCTGAGCTCCCCTGAACCGCTCCTGCCGGGGCTGGGGCTGGAGGATGGGCACAACCTGGGCAGGCAGCCATCCTTCCATCCTTCCACCCTTCCATCCTTCCATCCTTCCCTGCAGCTCGGGTGCTGCCCTGCCTGGCTCAGCACGCGGCCCCAGTGCTGCTGACTCAGGCAGAGCCCAGCTGCACCGAGCCCGAGCTGGACCCGTGTGCAGGGCAGGACAGCACCTGACGAGGCATTAAAGCGGCTGGAACAAAGTCACGCCACTGCCAGGGAGCCTCTCCTCCCCACCACGAGCAGATGGCATCTCTGCATGGGCTGGGCTGGTGACAGGGGCTTCCTGCTCCCCCAGACCCAGGCTCCATACTGTCCCAGCAGTGAGGGGCACCCAGCTGTGCCAGGCTGAGACACCGCTCCTGGCACCCACAAACCACACCTGGGGGCACCAGAAAAGCTGAGCTGCTCCCTCCTATTGCTCCCTGCCTGGGAGCACCCAATCCCCTCCAGCTACCAAAAGCTCCCCAGAGCTCTGCTCAGCGCCCAGAGAATGGCTGGGGCACCAGCAGCTCCAGCAGCAGAAGCCCAGAGCTGTAGGCAGAGGTGAGAGAGCCCCACCAGTGTCTCCTGCCCTCATTTACCCAGGGCTGCCTCAGCAGGACAGCAAATGCCAAACAACCCAAACACCGTGGTCCCCAGGACCATCAGAGAACAGTGCTGAGGCTTTGAGATGTGAACCCCTCTAACTGCCACCACTTCAAATGCTGGGCCCCTACTGCATCCCTGCCACTGCTCAAAGGTTGGAACCCCAGATCAAAGTCCCAAAGGCTGTCACATTCCTTACATTTAATTTAAGCTAAGACTGTACTTACAGCATCACTTCTGTTCCCAGGCCACATCCCTTGAATCCCCTTACAACCAGCACAGGATACCAAGAAAAGTACAAGGGTTGCTCCAGAGCTCTGTGTTTTTTGGGATAGTGGCAAGAGTACTTCAAAGGACATAGGACATAAAGCCGTCAGCTTTGCTGACCTCAGGGAAACCTGCTGGTTTACCCCCTTTAGGACCAGCCCTGATATTTTTACACTGCTGCCTAAAATAAGTGGCCTCAGAAGCCTTTGGGAGAAGCCGAGTGCAGCCCGGCCCAGCAGAGCTGGCTCTGGGATCACCCACGGGTGGGACAAGTGGCAAGGGTCGAGGGACTGTGTGTGCCAGGCTGCCAGAGCTCCCACGAGTGCCCATCAGCAGAGCTGTCCTTGCTGCACACCCCACAGGGACACGGGGCAGGGCAGGGTGCCAGGAGCTCAGCTGGGCTTCAAGGAACTGCCAGGGATGGAAGCCCCAGTTCGCTCCATCCACCTCATTTCCCGACTCCTTCCCACAAGCCAGATCTCGCTCTTTCTCTCCCCCTCCCAGTTATTATTAAGTTTTGTTCACATAATCACAAATTTGGTGCTGCAGGAATTTCCAGAGAGAAATGGAGAGAAAAGAGAGGGAAAGAAAGCATGAGCAATAGCAAATGCAGAGGGAAGATTCCTCTTCCCAGCCTGTTTTTTTCTGGGCTGGTTATACATGTATAATTCCTTTTTCTTTCCCCCTTTCTCACTTGTTTGATTTTTGCATTATTTATGGCTTGTCTTCAGGGCCTGTATTTGCTGTTATTGTTTCATTCAACAATAAAATGGATTAGATAAAAACAAACTGTGCTGAGCTGCGGCTGAGCCCGCCTGTCCTGCATCCAGCTGAACCCACAGAGCCAGGGGCGAGGGGCTACCAGCCCTTCCCAGCCCCAATCCTGCAGGAAGGGAGGTGCTGATAGAAATCCTTGGCAGGTAGGGGGCTGTGCAAGGCTGTTTTAATGCCCATGACGAGGGATGTCAGCACAGTGACAGACTCAGCCGTGCCATTCCTCAGCCTTCCCAGCACATGCTGAGCCCGAGGGCATGAGAAAAAAAAGAGGGACCCACCATGGGGATGGAGTGGAGCCCCACTGCCTCAAAAGAAGGCAGCTGTGGGGTGGGTTTGCTGCGTTTTGCTTGGGCTGAAAGCAATGCCTTCTGCCCCTTCCTGCTCTCCCAGCAGCGTGGATAATGACACGGAGCCTGCGCTCTGGGCTGTACGTGAGAACAAAAGTGATCACGGGGAAATCCAGAGCATCGGAATGCGATCGGAAATGCAGGGCCAGGGTTTCCATTTCGCTTCCCATCGAAAAGGATAAACAGGCTGAGCACAAATCAGTTTAATGGCAGCACCTAATGGCAGAGCAATTCCGCCTTCCCAGAGCAAACCGTAGCTCAGGCCCCAAGTGGCAGGGACATCCCAGCTCTGTGGCACAGCCACCCCATGGCACAGCCACCCCATGGCACAGCCCCACACAAGCACTGGGACCCCAGAGCCCCCCAGGACCGGCTGCCCTGGGCAGCAGCACTGACAGAGCCCAGTCCCCCATGGCACAGGGGTACTGGTGTCCTCCTGCAGCCCTGGGATGCCCATTGGCTGCTCTCTGCCCAATTCCCAGCAGAAAAGGGGTGTCCCTGTGGGTGTCCCTCACATCCTGAAAAGTCCTGGGACCCACGGGGAGCCTGTGGAGCAGCGTGCCTTGCTCTGTGCCACAGCACACAAAGCACTGGCCAGCAGAGCAAGCCACCAGGCCAGTGCTCATTGTGATGCCTCCCCAGCTCCTCAGGCTCACATTTTGGGCAGACCAGATGGATCTGGCTCTCTGTGACTATTCCCAGTCCAAAGGAGGGGTGGAGAAAGGCTGGGTTTGGGTACGGGAGGGAGAGGTTTGGCTGCTGGAGGGTGAGAAGTGCCTCTGGAATGCTCAGGCTCTGCTCACCACCCCCAGGTTGTGTCTGAGGTCTAAATCAGTTGTTTCCCATTTCACACTCGACATCTCAAATCCAAACAAAGAGCTGAAAGAATAGATCACGTCAAAATATTTCTGCTTCTCCCTCCTACGAGAATTCCCCATCAGAGACCAATCCAATTAAGGTGCAGGTTATGAAATTAACCATAATTACCAGAGCGATATTTAATGGTTTGCATTCTGATGAAGAAACAGAATGGAAATGACAAAAAAATATATTAATTGTGGGTTCTACTGATATAACTAAGAGCAAAATAGGGTGGGGAGGGGAAGGGCTGCCAGGGAAGTGAGGGCTGTGTGGGTGGCAGGGGCAGGGCTGCATCAGGAGGCCGCCAGCCCCAATGGCAGGGCTGGGTGCTGAGGAGCAAATCCCTCTGGGGGCCACAGCCAGCCTGTCCCCCAGAGCTGAGGTCAGCCCAGTGTGATGGTAACCACAGGCATTTTGCCATTTGAGCATCCACTGAACCCCAGGAATCACATCCCTGAAGGCACAGCCCAGTCCAGCACCTCCTCACTGTGTCCCTGCTCCCTGTGGGGACCCCTCCAGCTCACCCAAGGACTGTCCCCAGCTCAGGACAATGATCCCAGCCCTGAGACAATGGACACGAGTGCTTCAGTGGGCAAAGCCTTTGGCCTCTGCCAGGACACTCCTGTGGAGCCCAGGAGAGGAATGCTCATTGTACAATGTCCATCGCAGGATGCCGAGGCACTGACAGGCTTGCAGAGATGTGAATAAAATAACAAAAAAAAAACCAGGCAGGATGGTTAAACAGAACCATTTCTGAGCTTAACCATGAGAATGAGCAAAACAAAGCCAAGCTCCCCAGCCCCTGTGACAGGGACACTGACCTGCTGCCCTGCCTGATCCTCACTCCCATAGGAAATGATGTTTGGATTGGGTACAGGCCTGGGAGGGGTGAGGGATGGTGGCCAAGACGTTGGTGAGGCCAGAGGGAGGACTGAGCCACTGGTGGGGCTCATGGCAGGGCTCCCCCAACACGGCCATGCTGCACCATTATACTCCATGCATCCCAGAGGGGTCCTGTGGGCCATTCCTGATTGCTGCTGCTGGAAGCTGGGAATCACCCGGGATTCAGCCCAGCACAGTGGCTGGGGTCTCTGCTCAAGGCTGGCGCTCCCCCCGCTGTCCTCCCTTCCCCAGCCAGGCTGCTGTGACCTCCTGCCCTGAGGGGTGGAGAGAGCCACGTGCTCCCTGCCTGGGCTGAAGAGGAGATGAGGCTCAGTGACATTTATCAGCATTTATTCGATTGCCCGGGTCAAGCTGACAATTAACGCTGCTCAGACACAGCCACCTCTGTGCGACCCAGCTTTCTCCTGGTGACAAGGGGACAGAGGCCACACCGTGCTGTGACAGTGCCTGGGGGCTGGGCAAGCACTGGGAAGGGGGACTCTGGCTGGTGTTTGTCCCTTCCCATCCCCAGACAGCCCTGTCCCCTCTGTGTCACACATGCCCAACAGGCTGCAGGTTCAAACAAACAACCACCAACACCAGCTGTGAGTAAGGGACGTCCCCAGGCACGGGCACAGGGTGCTGGGACACACAGCAGAGGCACATTCCCTGCCAAAAGCTCCCGTTTTTACTCTCCTGGATGGCAAAAAAGTGGAAAAAAATTGACTAAGAAGAAAATAGAGGTCACAGACTTCCGTTTCTTTCTCCCTTTGTTTTTCTTGGGTTGTTTGATTTGAGTTAAGCATTTGGAACTCTTCTCTCTCTCATCCCAGCCTTCTCCGCTACCTGACAAGCTCTTCTGGCTCTTTTCCCACCAAAAGCCATTTCTGCTGGTGGTAGGATAAGCCCTGCTCGAGGTTCAGCAGAGAACAGAGGAGAGCTGCTGACTCAGTGCACTGGGTGTGTTGGAGAGACCAAACACCCACCCTGGCCAAGCTGTCAGTTGTGGTTTCCACCCAAATATTCACAGAGTTGAGCCCACTGCCAACTCTGCCTCCAAGGGACAGGGTCCCACCAAAGAGCAGCACCCAGTGGTCTTCCAACTCACCTCGTCAAGCCCCAACAGGTAGTGTTGTGTTTATAATTCAACAACTGTAATTACACTGTAATTGTGGTGTTATTATAAAGTGATTTATCAACCCCTGAATTAAAACCTCAAGTTGGAGGATTTTATACTTGTCACTTACATGGAGCAGCACAAACTCCAACAGTGTAGCTCTGTGAAGCAGGACACTAAAGGAAACAGAAGTCCTTCATTGATGCTGCTAACCTTCCAGGAAACAGTGGTAATTAGAGGTATCACACAGTAATTACATTACAGGTGTAGAGTAACTGCAGCACAGTACGGCGTTACAGTGGTAGAGCCATTTGTTTGGTAATTAATCCGTCCACAAGAAGGCCTGGAAAACCTGAGGCTTCCCCAGGAGCTGTAAAATCAGCTCCACTGTCCCCTCCAGTCACCTCCTGCCTGTCCCATGGGAGCCAGCGAGAGCTGGGGCTGCCTGAGCCCTGGAGCCAGCAGGTGCTATGAGGAAAACTCTCTATGGGAAGCCAGGGGCACATTCCCCTCTCGGCCCTGCTCATCATCTGGGAGCTCCAGAGCCCCCTCTCCTCCATGGCATTCAGCAGCCAAGCAAATGAGATCCAGCACGGAGCAGCAGGTGAGAAGGCACAGCCAAGCCAGACACCTCCTCCTCCTGTGCCCCAGCCCACGCTGCTGGGTGGGCAGAGGGCTGAGAGGGGCACTGGGACAGGGAGCTGCCCCTCTGCTCCTGGCACCTGGGACAGGCACGGCTGCTCTGCCATCTGCCTCTGCCAGGGCTCCAGGACATGCACAGAGTGTGCTCTGGGAACTGGGGAATGGACAGGGAAGAAGCAGGGGCAAGAAGAGTTTGGGCAGTGATGCTGGCTGGGATAGCTGGTGTTGGGGTGGGGATGGGCTGGGATAGGGGCTGTGGGTTGGGAATGGGCTGGGATGGCAGCTTTTGGGTGGGGATGGGCTGGGCAGCCCCCCACGATCCGTGCAGCCCCCGTGCTGTGGGCTGGGCAGCCCCGCACGATCCGTGCAGCCCCCGTGCTGGAGGAGCTGGTCGGAGGCACGGCCACACCGCTGCTCCACAGCCGTCTCCAGCACGCGTGAAGGTCAGGTCAGGGCTGCTGCAAGGTGCAGAGCAGTGAGGAGAGGGTTAAGGCTGGCAGGAGGGCTGGGATGGGGCTGTGGAAGGGATATCATTGCAGAGCCACAGCCGGGCTCCGGGAGGTGGTGCAGAGGAAGGGGAGATGAGGGGGACGGAGATCCATGGAGTGGGGCTCTTCCTGGGAATGCCTGAAGTTCCCCCCGCGAACCGAGACCCCGGAGAGCAGCGGGGCTGTCACACCGATCCCGTGCTGCCGGCCAGCGGCCACAGCCGCTCGCTGGAAAGGGCGTTTGCTGGAAGGAGCGCGGATGGCGATGGCTGGGGCGGCAGCTGGGGCAGGGACGGGCAGGGAGAGGCAGCGGAGCCGCGGCGACGCCGAGCAGCCCGAGCAGAGCCGATCCCACCGTGCCCACGCTCCCTCCCCGTGCTGGCCCTCCCTCCCCGTGCAAATCACTTTCGCGGCACCAACACTCCCATTCCTTCTCGGAGGTGGCATCTCCAGCACCTGGATCGCGTCGTGCCCGTCATTCGGGCTATTTATACATCCGAGGCGCAAGGTGAAAAATCCAATAACCGACACACGGTAACGGGGAGCAACAAGCACCGGCACCGCCCGGGAGGGCTCCCAGAGCCCTTCTGCCAAGGGGGCTCCTGAACATCCTCGCAATCGCACTGCCCTGTGGAGCTCCGTTAACATTAACCGGACACACAAACCGAGGGCAGAGCCCGCGCCGGCAGCCTGACCCTGGCCCAGCATCTCCAGTTCCCTGGGCTGGCTCCAGGCTCCGGGATGTGGGGCCGAGCGCAGGCGGGGAGACCCCCCAGTGCCCCCAGAGCCCTCCCGGAGCCTGAGGAATCATCCCCACCCGGCATTAACCCCACGTCCCCGACTCACCTACCTGCAGGCTGGGGGTGACAGAGAGGTGAACCCCTGCCCTGAAAAATACCCCTTCCCCATGGCTCCTGTCTCCAATCTGATCGCTCAAGGCTGGAGAGCTCTCCCTGCCTTTAACCCTTAGTGCCTCTGCCCTGGGGATGGGCAGAGGGAGAATTCCTCCTCTTGAGTTAACCCCTGCTGGGCAGGAGCTGGGCACAGCCGGCTTGAGGCTGATCCCTGCTCCCCTGCCAGTCCCGGAGCGTAGCGCTGTCCAGGCTATCCGTACCCTACCTGAACACGGCATCGGCTCCAGAACGGCCAATTCAGCGGGGAACTGCCGGGAGAGGAGGAGGATACTCCCCATCAGGATACAGCCCCAGTCCCGCCGAGCCCCAGCCCCCTCGCTGGGACCCCGGCCCCGCACTCCGGCCCCGCCTGGCTCGT